>MQTX01000171.1:437994-487505 GCA_009735665.1 Angiostrongylus cantonensis | reverse complement strand
ATATATATATATATATGCACATGCAGATAAAACATCCATATATTATGTATATATACATACATATATATGGAAGAAATAGCGGATTGGTTAATGGTGCAGTACATTAGAAAGATATTCATCGGTTCGGCCTTCTCCGAACCATCTCCCCAACCCACGTGAGAACACCTTAGCTCGAACATCTCCAAAATTGAAAAGAAAATTGACTCGACCAGCATTCTACGACATTCATAAAGAGGATGAAACTGTCAAACAGAAGCGAAAACAACAAGGGAAATGCTAGAAGACCTCTGTGACCGATGAATGCGAGGAAAATGAATTGAATGCAAGAAATGGTGGGATCCACGCAGCGGACACGATGAAGTGTCATGTAAGAAATAACGAAAAAATAAATATGTAAAAGTATAATGAATCAAGTACTACATAGTTGAGATCAAACTGGGCCTATAATTTTTTGGATGCCACAACACTGACGACACGCGCTGAAGTTCCTTTCTTCAAACAATTGAAGTAATCGACGAACCACCTTACTCCAAACATCAAAAAAAAAAAAAATCACTCATTCCACAAAGAAAGTCGAAGGTTATGTGCGCTGAATACAATAATAGACTCAACTTGGACAAGTAACCGGTGACCAAAGGCTGCAAAAAGATCCTATTCAGCCGGTAAGTTCTACATAAACATTCAGGAAACGATATGGCATGACTATTCCAGGACTTCAGTTGAAAACCGTCTGGCTAGCAAAGAACCAATGACGTCCTAATAAAAAATGCTAATGAGATTAACGAGCAGTTGTGAAATTCAAAAACACATGGGAAACCACAAAACTTCGTTAGTCCTATTCTGTCTCTGTATCTGTTCGAGTTCATTTACAGCATTCCCTGCCGCACAAGAACAGTAAAGAATTGGAACAAAATTGAAGAAATTGTTAAGTCAATGAAATAAAAAACAAATATGCGCATTCGAAAGACTTACTTAACAGTACTAGCATTGAATGGTATAAGAAGATAGTCACAAGCATCTCTCAACTCAGCTACCGAAACATTTGGTGGACAGCGCATTTGACCCAAAGTGTAGTACTCCAGCGCTACACGGAAGCAGGCAGCTGTTGTGCCATCGGCAACCTGAAATTCTCTAGGCTGCTATACATAAACAAACAACCAAAAAAACACCTCAGAGGGAAGAAAGATGGTGAAAAAAAAAGAGAAAACTAATGGACTAAATACGACACCACCGTGATAAAAATTCATCAGATTAGAAAAGTCATGTTCGTAGTAATGTGTCAAGATCACCTATTGTTAGGTCGTTCAGAAATAAATGAGCGTTTTAAAATATTTATTGTTTTAATACATTCTCTATCAATAAATTATTCTTTCTACCTTGCAATGTGTCATATCATTAGAAAGCCGATTTTACGCTCTTTCTAACCACGCCCTTATATTTTATCAGAATTGAATCTTTTTCCTTTTATTTACTAATTTCGAGCTATCGATTTTAGATGTCAAAAATGGATTTCCGTCAAATTTCCAATTACGAATTCAAACTCGGTCGTAGCGCAGCACAGACCGCTCGAAACATGAATGAGGTTTGGGGAGATATAAGCGTTAATGAATCAGTAATGCAAACATGGTTCCGGAAACTCTGATTTGGTGATTTTCACCGCGAAGTTAAGGAAGACCGCAGACGTCCCAATGAATGAATTTGACGACGATAATTGAAGGCAACAGTGGAAGCAAACACGCGAACTACTCTTCGAGAGCTTGCGGAACAGCTTGGCGAAAGCACAGGAGGAATTTCCATTGATATGAATCGCATAAGGAAGGTAAAAAAACTCGACAAGTACGTAGCGGACGGATTAAACTATAATTTAAACAATCACTGTTTTTAAGTGGTCGTCTGCTCTTATTCTGAGCAGCAATAGGAGCCTTTTTTTTATTGAACTGTGACGTGCAAAGAGAAGTACATTCTGTTGGACAACTGGCGACGTTCAGCTCAATGGTTGGATTGCGTTCAGATTCCACAGCACTTCCAAAAGCCGAAATTACACCAAAAAGTTTATGGTCACTGATCGGTGGTGTGCCGCCAAAATGATTGTTCACCAGAAATTCTTCCTTCCGCCAGAAAAGTACTGCGAAAAATCGGTGAAATTCACAGTAAACTCCAACAACAACGACCGGTATTAGCTAACAGAAAAGGAGAACCAATCGTTCTCCACCACAATGGCCTCAAGTTGCGGAACCAGCGCTGTACAAATTGAGCGAGTTGGGCTACGAGACTTTGCCACACCCACCATATTTGCTAGATTTCTCGCCTACCGACTACTTCTTCAAGCGCCTTGACAACATCCTGCGCAAGAAATGCTTCACCAACCACGATAACACAAAAAACTCCTTCAACGAATTCATCGCTTCCAGAACTCCAAAATTTTATGCAACTGGAATAAAAAAACTTTTATCTCGCTGGCAAAAATGTGCAGATTCAAATGATTTTATTTTGAATAATAAAACTTCCTTTGAAGAAGGTTATGATATTCCCGATAATTAAACAGTTAAAAATACTCATTTATTTCCGAACAGCCTTATATAATGTGCACACCATTACAAAATCGAGGCACGCCTAAAGACATGCCCAAAAACTGCAGATGGAAATTGTGCGAAGTTTTCAAAATGCAGACGCTCTATGAATGCGTCGTTTTCTTTCTCGGCAATCGCGTAGTTTTTAAACAGTGTACATTTACTTCCATAGAAGGCACAATACAACACAATCGTAGCTGACGTTTCGGCAGTATCGCCTTCTTCAGAGCCGCTTTTTACTTTGCTTGGAAGTCTAATTATTATTCCAATACCAAGGTTAATAGAAAGTCGATTCTGGGAGCAGAAACTTTGAATGATTTGTGAACGAAGCCATCTTATTAGATTTTTCCATTTACGTTGCTTTCTTTCAGCCTAAACAAACAAGAACTACAGGCTAGTTTCTTTCTACGTTTTTTGACGACCGTGCAGTTGTCGCAGGCATTGGGATTTATGATAAAGCAAATCTGAAATACAACAGCGACTCTGGATATAGTACAGCACCCTCGAATATTTCACCGTTTGGTTCTAAATAAGTATAAATCTAAATAGGAGCAAATACCTAAGTAAAATTATCTAAATGAGCATGCATATAAACAGAATAAAATTCTAGAATAAATAAATGGCAACGCTTACAACGAATTCGTTTCGCTCATTTGGTGTAACCAGATCGGCTCCGGCACCTCTCGCGTCACGCATTGAGAACATTCGCCCAAGCATCGTGTCCGGATGAGAGGTGAGCAATTTTTGGTCGAGCAGAAAGCGCATGTTGTCGCATACCAGACAGACTTTGTTCTCTGAAAAATAAACTTAACCTCCTTGTGCACAATATGTATAAGAAACGGAACTGTAAGTAAAATTAATTTGACACATATCAACACGTACGCCTTTGTTGGTGAATAACAAAGCAGAAATAAAATTAATGAAGATTCACTTCGAGAAATCTAGCAAAATCCAAAAATTAAGTGATGCATAGCAAAAAAGCTCCAGAAGTCAAAGAATTTTGAAGTCCCTACTAGATAGCTTTGCAATAAAACGTTTTTCACAAAGTCTATACCAAATTTTCGATTCATTTCCGCTCTTATTCTCAACATCTTCAAAGTTTTAAATGACATTAGAATTCAAACACATGGCGTTATAAACATCATCGTAGTCGATATTGCTTAGCGCAAAATTTTCAAGCTAGCAGATTTTTGACAAAAATGAGAAAAGCTTCCTAGCAGAAGTACCACGAAATAATAGAAATTGAGAAAAAAAAACTCAAAAAACAAAACAGTTTTGGAAATTACTCTCTCCAGGCGATAAATCGATGGTCGTGGCGCTTTTGCGGGCCACCATTTGCGACATGAGCGACTCATGTGCTGGACCACCGAGTGACATAGAACGTTGGCCGCGGTAGACAGACTGATCCTGAAAAGCATAGATATAAATGAAAACATGATATGAGTAGGGGATAAGTGATAGCAATGCAACGAAAACACTCATATGAAGATTTACGTTGTGGCCAAATTCCGTGCTAAAAACTCGTTCCTACCTACTAGATTCCTTGTATCGAAAAACAAAATAAATACAATAAAAACAAGATTAAAATCGCAAAACACAGCCTACTTACATGTAAATACTTACTGCGCTGTATATTAAACAACCAACGAATCTGCAGTGGAGCTACGCTCTCCATACAGCCCTTAGGCGATAGGTCTTTTCTTCATTCCTAACTTCCGTTTTAATATCGCACCCGAGTTCACCTCTTCTGTGGAAACGCATCATTTCCAGAGGAAAGAAAGCCGTCACTAAACATGGTATTCTCCTAGTGGCACGACTGATGTGGTAATCGTTCCTATTCTCACAATAGAGAAGATGGTGCCTACTTAGACATCACCTGGTCCCATCATTCCGTACTGGGTCCGATCACCATCCTTTTCGCGGAGTTCGTGTCATCGACCAAGAAGAAAAAGTTCGGTAGTATAAGATGAGTGCATTTGAACGAAATCCTATCCAAACGGTGAAGATGAATGAAGACTACGACGTGCTTGCCGAATTACTTGAAAGTTGTGCCGAAATCGTCTCAGTTCCTCAAACAAGAAATTCAGAAAGCACCTCCGTTAACACTAAGGAGTTGTTTGAGAACGAAACTGAAGCATGACCATGCTGCAACAGAGCTAATAATAAATGCCAGCTGTCAAAAACTTTTGCGGGAAGATTTATATTGGCATAAGCAGGAAAAGTTATTCGAAGCAGCTCAACAACTATCTAGACCGAAAAATCACCGACAAGCGCCGACAGCGCCGTCTGCGACTACAATGTTCCACCATCTGCCCTATGAACGAAGTTGGGATCATAGAAACAACCGGCCATGACATGGAGCTGATAACGCAAAGGCTCAAAACCTAACCCTTCTATGCCACAATACCCGTCTCGAACTTAAAAATCACCAGGTGAAAAAGGTATGGAAGTCTTCCTTCTCAGTTTTAAATCGCAAAGAAATGGAAGTAATGAAAAGGCACCGCTCCAGGACAGGAGAACATCACAAACGACCATCTCAGAGCTGGAAGCCACAATTTATATGCAGATCTCACAAACTACATAACATCCTACTTGCAAAAGGAAAAATTCTTAACAAGCGGAAATGGTTGAGGGAAGATTCTTAATCATCACCCGATATGCTTCTTGAGTGCGCTCTACAAGTTCTTTACCAAGATTATCTTGTCGCGCATATCAAGGACATTAGATGAGGAAGAATCAGTTGAGTATACGGTATTTCGACAGGGATTTTGCCGCATGGATCACATTTAGACCTTACCAAAGGTCAGAGACGATAGATTGTCGGGACTACAACTGTCCTTAGTCCTTACTTTTGTCGACTACGAAAAAGCGTTTGACAACGCCGAAACGAAAGCAATCCTATCAGTGCTTGACGACCAAGGAGTGAACCAGTCTTGTGCTTACTGCTAGCGGAACTGCATGAAAATACACCTTTTCCATCAACCTCTTTCTTTTTCTTTCTTTCATACCCATAGAAAAAATAGTTCAACATGGTCACACCATATCGCTAAAGACGTTTACACTCGCACTGCAGCGAACAATGAAGTCACTCAACTGGCATGAGAAAGGCATATGTAATGATGGAAAATCCCTATCAAATATTCGTTTTGCCAACAACACCATCATATTTTCAAAACGTACCAACGAAACAGAGACGATTAATCAGAATGTGCTGAATGGAGGAAGAAAAAAAGATCAGACTGTGAATAAATCGGAAAAAGACTAATTCATGAGAAACCCATGGTACGATGGTGAAAAAATTGAATTGGATGCCTCTCAGAACCGTGCAATGGACATGGAAAACGACACGAAGGATGAATTAGCGAGAAAAAGGAGAGAAGCAAGGACCACATCCTGGTCTCTCAAGGAGGGTACCCACCAACTAAATTACCGAGAAATCCGCGCTCACGTTTTCGATTTAACAGTCCTCTTAATACTCTGTTTTGCAGCGAGACGTGGGCGGATACTTCCATCACATCAGTTATACAGTGCACTATTCACAGATGCCCTGGACGATGTTGTATGAAATATAACAAGCACACTGTATATTAGGCTGGAATGCGAAGCTCTGATCTTCAAAATTAGTCTCATCTCTGAGATCCAGGTGAACACATATCAACAGCGAAACATAGATGGGCTGATTATAAAATGAGACAAACAGAAGATAAATGGACAAAAAGAGCTGCAAATGAGTCTAGATAGCTCCACAAAGATGCACTCGCCCCTAGGACGATCATCTACATGTTGGGGGCACGTGTTCGTAACTAAATTCAATTAGCTGTACTCGTAGTTGAATTTCTTTTCCAGCTCACGATATAAGACTCGCACCTGCCACCATGCTCGAATGAAACCACAATCATAGAAGGGAAAGGAACGAATGGAAAATGTTCTGGGATCCAGACAACAATAAGGAAGTAATAAAATATACCACATACCAATAAAAGCCTGCGAACTGATGTCCAAACAATCTACGCTAATCCATTCAAAATCAAAAAAAAAGCAAAATTTCAATCCAATAAAAAAATGCTCAGGATTGCGATCTGCTTGCTTCGCCCGATTTTTAGTACCACTTCCTCAAAACCGTTTCATAGGACGGAATGAGATGATACAAATAATAAGAATAAACCAGAACTGAGACTACACTAGGCTTAAAGCACGAGAACCTCTGATGAAACACGAAACTCTTCGTTAGTCGACATTGATAAAAGTGATTTGTGATCAACAAATGATTGAAACGTCCTCATTATGACACTTTTCAACCAAAAGAATGAAAGTTGCAATACTTATCTCTGTGTCAACTAAATGAAATGCACTTTTGCTACTATTCTGTGGAGAACTTATAAAGTGAGGAACAAAATTAATCTACTGAACATTAGACGGCAACTGAAGAAACTGATTCAAATTTAAGTTAAGCTCAGTTTAATTGAAAATTCAGAAGAACCAAAGGTTACAAAGTGATTCCTATATACTCTAAAGTATAGCAATTGCTATTCTTACAGGAAATGGGGGTCTTTAATCAATAGCTGGTATCAAAACCAAAACTGCAACAACGAACGAGAACATTCATCATCTGATTCTACCCAATTTAAGATAACACCACTGCGATGACACGCCTACTACAAAATGGAACCAACGGAAAACATGTTTTAGTCTAGCTTTCGCACTTCCGGTTTAAGTGCTTCTTGAATGGAAACAACAACCACGAGGATAAGCAGAGCAGAACGAAGTAAAGTTGCACAATGAAGGGTATTTTCTCGACTAACACGTTAGTAAAACATTCTTGAATAAGGTTGCCACTATACAATTCCGTTCATGACGACTTAAGTCAAAGATGAAGTAAGAGAACCTAAGTGGATTGAATTATTCACTTCACTATGACAGCATCTGCATGACGTTAAGTTTTTATTTACTGCCTACTACAATTATTTCACGGAAGGGTATTATGTAAAATATAACCACAACGTTACATGACACTGTTAAATAGAAAACTAGCGGAGAGAAAAGCGAAACGAAAGGCCCGCATGTTGTGCTGGTGAACACGTTAGCCCCTGGAAAGCTTAATAGCGTGTTCGATCCCCAATGCAGACATTTGCGGTCCGGAGTTTTGCAAACATCTCAGTATCATTGTGAAAGTATCAGCACTTTTGCACATTAACTATACGAATGGATCCCACATGAATTACATATGAAATTTAAAGCGATATTCCAACGCGTAGGTATAGTATGGACGGAGCTAGATACGAGAGAAAAAAATCGTAATTTCCGTCAACACCACTAACTCTAACATGTCAACAATGCTTCTTTCATGGAACACTGGTTGATCGAAAGCTAATTCATCAAATATCACAGCAGCGAAGGGCCCACTCAATATATTATCCCTTGTGGCTATTTTAGTGAACGCTACGCAATGGCTAACGCTAATGTAAACGAATCTTTGCTAGAAAGCAATAAGAATACGAAACGAGAGTGAAAATGGGCACCATTTTCGCGAAATAATTACACTGCTTGGTGATACCAAGAACTAATCAAACTGCATTACACACGTATACAATACGTTCCGTGTGACGCCCATAATCACCTCCACTTTCGCAACAAACTACGCGGAAGAATCCCAAACCTTTTGGTCAAGAAGCACATGTGAAGAAATTAGTTTTCTATTCTGTCACTAATTCGCTCAAAGTAAAAGAGTATTGAAACATTAGAAAAACATATGCATTACTTAGACGGCTACCTGGCCTTTTGTTCACGTATCTTGTGCGCTTCAGCAAACACATTCATCATCGTTCCTTTATCTACCAATCATAATCCGCAAAGCTGCTCGACTTCTACGGTGAGAGCAACTACGAAAGTTGAGCTTAAAATGGGACGCTAACGTAGAACACACCTCTAACGCAGTAAAAAGAATTCAATATGAATTCTTCTTTTCATGGCAGCCGTCTCAAAGGAGCTTATGCACTGCTTAGGATATTCCAGCTCTTTCCAAAATCACCGATTACGCCCTATAAGCACCAAGTGCAAAAAACAGTCACTCCGATGAAAAACATCGCAAACGTCATGCCACGCAAGAAAATTGCACTACAAAACATTAACCGAATGGATTTTGTTATGCGTCAATACGTTGTCCATTTCATCGGCTTCTACAAACTAGAGTTATCCCTCTCCAGTTAATCGCCTAGACAAGAAGCATTAGAAATGAAACAATAGTACAAATGACCGCCAGCACAAACTGAAGAAATCTAACGACGTTGTAATATTATATAGCGCTCCGATTCATTATTAAATTGCCACCAGATCTCTTATAAAGCGTGTGGGATCGAATGTAATGGCGACAAGGGCAGTCCACTTCGCGTAAATGTAAGAGAGCAGGAAACTTAAATTCAAGCAAAACACCCCACTAGGCAAGCGTGATACGAAAGAATAATGGATAAAACTGAAGTAAAGGCCACTGCCCTGGCACAGGAATCAAAAACATCAGCGTGTAAAACTACTGAAGCCTCTTGCATACGTTTCCATAATCAAAAAGTGAACCGCAAGGATAAGTGCCTTAAACCAAGCGTGACCTCGCGTTACACCTCAGGTTGATTTTTTGACCTGAGCTAAGCACATTGTTCACGTGTGTAAGACTCTGTGTTACTAGTCGCCACCAAATAAATAGAAGACTTACAAACGGTGAGTGTTTAAACGAAGCTGCTTTTTATGCAACTAAAAAATTATATATTAAGTTATATCTGCTGAGGTTATGAAAGCGTTTGGCTGAGTAGACTGCATGTCAGTTTGATTTTCCCAGGCTCTGATGATGGTGAAAGTGCCGAAATGTCAGTTCTTGTAAATGAATAAGCACTCTAATAACAACCTCTGGTTTGGTCATTTTTAAAAAAAAAAGTGAATTATTGGTCAATGCCGAGGCTAAAAGTCGGTCATTGGGATATAAATTAATTAAAACTTGTAGCCCATATATAAACAAAAATGGCCTTTAAATGTAATGCGTATCTATTCACCAAGTGTGAGAAGTGAAAACAATAAAATTAACAAACTTTACGTGCACCACTGGTTGTTGCATTATGTTTGAGAGCAGGCGGAAGTGGTGGTGTCGTCAGTGATCGTTCACTCTCACCGCAAGATGAGCCACCAGCAACGGAACGCGCAGGTGATTCTGAAAGCAAAGAACATTTTTACATTAAATGAAGTTGGATTCTAAAGCGAATTAGGTGTTGCGTTCAACTCTTAAAAATGAGAAGTATTCTGGAACGCAGAATGATAAAGAATAACCCCAGAAATCATAAGCAAAAAACTAGAAATCACAGCCTTTGGCACATTTCCTCCCACTTCTTCCCGACAAATGCGCGTGTGGCGCAATGGTTGGAGGCGCCACTGCGACACGCACGTGGAATCGATTCCAAATAGGTACCAAACTTGTCTGGGAGGATAGCACTGGCTCGATACATCCGCAGGCCACCGCGAGTCATTGTAAAGGGCAGATATGCATTCAATCACCTCCAAACGTTGCTTAGTGAAGTCGAATACATGGCGGGATTGATCTCAGGGATTGATCAACGCCGAGAGCTTTATCCTTTATCTTCCTGATATGTTTTTGTAACCTTCAGAAACAAAGAATGTGAATAGAAATGAGCGATCAAATTAAAAACGCATTGAAAAGATGGAACTTAATAGTGTAATAAGTAGAATATCTCGCCAGATGATAAAGAACATTTCACCAGGTGATAACATTTAGAAGCAAATGTCAGTGTTAACTTTGAACATCACATTAAACGTCGTCGCATATCTTTTGAACAAGTAGTACAGAATTGTTATAGTATTACTGGAATCACTTCACCATTGCTCTTCTTAGCGTCGACCTTTAAAGTAGCTCTCTAAACTCTAATTACTGTAAGGCTTTATTTCGAATTAAAGCCTCAGCGTTGATCAATCCCTGAGGGATGCACCATGCACTCGACTTCATTAAGTATCGTTGGAGGTGATTGAATGCATATCTGGCCTTCACAATGACTCGTGGTGGCCTACCGATATATCGAACCAGTGCTGCTATCCTCGCAGACAAGTCTGGTACCAAATTGTCGACCCCGGAGGGATGGAAAGCTTGGCAGGCCATGAGCGCGGGAATCGATTCCACGTGTGTGTCGAAGTGGCGCCTCCAACCACTGCGCCACACACGCCCTTCTAAATTTCAAAATACGAAAAACTAAACCAAATCACTAAAGACGAGCTTCAAAAATAACTTCCGCTTAACATTCAAAGAATCCGAAGCTACTACGCATAGATTTTCAAAGAATCCTATTCAATGTATGATATTATAAAATAAAAAATTTCTCTTGAAACATTTTTAAAAAACCGTACCTGAAGGACTCGTGTGTCCTGACGACGACGCGGAACCATGCCCGACCAAAGACGACTTACGGCCCACAGGTGGGCCTAAAACGGCTGTGAATAATTAAGTGGGCGATAAAGTACATAAACACATAGTGAGATTGGAAACATCTGAATCATGGTATATGGAACGTTGCATCTGTGATAAGAATGTGCTGCAGTATTCCTGAGAGGTATACTCATTCGTGGAGAAACCGCACATGAAAGCATTCATATAGCCGCTACTTAATGTTTTCACGTAACTAAGAACTATTACGAGATGTCGTATGTCTCAGCACACGCAGAATGAAGACCTTCGAGGAACATCTATGGAAAACACTCTCCAGTTTTGGCTCAAAACCTCAAGAAAATCAATAACGACAATGTGATTTTGCCATCGTGTCTCAATCTTTACGCATTTGATCGAAATTCGATTTTAGAAGGTTCAGCGAGGTGGTTTTCATATTCTATAATATCGTAGCAGGGGAATTACCGTGCAGTGCGCATACATGACCATGCACGAAACAGACCACCATTACAGTCTATGATTGCAAAGGTCTGACACTAGTTGAAACTGTGTTGAATCCTTAACCATTCGTAAAAATGGATCATGCAAATGTCCAGGTAAAAACTGAACAGTGGTAATGGTGAGTCACTTGGATTGCGAATGAGAAGAAAAAATTGCAAAATGAAATTGGAGGACATGTTTTCAGTGGGCGCAATTGGCGCAGTGCTTGGAGGCGCCACTGCGGCACGCACGCGGAATCATTCTCTGCACCCCTGGCCCAGTAAGCCTTCCATCCCTCTGGGGTCGGCAAATTGGTACCAGACTTGTCTGGGAGGATAGCAGCACTGGCTCGATACATCGGCAGGCCACCGCGAGTCATTGTAAAGGCCAGATATGCATTCAATCACCTCCAGGGATACTTAATGAAATCGAATGCATGGCGCATCCCTCAGGGATTGATCAACGCCGAGAGCTTTGTCGTTTATCGTTTATCCTTCATGTTTTCAGTAACGCACTAGTACCATGGAACACTCAACAATTTTATTCAGAGGGTACTTTTAACTTCTAATTTTAAAATTGCGCGAAGTATACTGCATTATAAAGTTGAAAAACATTCAACAGGATTCGAAAAATAGAAGAAAGTACGAACTAATAATCAAATAAAGCTAAAGCGACTTCATTCCACGAACGTGCAAAAGAAGCATTCTGCAGGAACTGCTAACAAAACATTTCCAAAGCGTGCAAAAAGTTAATAAAGGATAAAGGATAACGCTGTCAACGTTGACCAATCCCTGAGGGATGCGCCATGCGTTCGACTTCATTAAATACCGTTGGAGGTGATTGAATGCATATCTAGCCTCTTCAATGGACTCGAGATGGGCTAACGATGTATCGAGTCAGTGCTGCTATCTTCCCAGACAAGTCTGGTACCAATTTGCCGATCTCGGAGGGATGGAAGGCTTGGTGGGCCATGGGCGCATTCCACGTGCGCGTGGCAGTGGCGCCTCTAACCGCTGCGCTACACGCGCCCCTCTTGTGGTTATAGAAAGAATAATCATAAGAGAATACCTATACACTATGGATCGCCTGTCTTACACCGTCCTTCGTTTGTATTACTATTGCAGCAAGACAAGCATAACCAAATCTCATAAAATCATATATTGAATCATCTACTAAGTACTAAGACATGACTGTAACCACACTAAAAAACAAGAGATGGCAAAGCAAACTATGAAAACACTCAGCTTCACACTTCATAGGTTTTATCATATCAATCTTATTTAATTGGCATAAAATTTATTCTCTTCTGAGAACTACTGGAGACCGAGGAATCGCTATGTGTATACTGCTACACACCGCCTTCTTTCTAGAATCACTACCCCGTCATGAAAACATAGGAGATATTCCAAGAAACGTTTTAAAAAATACAATTAAATGAATATAGAAGCGATAACTTCCCGACTTTCATCATAATAATGAGTTTTTTAAAACCTAATACAAAATACGTCCAGGCTCTGAGGAAGGCGAAATCGCCGAAACGTCAGCCGTCAGCCATTTCTTAAAACCGACATGACCTGTTTTAGTGTTTCAAAAAATCATTAGCGCTAACTAACGCTACGTTAGTCGTTAGAGGTTTTACAACGTCCCATAGAGAAAAAACTAATGAACGCATAAAGAAAAGTGCAAAATCTATAAGAAGCTACGTTACAAAACTAGCTGCACACCTGTTGTTTGCTGCTTCACGTTTGCAAGAGGTTGTGAATGAGGTGGTACGGGTTTAGTTGCGAACGACCACGTCACCTGGAATCAATATTATGTTCAAGCTTCTAAACATTAATTATATAGCAAGTTCGACATGATACGAGTGTAATCACTAATGGTATACATGGAATACAAAACAAATAAAAGCTTGATATTATGAGATAACGACTGCGATCTTTTTAAAGCTAATTCAGTAATGTTGCATTGATTAGCATCTATAAAGCATTCTACCAAGGGTTTCCATTCCCAGAAGGCTCACTCAAACCGCGAAGTTTGGCTTTTCCATCTCAATTAAAGGAAAGATTATGGCATGATGTAAAAGTATTGACATTCATGATGACCACTTGGGAACGAACCAGCTAGCCCACAATGGGAAAAAATTGTCCAATGATGGTGATATCTGTAAAATGGAAGCACTGTGGCAGGAAGGGCACGATGAGCCAAAACTGGCCAATCACGTACCTAAGTACGTATTGGCAGCAATTCACCATTAAAAAATCTAAGTGAACACAATCATGTTTGAAATAGATATCAGTTACTATCACGCTACTTCACGACTACTGGCAACCCTATGCCATAGCTAAATGTTCCGTCTACACAAAGAATGGTCCAAGACTCAATAGCCTCGTAGTTTGATAACTAGTTTTCGCTAGATTTCTGCAAAATCCCATCTCCATCGAGACCATCCCCACAGGTATCCTTGAAGACCAATTTGAGGTCTACCACTTTAAACACCGAGGTGTTTGGTTATTACACATTGTAATTCATGAAGTATGGAAAAACCTACATATTTTTCAACAGCTTTTTATCTGGAACTTAATAAGAAGACAGATATGACAGAAGTGTTACAAAACAGTGTCGAATAAATTAAAACAACGCATTTTCGACAAATATTACGCATTGGGTACACTTCAAAAGCCTTTCAAAAAGCACAGTTCGGAATCAAAAAAGTCCTAATAGTACCATTTTTCTGCTAAAATATTTGACAATAGTACATCTACCGTATGACTTTATAACCCGTAGTCCTAATTTTGTGCTGTATAAGACAAATCACATTCGCGGAAAACAACGGCAGGGAAGTAATTCTGGATGCCGAAGGTTGCTTTAAAGTTCAATAATAGGGAATAGAGATGATGGCAGAATGAAACGCAATATCGGTTTTTGAATTCATCAAAGTCAATACTTGGTGGTTGAGGCTACAATAAAATAAGGAAAGAAAAAAGAAAATGAACTTAACGTCAACGAAAAATAGATTGTGTTTAACGGAGAAAGATGATTCAATGAAACTAGAAAGATAGGATGAATTAGGCGTTTTTCTATAGCTGCCATAACTTGTTAGAAATTCTTCGTATTCTTGTTGAGCAAACGCGAGGTGTTATTTTTATTCTTTAGTCACGAACATGCTGACGTTTCGGCGGACTTCGCCTTCCTCAGAACCTGGAATGGTCAAGTTGACAAAAATGACAAACAGTTTGACGAATCTATTCGGCCAAACACCTCAGTAACCAAACAGAGAAAACACTAAACAAGGATTTCAATCACATAGAACACAGCTTTGCACGCTCACCGCTTCCACTGAGTATGTCGCGTGGAGATCCACCACACAGAATTCACATGAAAGCGTAATGTGCCCTTTCCATCAAAATAACAGGCATATGTACTGCCTAATATCACGCGTGATAATGAAGCAATTTTTCCTGCGGTTCATTTTCGGATATTTTCTGGAATTAATCCAGAATGGCTCTAGTGTTTCCCGCACTTGCGTTCTCGATTCCCATGTAAGGATCGTGACACGCACCTCAAAGTCCTCCTCGCCATGTCCCTGGGTCCTATACGTGCCTAGTGGGGTATTTGGTTTACGTTTGCCGTCTGTCTCCGCACGCCTTACAGGAGATCAGATCAACTCTACCCGAGCTCATGCAATCACCGCCTCCACCATTAGAGTAAACTTGCTTCTACTTGCTTGTTCTTTTTTCGTATGATGTACGGTTGAGCTCGTTCACGGAGCTAACTAATAGTATGCACTCATCACATACTAATTAAAAGCATAAACTCAGTTCTAATAAAAAAAAGTGAAAAAGGAGAATAACCATCCTGACTAGCGAAAACAATTACGAAAACACGTACCCCACTGAAATTAAAACGTTCCATAAATAGACATGTGTGCCAGACTCTAGCCAGGCTGACCTCGGGATCCCAGGGAACTAGGATGGCTCAATCAGCAAGTCTCCAAAAAGACGAAATACGGAGACTGCGCCGGCGCCTGCACAACTATGAAGGGCTGTCCAAGTGACCAAGTGTCCAAATAGACATGTTGTAAGTACCAGTTAACTACGAATCACTGACATCACTGCTATATTTTCTAGGAAAAAATCACCATAATTCGAACTATGAAAACTTTCTAGTGAGTATGAGAATGACCACAATCGATGCTCAGCAAATGGATAGTCGCACTCCACTAGGTGCGTGCTTGAAATCTCCTCTATGCCTAAACCAACAACACTATGCAAACAGCGGCTTATCTATGCCTATATTTCATGTGCTTTTCGTTGGTGATGACTAACATTATATAGTCGCTCTACCGTCCAACGACGTCCATTTTGTTGACAACACGGAAATGGACAACATGAAATGAAAGGAACAGTAAAAATCGACCAACGGAAACACCTTTTATGGCTTACTTATGGTCGTATTAAAGGAGAACGACATCGTTAAAAACCGTAAACGATGAAAGTTCATAGCTCCATATACTGAACGCTATACATATTTTAATTGTTAAAATTAAACTGCGAAGAATGCAACACACATTATGATAATTAGCCAACAACTATGTTTCGATAGCGAAACATAGATGGGCTGATCACATAATGAGACGAACAGACGACAGATGGATGAAAAGAACAGTAGAGTAGACTCCAAGAGAATGCAAACGTCTCTTGGGACGACCACCTACACGATGGGCGGAGGTGTACGTAAACAAAGTTAATCAGCTGTACCCGCAGCTGCAGTTGTTTTACAGATCACGGTATGAGACTCGCACGCCTCACCGCACACCGATCAAACCACCATCGATGATCGTGATGGAAAGAAACGAATGACAAATGTGCTGGGGTCCGCACAACTCGTGTGGACGAACCATCCATGTCTCGCCGGAATGCAAAGATCAGATTTTTCAAAATCAACCTAATCTTCGATGCCTTCACCTACTTGGACACCATGCAGACGTAACTTTCATAACTGCATCACATACTAATTAAAAGCATAAACTCAGTTCTAATAAAAAAAAGTGAAAAAGGAGAATAACCATCCTGACTAGCGAAAACAATTACGAAAACACGTACCCCACTGAAATTAAAACGTTCCATAAATAGACATGTGTGCCAGACTCTAGCCAGGCTGACCTCGGGATCCCAGGGAACCATGCAGACGTAACTTTCATAACTGAAGTCGATCAGCTGTACCCGCAGCCGCAGTTGTTTTACAGATCACGGTATGAGATTCGCAAGCGTAACCATGCTCGAACAAGACCACCACTATGGAATACGATTGCGAGCGAAAGGATCAAATGGCAAACGTGCTTGGGTTCGCACAACTCGTGAAGACGAACCATCCTAGTATCCATGTAAGCCAGCATTAAAGTCACTGAAACGAGACTGCTAATACCTACAGAAACAGACGACATTCTGCCGTCTAGGAACATCAGAAAATTACTGGTGAAGATACCGAACACTCGCGCAGGAAAAAACCCCTGTTGAAAATAAGTAGGCCGAAAAAAACCGGCCAACAATTAAATTAAAAGAACACAAAATCTTGCAGCAGAATTTGACCATTTCCTGAAATTTCTTAATTATCAAGGCAACTATAGCTTCACAGATAACGTTTACGGCTTAATATCAGAGAAACATAATATTGCATGTATTGCCCACTTGGAATGAAAACATATCATACAGATGAATAGACAACACAAATCGGTTATCACATGCGATGTCGCACACTAAGACTGATGACGGGCACATTAGCCATCCATGTGAACCCTGTGCGATTGGCTTCCACGTGAAATATTCAGTACAAGACTCATGGAAAGGGCTTAGAGTGCGAAGAAGCTATTTTGTTGTGAACGCGATTGAAATCCTGACTTTGTATTTTCTCTGTTTGGTTTTGGAGGTGTTTGGCAGTGTACAGAGCAGCCAACTTGACCTTTCCTGGCTCTAAAGAAGACGAAATAAGCCGAGACACAGTGATTTATCTGAACAATGCCGAGGCAAATAGAGAGTCGGTCTTGGGAACTACAAAATGAGGAGATTAGTAAAAGAACTGTAGCCATAGCATCGTCCGCGTTCTTGCAAAAGTGTGACTCATTTTAAAATTACATTGACTTCTCCACTCTATGACTTTGTTGATCATTAAACACCACCAGCAGAAGCAATACGATCGTATAAAGAAAGCCTCCGAGATTTGGTAACATATTTGAAACGGAAAACGAAAAGCTGCAGGTAGGGCATCCACACGATTGTCCGTGCTTCGTGATATGTGCTCACAACCGACCAACGTCTTTCCACAAGAAACGGTTACATCACTATCAAAATCTGAACTAGTTTAGCGCGAAAAGAAAATCTAACCAAACAACATATAAATCAATAACAGAATTTTTCCAACTATCGAAGTAAATAAGGACAAGGATAAAGCTATTGAAGTTGATCAATCCCTTAACGAAGCTCCATGCATGCCACTTCATCAAGCATGGTTAGAGGTGGTTGAACGTATATGTGGCTAGTGGCGGCCTACCAATATATCGAGCCTGTGTTGCTATCATCCCAGACAAGTTCGGTAAGTGGAAAGTACTACAAAAGTGCATTACCATTCCATTTTTTACCTCTTTAACTCACTAACCAAGCTTGTTATCTAGTAACTACAACAGACATCTGTAAAGTTTCCAATCGTTTCGTTTCTGTCAAGCGTGCTATTTTCGGCGTACTTGAGGCACAATGGAAGCATAACACTTTTCGTGTCGTACCCACTGCTTCTGCTATACACTACTCTGAGTAAAAATACCCTCATCTGACCACCATAAGAGCTTCATCTAATATCCAGTAGGTTCTAGATGAGGTGCTAAACGGACATATTACTTGTTAAAGGCGACCAACAAAAACCTCTTAAGATGTACTTCCCGAGTACTCGACCGCAAATTTTTGGCCGAATGGACATCGTGCACAATGCCACAGCCACAAACATGCATGCATGGGTTATGGAACTAAGAGATATGAACATGATGAAATAGAGAAAAGGAAACATCCCAGATAGTGTATCCACATGTTTGGGGCACTACGTGGTCGCTCTTACTCTGTTTTTAACGTCCCATCTATAACCTATCGAAGCGTTACCACGCTTCGCGAATAACAGCTCAGAGATCCAGAGATCACACAGATAAAAGGTATCCTCGAAGTTTTTACTACACGAATGGAAGCTGAAATTCTAGTGCTAGAACTTTTTAACCGCATTAAAACGAAGCTATTGCGAATGAATATCTTCGTGAAAACAGTGTAGAAAGGACATCGTCTGCCACACAAAATGATAAAAATAAAAAAGGATAGTGTTAGTCGGCGCTAGTCAATTCCTGAGGGATGCGCCTTGCATTCGAAACCATTAAACATCGTTGGAGGTGACTAAACGAACATCTGCCGATTACGATGACTCGCGGCGGCTTACCGATGAATCGAGCCAGAGTTGCTATCCTCCCAGACAAGTCTGGTACCAATCTGTGAACTCCAGATGGATGAAAGGTTTGGTAAGCCTGAGAGGCTGGGATAGATTCCGAGTATATTTCAGGGCGTCTCCGATCACTGCGCTACACGAGCCCTACGTAATGCTACACAAAAAGGATACGGTTGAAAAATATAATCCTATGAGAAAGGAGATTTGAACAAGTAAATAGAACATCCTAAAAGAACTCTGAAGTTATTTGCAAACCATGAGAGAAGTAAAACTGCTAAGAGATTTTGAGAACACAGCGAATTAAACACAATAACCGGTGCAACACTAAATGATGAAACCGGTACAAACAACACATAATGAATGATCAACTCTTGATAAACGTAAACGAACATTTTGACGGTTGATCGATCAGGAATTCAGTTTTTCTTCCAAATGCATGTCTGATATTAAAAACGAAAAAAAACCCTGCCAAAAGAACAAAAGAAAACCCTTTTCTATTACTAAAACCATATTGAATCATGGTGAGCTGTTACATAACAGCACCGAAGAAGGAGCAAATATGCAACCAATGATCACCAAACATTACAGTTCCGGAATGAAAGGCTTACTTATCGCAAAAGAAACATCGCAAATCTGAAAATGTCTGTGCTACACTTCTCGTAACTCGAAACATGGGAAACAATGGGAAAAGAAAACATCAAGTAAAATATCTGACCTTGAAGGTTCACAGTATACTATTTAATTAACATTTACAGCCCGACGCCCAATTTCGGATGGCTTACTGTAGCGTTTAGTCGAGAAATCTCTTGGTCGCACGCGCCGAGAATTGAAATCAATTCATGCTAAGCGTTTCACCCCCACTTACCGGTCATGGCAGACCTTCGTCATTAGCAATAAACTTCACTCTTCTATGCTGATACTTATTATCCATCCAATAAATATCCAGTCTTTACAAAGACTCGCGGTGGCCTACCGATGTATCGAGCCAGTGCTATTATCTTCCCAGACAGGCCTGTTACCAAATTTGCCGGCCCCCGCGAAACGGAAAGCTTGGTGATCCCGAAGCGCGGATCGATCCCATGTGTATTGAATGCGTCTCTAACTACTACGCTACATATGATCGTTTTGTTTACATTGCAGGAAAATATTTACAACTACGCCGTTCAAAAAGGCGCTTGTGGCGCAGTGGTTGGAGGCGCCACTGCGGCACGCACGTGGAATCGTTCCCTACGCCCCTGGCCCAGCAAGCCTTCTATCCCTCTGGGGTCGGCAAATTGGTACCAGACTTGTCTGGGAGGATAGCAGCACTGGCTCGATACATCGGCAGGCCACCGCGAGTCATTGTAAAGGCCAGATATGCATTCAATCACCTCCAACGATACTTAATGAAATCGAATGCATGGAGCATCCTTCAGGGATTGATCAACGCCGAGAGCTTTGTCGTTTATCGTTTATCCTTCATGTTTTCAGTAACGCACTAGTAACAAAACAGGAAATGAACAGCGCAGAAAAATGACAAAAAGCAAGCAACAATCAGAAACTAACTCCGCTAAGAAACGATGAAGTGAAGAATTGCACATGAGAAGACCACCTTGTGTAGCTGCCAAATATCCAGTGTTATGAAAATGAATATTTATAGATGACAATGGTCAACCGTACAACAAAGAAATAATCTGAAATCGAGGTAAGCAAAACTATGCAGACAAGCAAGCTGCACTTCACCTTTGATGACGTGACCAAACCTAGTCAGTTAGTGCATAAAAACCCGAACAAAAAGAAAGAAACCCCGAAGAATACAAAATTATAAAAACAGTTATAGACGGCACGTAAGCAATCTTCCAGAATAAGCGAACCGGTGTACAACTACTGTTATAAAAAGAATAGAATTAAGGGATATTACGACACTAATTCACACTTCACTTGTAAAATTCAGTCTCATCTTCAACACAACAATGAGCAGTACATTGCAATATCTATTCTACAAGCATATCGCCCACGCAATGTGGGGTCACAGAAAAGCGACTTATCAGTTTTTTTTTTCGAAGAAACTAATTGACTTTTTATTCACTGCCTATTACAATTTTTCACGGCAGGGTATTAGGTGTGAAACAGCCATAATGATGCTGAGATATTTGAAAAACTCCAGACCGCAGACGTTTGGAACAGGAAACGAACGCGATATTACACTTTCCGAGGGCAACGCATTCACCACCACACCATGAGAGTGCTTCGTTTCGCCTGTCTCTCAGCTTGTTCTATCGATTAGTGCCAGCAGCAATCGCGAAACGAAGAACCCGCATGGTGTGGTAGTAAACGCATTCGCCCACGGAAAGGGTAATAGCGCGTTCGTTCTCACCGCAGACATCTGCAGCCCGGAGTTTTGCAAATATCTCAGCATCATTGCAGTTGTTTCAAACTAATTCCACTTCGTGAGTTCTGCCGAATATGGCATAAAAATCTAAAAACAAGATAACCATATCATAGTTCTCTAAGAATGTGTGTGGTGCGAAAAAAGAGTGTATGACTAAGAGGCAGCTGTCATGGTGCATGGGTGTGTGGAAAATGCAAGGCGCACAGCGCGCAAAATGAGATAAGGTACAATCAACATGTATTTTCTGACTGATAAACTAACATGAAGTCGATGGAAAAACTAAATAGGCTAAAGTTTCAGTGCCTTCGCCTTTTTCAGAACCGGACTGATATGAGATGAGTGTACATAATCGTTTCTTTTTCCGATGTAGGTCTTCGCTATTATCGCATCGAGTTTAATCCAGTGGAGCTGCGCCCGAATGAAGAAATCTCACTCGACAGGGCTCTTTTATACGGGACGGTTATTGACACTGATTATCTGCTGGTAATTTCAAAAAATATTTAAAGCAGGAAAGTGTCGTTAAGGGATAGTGAGTTTTTAGAACTAAGTACAAGGTTCACTGATTCAACACTTCAATTGATGAATTCCTTCAAGATAAAATAGAGAAAAGAAAAAAAAGCAATCGTAAGTAGAAGAAGAAATATGGATCAAGAGAGCCAAAGGGTAAAGGAAATGTCAGTATGCGTGTGGTCAAGTTGGTGCTACCAGCCGTTCGAACACTTCTCACAAATATGATCGATTATGTTTATTTACACAGCTGTAGTATACATACCTCGAGAACTACCACTGCAAATAAATATGACACTTCAACGAAGACCATAATTTAGGGACCACAGTGATCTCGAAAGAACTGCAGTTTCCTTTGCCTTGTAAACTTACCAGAAACGAATTTCACCAATGTTTTAAGAGAAAACCAAGTCATAGCTATTGCAATTCATCAGACTTTCTCGAACCAACAAATGTCAAAAACCTTGTAAGGGATAATACCAAACAGGAAATGAACTAGTGAAATGAGAATCTGCGAACATAGTTCCCGAAATTCCGATCCGGTGATTCCGACCTCGAAGTTAAGGAAGGCCGCGGACGTTCTAATGAATTTGACTATGACAATTGAAGGTACTAGTGGAAGCAAACACGCGAACAACTGTTCGACGGCTTCCATAAGAGCTTGGAGTAAGCACATGAACAATTTCCACTCAGATGAAACGCATAAGAGAGAAACTCAATAAATGGGTGCCGCAAGAATTAAACGATAATAAAAAATGGCCATTTTGAAGCGTCGTCTGCTCTTATTCTGCGTAATAAAAACTACACATTTCTGGATCAAATTGTGACGTGTGACGAAAAATGGATTCTGTACGACAAGCGGCGACGTTCAGATCAATGATAGAATTGCGATCAGGCTCTACAGCACTTCCCAAAGCCGAAATTACACCAAAAAAGATTACGCTGACTGTTTGGTGGTCTGCAGCCCAGCTGATTCACCACAGCTTTTTGAATCCATGCCATTAACTCCCTTCAGGGCATTATTGAATGCCTTTTTAGAATGTACAATGATTTGTGGTTTCCTATCGATGTACCATTGTGATGCGTGTTACTTCGCACACCATCGTACTCCGGACGACACCATGGTGGCAAATCTCCCTCTGATCCACAAGGGCTGCGATCGCCCATGGTGGTGAAGGCCTGGGGTACATTTTGGCCCTGCTGACCTCGGGATTCCAGGGAACCACAATGGCCAAATCAGCAAATCTCCGATAAATGGTGAATATTCTGGGACCTGCACAACCACTGAGGACGGACCGGACCGTTCAAGTGTTCAAGTGTCAAGTATTGATACACCGAGTAAACGTTTTCTCAACCCTCTCCTACATATGGGATACCAGTCAACCTACCCTAGAAGATAGGTGGGTTTAGTTAGTTATGGGTGTGAGAATGTTTTCATTGTAGGGCAGCACTAACCACTAGCTCTACACACGCCCACATTTAAGTAAAAGAAAGAACAAAAAAGAAACTGATGATGGATGTATACAAGTAACTGGTGCGGTAATCCATCTGCTAAGTGAATGTACTCGCAGGTAGCGGATAATGAATGGATTATTTTACTTAGCAAGAAAAATCAGAGCAGAAATTTAATGTGTGTAAAAATTTATTCCAGAGGATTTAGTTTTAAAGTTTAACAATGGAATTTTCTTCCTTTTCCAAGTAACGATAACATGACTACAATATTAGTGGAGACAAAAGAAAACAACAAAAAATGGTCAAAATCCATAAAGAAAACCTTCGTGCCTTTCAGTACTATGCGAGAATTCATCTACTTTCTTTCATTGATAAGGTCACACGAAAATGTTACCAAAAAATTCATTCGGCCAACAATTCGAGACTTCGCCTTCTTCAGAGCCGATGATCCGAGTCGATGTCCACAGTCGTTCGTCCTCGCAATGTGGGGTCTTCGTTGTCGTAACGAGTCGAATCTTCTTCACGCTCGAAAGGAGTAACCTAACTCGGCGATGCACTTTCACACAAGTTGTAATGAAAGAAGGTAGAATGATTATTCATAGTGAGGTTAAATGAAAGTGGTTTTACAATAGTATTACTTCACTACGTTCAAACTTATCCTACTACCGAATGCTGCAGTATGAATTGTCCGTTAGAAAACAAAATGTTATCAACGGCCAATCAAGTATCAGCAACAACCATACCATATAAAAGGGTTTCGTGGAGTGAGGTTACTTCAGTCAAGCGGTGATCCACTGAAGATTCGAATTGATACGACGATACGAGTAACCAAGCATCGTTGAAAGAAGGAAAAGTCTTCCTGAACATTTTCCTAAGTGAAATCCTCAGAAAGAAAAACCCGCTGCGTCTATTTTGAATTCTCAAGGCTTTTCCAAATTAACATTCAGTACTAGAGAACCTTAAAAAGTAGGATTCCTGATCACATTTTAAACGGGTAACGCTGTTACTGAGCCCGAAATTAAATTTTTTAAAGGAAATGAAAGCCTCAAGCTTAAGGAAACGCTTCTATAAAACTATACTCCTTAACCTATCACCCATCTCAAGTAATTTATAAGGATGGAGTAAACACTGACGTACAGGTGTGCTAACAATTCATCCTTTAAATGAGAAATAAAAGAAAAACAAGCCGAAATGAATAAATAAAGTCAGCGAAAGTAAATAGATAAATATGAGAAACGGTTAATAAAAGATTAAAAGTTTAAAAAAAAAAACACCGCAGAGGATTAAAGTACGGTGAAAATATAGGACTTTATAAAGCCTAAAACTGGAAATCATCTTAAAAGTAGGTGAAACATCATTGTTTTCAGCGCCACAGGTATACCAACAATGCGATCTTTGTAAGCACTACGACATTTTGTTCAAAGAACTCGACTACTCAAAGGCTAAAAAGGAAATCCCTGTAAGCTTAAGAAACCTTTGCTCTGATAAAAAATAAGACATGCGGAGAATCATCGCACTTCTAATGAACCACCACCCAAGCAGTCTTAAGAACGCAACTGAAATTATTTTGATCAACTCATGAAAGAAGTGGAAAATATCAAGGACCTTGTCAACGAAGAAAAAAACCAAACCAACTTATTTAGTGACAAGTGAACAAAATCGAAACTTGGAAACACTACCTGGAGTCCAGAAATCCATTTAAGCCAGAAAAAGAAAGCAAGTAGTCATTAACCCAGAAACACGTTCGAAATCGGGACCGATAACCGCGCTTCTGTTCAGGAGGAAATTTTAGGACGAGAAAATGCAGTACAACAACAGTACGGTGTTCTATTAACGCACTTCAAACCGCTGTGTTCTGCGCGTCAAAACAGTAGCATTTCAAAGATGAATCTTTCCATCATATAAAAAGATAAAGGATAAAGCTCTCGGCGTTGATCAATCGCTGAGGGATGCGCCATTCATTCAATTTCATTAAGCATCGTTAGAGGTGACTGAATGCATATGTGACCTGTACAATAAATTGCGGTGGCCTAACGAGGTATCGAGACAGTGCTGCTATCCTTCCAGACAAGTCTGGTAGCAATATGCCGAGGCCGGAGAGATAGAAAACTCGGTGAGCTTGGGGCGTCGAGATCGATCTCTTGTCTATTGCGGGGCGCCTACGACCACATCGCTACCCACACTCTCTTCTGATATGTACGCTATATGTATATGACGAATTTAAAAACATGAACGTATGAAACGATCTGTCATAAGATAACGAAGTCTCTCACATTTGTAGCAGTAATGCTAAATACCTTTCCACCTCTGCGACTCTATGAAAAGAAAAACACGGATTCAGCAATAAGACTAAGCAATTCTGATAAATACACCAGAATCATGGGTGAACGGATATACACGGGACGGGTTGTGTGTCATGTCTGCGTCTTATTGATTTACATCGTCCATAAAAACGACTTCACATTCGTGTATACTTGGATATGAATCCACGCAAATTTCTGCTCTCAAGAAAGCTTTCGCCACACTAAGACTTGAAGCGTCTGTACATACAGGATAAAGGATAAAGCTTTCGACGTTGATCAATCCCTGACGGATGCGCCATGAATTCGACTTCATTAAGCGTCGTTTGGAGGTGAAAGAATGCATATCTGGCCTTTACAATGGCTCGTCGTGCCATACCGATGTGTACGGCCAGTACTGCTAACCTCCTAGACAAGTCTGGCACCAATTTGCCGACCTCAGATGGATGGAAGGCTTGGTGGGCCATAGGCGCGGAAATCGATTTCACATGTTTGTTGCATGGCGCCTCCGACCAATGCACCACGCGAGTTCTTTTTTTGTAGTTGACAAAAAACTTCACTCTCTCATCATTGTGTGTAGTCCCTCCAGACTATGAACCTCTCTGGGTGCTTCAAAAATCGATCTAATTCAAAATTTTTCGGCTTCTGCAGGTTTCTTCCCAAGCACAATCGTTGACATACATTAAATGAAAACATGTTTAGGGAAAAATACTTAGGGAAAGGCACTACATTCGGCAATAGATTTGCGGAAAATACTGAAGATGAATGGATTTCCAGAGTATGGGAACAGCAAATGCGAGAAGGGTAGAAAGAAAAAATATGACAAATCGTCAGCAGAACTCCCAGCAGAACAAAAGGAAAACAGCAAATAACCATCTTCTATATGAACGGCAAGAAACTTCTTTGAAAAGAAAAAGGGTTTGCGAAATTTACAGGGTCGAGACGATTTCACATTTCTCAAGAGATTTTTAAAGGTAATAAAAGAAACAACAATAGAAATCTTAGTGAACATGTTACCAGATGTTATATTTACTTAAAATTAATAATATGTCGCCAGCAACGGCTACATACCTACCAAGTGTTTACCGCCTCATCGTGGCAGAGAGGTGTTCCTTGGTGTCGAAGTGCGTTGTACAGCGGGGAACTCATACATTGGCAAGGTCTCCCAAGCTGAGAAGTCCGGCGTTTCCATCAGGAAGCCTAGCTAAGAGTAAACCAATACTAGGATCCACCACCGTCCTGGCATCAAAGTTGTATGGTGGCAAATCCCGTTTAGATCTACAAGGGCTGCTACTGCCTGTGGTGAAGACCTGGGGTAGGCTTTGGCGAGGCTGACCTCGGGATTCCATGAAATCACAATGGCTTAACCAGCGAATCTCCGAAAAATGAAGATTATGCTGGGCCCACACAACCAGTGAGGACAGGCCATTCAAGTATCAAAGTATCAAGTAAGTAATAACCTGTCAAGGCCTATATCCAGGTTAATCACCCGAAAACTCATTCAATTGCCAAAGAAAAAAAAATAGAAACAATCAAAGTCGAAAAACAAGAGGGCGACAAAATATACGGAAACGGGAAGATGAACTTGTAACAAATCTTACGTTATAAAGAATCAAGCAGTAACTCCACGTTTCCACACAACCAGTGAGGACAGGCCATTCAAGTATCAAAGTATCAAGTAAGTAATAACCTGTCAAGGCCTATATCCAGGTTAATCACCCGAAAACTCATTCAATTGCCAAAGAAAAAAAAATAGAAACAATCAAAGTCGAAAAACAAGAGGGCGACAAAATATACGGAAACGGGAAGATGAACTTGTAACAAATCTTACGTTATAAAGAATCAAGCAGTAACTCCACGTTTCCCATAAACTCGAAATTTAGACAAAAGTAAAGTCACAAAGAAAAGACAAAAGGAAGGAAATTTTGGCGGGCTTTTTGAATATTTGTACTGCAAGAACTTATTTCAGTCCACCCAGCTGACGTTACAGCTATTGTATCTTAAAAAATCTATAATAACAACCTCGTGTCTGCTTATCGAAGAAAAACAAAATCTACCAATTCATGTAAAGACAAACTTCACAAAGAACTTATGAAAGTGGACCTACAAATAAATCACAAGCAATTCTCACATAAATGTAGATTTTGAATGTACGCCAATTCCTATGATAAACAATTTTAGATGGATTGATTGGCATTCGAATACGACGACAGCTCAAAGCTGTAAAGAGGTCTATCAATCAATAATTCACAAATTTTAGTTATAAAAATACCACTTTTCATAGAAGGATATGTTGCTAAGAAGTGTCAAAACCTCTTTGCAACTACTGAGTGGATAGAGTGATATGAATGGCGATAAAACAATGGGTCCTTACATTAATACACGATGGGAGAAACATAAATGTTAAGGAACCACATATCTAGGACATTCGGTCTTACGTTGATACGGTAAGCAGCTCACCATCACTATTTTTCGGAGATTTGCTGGTTAAGCCATTGTGGTTCCCTGGAATCCCGAGGTCAGCCTGCTCAGAGTCTGTCCCAGGTCTTCACCACTAAAGGCAGTCATAGCCCTTCTGAATCAGATTAGACCAACTGTACTACAGCTGGTTAATCCTCCTAAGGTATTGATTTAAGAAGTGGATGATGAGTAGACATTTAAAGCAAAATGACACCTAAGAGGACACTAACAGACCTGAATTTCACGGTAAAAACTCCCCTACTCCAGAATAGGGGACGAAACCTGTGATTAGAATCTTACCATGTTACCAGGAGTCAGCAGAACCTTAATTTGTCAACACACAGAATACCAGCTGCACAAGCACGCACTATTCACAAAGACAAAACCTTCAAGTGCTTACTAACTAAACTTTTAAGATTTATAACATTTCAATAATTTTCAGATCTCTTAGCACTCAGGGAATAATCCTAGAAATGTGTCAGATGGAAAGACATAAACAGAAATATTTTCTTATTGTTGACCACCCTCCCAACGGTTTACCGCCTCCTCGTGGCCGGAAGGTATTCCAAGATGTCGAGCTGTAATGTACAGCGCAGGGATTCATCAGCCTTGCAGGGTCTACCAAGCTGAAGAGTCCGGCGTTTCCATCAGGAAGCCTAGCTAAGAGTAAACCAATAATAGGATCTACCACCGTCCTGGTATCAAGGTCTCATGCTGGCAAATCTCCAAGAGGGCGGCTTGACATTTCAGTAATCTCCAGATCTCTTTGTATTCACGTAATAATCCTGACAATGTATCATATGGAAAGACTTCAGAGGAGATATTCTCTTATCGTTGATCACATCCAACAATCGTATCCACGCGTGATCAGTTCAAGTCAAAAGGATGACTTTGATAAGGGACCTTTTTAACAGAGAACAATGTATTTGAACAGGAAAGGAGATCTGCATTCTTACATGGTGGTAAAGAATTAGTTTCTATGAAACAATGAAAAAGCCACAATATAAAACACAAAAACAGAAATGAATATTACACAGTTGGAAGAGAAAACCTAATACGTTCCAATATTCCAGAAGAAATATTCGTGAAATCTGTCCTTGGACTCCGAATGATATGACTTTTTTTTTTTTTACAAAACAACATACTTGAGGAAACGTATGTAAAAAGACGGTCGATCGGCACGATGTTGGTTCGATCCCGTTCCGGACTCACCAAACCTCTCATCCATAAAGGGTCAGGAAATTGGTATCGGACTTGTCCGGCAAAAAAAACCGCTCCCAGTAGCTCACATGCGAATGCTCTAGCCCGGCTATCTCAAGATTTCAGGGAGAACTGCTCGACCAGCATTCTTTTGCGACATTAAAAATGAAAGGGAAATCCTTAACCAGCAACCAAAGTCACACGTAAGAAGTTGGAAGAGCTTCGTGGATGATGGATGCGAAGAAAAGAACCGAATGCGAGAAGTGCCGTGATCCGCAGAGTAGAAGTGAAAGATGGCTCGTATAAAATCAAACAAACACATATAGGAAAAGGCTAGGGTATTCTTCATGCACCAAACATGTTCAGAAAATCGAGGAACAGAATGTGACAAGAATAGCGCGAGAAAAATCCGAATTTCATACTCGAAAATCGATCGGTACACCAGAAGCCCAGAGAATGATGGTCGTACACAGTCTTCACTAGTCAACCGACGCCGAACAACCAACTGTCCGCCCAACTCGATCGATATCACAGCATTCCACGCAAAAACTAATCGCGTTATTCCCTCTGGAGTTGTAATTATATGTGCTTCAATTGTTCGGTCCAATCCCTAATGGAGGAAGAAGATGACTGAAAACACTTGGAAATCTAGTCATAACTGCTGAGGTTCTCCACAATTCCTAACGATATCGAGATTTCCTTTCATTGAAGCTGATAAAGCTCTAAGGTGATTCAATGAATGCATTGCTGGCCTACGCATTGACTCGCGGTGGCCTACCGATGTATCGAGCTAGTGATGCTACCCTCTCTGACAGGTCTGATACCAATTTGCCAACCCCGGAGTGGTCCGTCCCCCTAGGGAGGGGATCAATCCCATTTCTATTACAGGTTGCCTCCAACTACTGCGCTACAAGGACCCACTGGTATTGATACTTACTTGGACACTTGGATGGCCCGTCTTCACTGATTGCGCGGACCCCAGCATAACCTCTATTTTTCGGAGATTTGCGGGTTACACCATTGTGGTTCCCTGGAATTCCAGGTTCAGCCTGGTCAATGTCTGCCCTAGGTCTTCACCACCATAGGCAGTCGCAGCTCTTGTGGATCGGAAAGAGATGTGCCACCATGGTGTCGTCCGAAGTACGATGGTGTATTGGTTCAATCTTTGTTGAGTTTCCTTGATACAAACGCCGGACTCAGTCTTAGAATGGAAGACACTGTTTGGGATGAACCCCCGCTCAACATCGCAGTCCAACGCCCAGGTACACTTCCCAGCCACGATGAGGCGGTAAACCGTTGGGAGGATAACAGGAGAACATGATAAATCAACGGGTTCATTGGTTTCAACGGCGATTAAATCAGTATCTTGAAAAATACCATTGGAGATAAACATAGACAAACAGATGTTTCAGAATATACCTGAATTGAGGAGCTAACACGAGGTTTTTAGCACATATTTGTTCGGCTAACGTTTCCACGCGTTCGTCTTCATCAGACGACGAAGACGCCACATCGAAAAGACAGAGGACTGCGACTCGAGTCTTCGACTCTGATGAAGAACACGTTGGGACGTTAGTCGAATAAATATTCGGCAACAACCTCATGTCAGCTTGTCAATGGAATAATGGAAGGCACATTGATCATTTATACCACGGTCATCGATCATTTCTAAAGAGGATAAATGAAAGTGGGTTTACAATGATATGTTTTAGAATAATTCCAAGAGCATTACCGAAAGGAGTAAATCACAGATTCCATGTCTGAAAACTGAACTAAAACAAGTGTAAAAAAAAACCAAACGACTAGAAAATACTGTACTGCTACCTTGATCAGTCGTAAGGATAAAAAAAGGAACATGAAACTTACCGAAGATTGGAAGTACGTAGTTGCACTAAATAACCGATAAGAACCGTATTCAAATAAAACATGGCGAACGAGAGGTTGAAAATAAATGACAATCATTTCAATTCAAAGAACAAAACAAATGTTAGTGGCAAAAACTGATATTATAGAAGTGAATGAAGAGTCTGAAACAAAAGATGATGTTCAATTCTATACCATCCTTCAACTTCGTTAGCCATCCGTGAACTACCCGATTCCCACGAAAACTCTCACCAGGAAGAACGCCGAATTATGGGTAGCGCAACGACGAAGACCAAATACGATATAGGTCAGAAAGTCAACATAGAAACGACAAAAGAACCAGCAGTCTTCACTTCATCACTCTGTATGCTAGAGACTTCAAACAAAGTGAACGAATGTACTCAGAACCATAGACATCACTTTTTCAGGGGACATTTCCGAAGAACAGATACGTTAACTACTTGTTCGATTTAAACTCTCATCTGTGGCGGATGGTGTTTCTCGAGATGTAGATAGAACAACAAGATATGATGTTCCGCAAACCTTAATAAGAAACGTGGAACTCGTTTTCTTCCAGAGCAGAACCATAACTATAACTCTAAAAACGACGAGATGGAAATGGGACATCGTAGACGCCAACCCGATCGACACAGTGACTAGCCGAAATATGGATAGCAGATGGAATGTAATCGTACCAAATGTGGTAGTGCAGGTACTATTGAATCCTTATTATCAATGTTCTCATTATATAACTGACCCATCCATGTCTACCTTTCAGCATTCGTTTTCCTGAACCCAGAATGAGCTATTTTTCGAATGTGTGAGCTTTGGAAAAAGATGAAGCGCTTTAATCACCATTGTTCCATAACTACAGCTGCTCGTCAGACAGACATGGCAACGACTGTTAGCATCAAGAAGGTAAAAGAATGAAATAAAAAAGTTTGAGGTAGTTTAAACATGGAACGAACGGTCATTATGTCATGATGAATACAGTGGCTATTGGAATTAAAATTAACATTGCATTCTCTCCAATTCCAAAACAATCTTACCAATGCTTTGTTTCAGCAGACATGCTTAGACAAGGCTGCTATAGAACTTTCATGTGTAGAACAAGCGATTGCTTCAAATCGTTAGGTATAACAAAGCCCTGCACAACAAGCGTAAGCTTACCAATAGGTTTTTACAACCTCATGTCAGCCTAACAACGAATCACGATGCCAATTTCCCATACCGAATTATACCGAAGATAAATTGCTCAGTTCTTGGTGTCACTACTGAGAAGGAATGACCAAGAAAGAATGAGTTAGTTACTCACTCAGTTCCAGTGAACTTCCGATAGATTTTCCAAGGATTCATTCATCTACAAGTGCTTAGATATTTCGATGAAGATAGGGCATGACACTTTTAGGGAGCTCATAATGATGGACGTATAGAAATTTTTTTCTACACATTTCCATGAACCATTTCTAATTCCTTGTAAAAATTTAAACTTTTCTAGTTCACCCAGATAAACATCCTTTAAGAAAAGCATACAAGGAATTAACGTATATCCATCTATATGAAATAAACTCGTCAAATATCACTAGAAAACACGAAAAAATGAAATCCATCCATAAAGGATCGAAAACGTCCACTGCGAAATACTTTCTACTCTGGAACAACAAAAATTTAGTTCATTCTGTTCTTGAGTGGTTCGTTTACAGTTGAACGGACTATCAACTGCTCGAAAAATACAACCAGAAACGTAAGTAAAATCTGCGTCAGCTTCCAAATGCAATAATGCACACAATATTATCAGTATTACCTGTTGCAGTGCTCTGCCTCTGCTAGAACCCGGTTGATCGTCTCTGGCACGACCAGATTTCAAGCATCCGCCCGGGTTGGGACTTTCAGGATCTAAGGTAGGACGATCTAAAACAATGAAAATACTTCTAAAGAAAGCATTAAACGGTTATAGCAAATGGCAAAAGAATTGCTGTGATAGTAACGCGATGACATGAGGCTGTTAACAGACAACATACAGAACTGTTAACGTTTCAGCGATCAGCTTTTAAGAGTCTCAAGATTATCACCGTCACATGCGTACCTTGGTGGTGACACCAAACTCAAAAATATAGATTTAGCCTAGCTCAAGAATCAAAACCACCACTTAAGATCTTAGGTCAATGTCAAAAGCTCGAGGTGAACTGCAAGGAAGAAAGCTTCATAATCGTATAGTAACAATGGTCTGATGTTTTCGACTCACCTTTTCACTTTTCCCATCAAGAACACAGTAACTTACTGAGTATTAGCATAGATAAAAAGGCGATTTTAAAGAATGAGGAAACCACCAGAGCTGGACACTAATAAATAAATAAAGGGTTTCAAAACCTTCCCGTTATTATAAGCTGTGCTCAAAATCAGATAAAAAAAAACCACAAAGATGCTGAGATCTGAGCCAAACCTGGAACCTTAGCTGAGCTTCGAACCCGCGACCACCCTTTCAGGCCCTAACCATCATAAAATCCAAGCCAATCCTGTCTTTAGAGCTCTTCAAAAGTGATGATGGAATAGTGCACAAGACGCAAAAAAAAACCAACACTCAATAAATGCATACCATCGGATGAAGCTTCAGAATCGGAAGCATTTGCGTCAAACAACTGCTTGGGTCGGCGACACTCATCAGAATCACCGTTTTCCGTACCTAGACTAGCACGAAGCATGTATGTCATAAGCGAAGAACGTAAGGATTAAAGACTTCTGAGTAAATATCGAGAAATCAAATAGCCTTTTTAACGTAAACCCCTTCCTGGAACGATAGCAATCGAAAGATTGTCAAAAGCAACGGCATTTATAAGGCTGATATAGGAAGAACGCTCACATTTCTTCGTAGAACTCGAAGAGGTTGGCATCGTAAGCTGATCAGCAACGTTGACACTCTGAACTTCTGAAAAAATGGAATCTCTTTCGTCTATGTGAAAAGAGACAAAACCAAACAGGAATAACAGCGAGATGGAAGACAAATACGACATTATGACTACTGGTAACCATTCCGTCGACAGAAACCGGACGACAACCTTAAAAACCTCCTTCAGGTCTTGTCTAGCTTTCAAAGACTACACAATAGCGCTGAGATAGAAGGAAAGTAACAATTAGTTAGTCCCACATAGTGTTTTAAGTAGAAGGAAAGTAACAATTAGTTAGTCCCACATAGTGTTTCAAGTTTATAATTGGGTTTTTCAAATAATACGGTTTTTTATAGGTCAAAACTTCCCGCCATGATATGGAATTAGTAATGGGAACGTTCTACACCAACCTTTTCCGTTCCACAATCCCCGTGCAGGGCCCTAATATCCTCGCTGGAGAAACCACTCGGAATTCTTCCGTCAGAGGTTCGCGTTGCGATAGAAAACATGAAAAGAGGCACAGCTCCAAGACCAGACAATATCACCGCCGACTTTCTTAGAGATAGAGGCCACAATTTATATGTACTTCTCGCAAACCATATGACAGCATACCTTCAAAAGGAAAAAATCCTAGACCAGTGGGGGAAGTCGCGCGCGTTCATCCTGCCTAAGAAAGGAGACCGAAAGGATCTTCGTAACTATCGTCCTATATGCTTATTAAGTGTACTCTACAAGCTTTTAACGAAGATTATCCTCTCGCGCATATCAAGGACATTGGATGAGGCGTAACCAGTCGAACAAGCAGGATTTCGAAAAGGATTTTGCTGCATAGACCACATCCAGACCGTGTCCAGGGTCATCGAAGTCTGTCGAGAATACCACTTGCCTCTAGTCCTAACCTTTGTCGACTACGAAAAAGCGTTTGACAATGTCGAAACGAATGTAATCCTATCAGCGCTCGTCGACCGAGGAGTGGACCCGTCCTACATAACAACTCTGTCCGACTGTTATCGGAACTGTACCACGAAAATACAGCTTTTCCATCGACCTCTTAGCAAATCTATTGGAAAAAGGGATTCAACAAGTCGACACAAAACCGCCAAAGCTGTTTAGTGTCGCATCGCTGTGGATAACAAAGTCACTCGATTGGGATGAGAACGGCATACGTATTGATGGAAAATTCCTATCAAACCTTCGTTTTGCCGACGACATTGTCATCTTCTCAAGAAGTTCTAGCGAAGCAGAGCTCAACGAAGCAGGGATAAAGATCGGACTTCGCATAAATCGAAAGAAGACCCAGTTCATGAAAAACCCATGGTGCGAAAGCGAAAAAATTGAATTGGATGGTTCCCTCATTGCAGAGACCACCTCGTACGTATACCTTGGGCGATCAATGAACATGGGAAACAGCATGAAGGAAGAACTTGATAAAATTGGAACAGGATGGTTCTCCGCTTACAGAGACCACCTCGTACATGTACCTTGGGGGTTCAAAGAACATGGAGAATAACATACATAAATGAAAAATTGGAGAAAAGAAGGAGAGCAGCTTGGGCCGCATTCGGGCCTCTCAAAGAAGCCACCGACCAACTGAAGAACCCGAAAGTCCGCGCTCATCTCTTCGATTCTACGGTCCTCCCAGTGCTCTGTTATGGTGCAGAGACGTGGGTTGATACTTCAACAACGTCAAGAATTCTTCGCACTACTCACAGAGCGCTTGAGCGGTGTCTTCTAAGACATAACCGGCACTCTCAATATCTAGCCGGAATGCGAAGCTCTGACCTTCGAAATCTGTCACATCTTCGAGATCCAGGAGAATATACATCGACAGCGAAACAAAGCGGTCGGTCACATAATGAGAAGAACAGGCGACAGATGGACGAAAAGAACGGCAGAGTGGACTCCAAGACAATGCAAACGTCCCCTTGGGCGACCACCTACACGTTGGGCGGACGTGTTCGTAAACAAAGTTAATCAAAGTTAAAGTACCCGCAGCTGCAGTTGTTTTACAGATCACGGTATGAGACTCGCAAGCGCTACCATGCTTGAACAAGGCTACGACCATAGACTACAATTGAGAACAAGAGACAGGAACGAATGGCATATGTGCTGGGGTCCGCACAACTCGTGAAGATGGACCGTCCAAGTATCCAAATAAGTAAGCAAAGCTTACAAGTAAGCTTTGCGAGTTCCACCTTATGCACCCTGAACTGTACATGGAGTTGATCAATAGCTATATTTCCTACATGACTTTATATTTAACGGTTAGCTAATGATGTAACGATTTTATGCATTATTAAAGACGCAAAAAAAATGGATATCGGTTGAGAAAGTTAAGAAAGACACCAATGTTAATAGGTCATTACTATTTGTGCTAAATTATGAAACCACATAGTGTGTTCATGAAAGAACTTTCATTCTTGAAGACACTAAGACGTTAAGAGTGATAAACAATACAAGACAGACATTAAGACATTCCTCACTTTCATTTTTTTCTCTTGTTTACTGAACCATTCCCGTCATTCTTTCATTCTTTGTTCCCACTTTCTTTTCATTCTGCCAATATCTTCGAAGATATGATTAATCGAACAGATATTCCTTTATTGACCAAAGAAAATATTAGACATTCTCCATAATCACGAGCTTAAGCACTCCATTCCATATCTGTTTCATGTATCATAGCTTCGAAAATGTTAAAAGAATGAAAAGAAAGTGTAACACAGAAAGAGGGATGAAGAATGAACGAATGAGGGAAATGAATAAATGAAGAAGAAGGGAATGAAGGTAAAAAATGTGTTAATGTATGTCTTGTCTTCTATCTGTCTGTCTAAACGTCTTAATGCCTTAACGAATGAAAGATTCTTCGTTAACAAGCACAGTATGCGGTTTTTTAATCTTCCGGCCGTTAACGTATTTCCTTACTAGGTTTGCCTTAGGCTTAGGCTTAGTCTTAGGGAAACTATATTCCTGTAACTGTAAACTTTCCGTAACTCCTTCTCCTAAGTATAATTGCGCTTAACTTTTGCATATTCTATGAAATTAACTAATTACTAATTAACTACAAACTGCTAACTAATGAATCGTTAACTTTGACATTAACATGTAACTATGTAACTGGGTAGCAAACTTTATTTGGTTGGTAACTTAGTACTGTAAACATCTTCTATACAGTAATAAGGATGAGGATACCAAGATGACATCGAGAGAGAGCAAGATATTGATCGGATTGATTGATCTGTTAATGTTGATGATCATATAACTTTACAGCTGTATTTCTGTAGCTGTACACTTTCTTCAACTATTTCTTGTAAGTATAACTGCATTTAACTTCTCTTACTTTAACTTTTAACGGTAACTTAACTAATTAACCTTAACTGTAACTTTTAACAACATATCGGACATCATTATTTGTGTATGAAGAAGCTTATCTGGCCAATAACCTATTGCTGTTAACATCTTCTATAAAGTATTAAGGGCAAGGATACCAAGCAGGTAAGGGTGCGTCGAAGTGTGTGGGTCTGGATAGCTGCCCATTATCGATTTTTGCTCTGGTCCATTCCTATTTTCGTGCGATGTTCTTCATCACTTGTACTTTCTCTTAAAAATTATTCTTAAATAGGTGAATTGCATCACGTGATCTACGGATCGATCGATCGAACTGCTCTTCTCACATAAACGGTTATCCACCTAAGTGCGTTGAACTGTAAATCTTCCATATCTAACGCGTTTCTTTTGATTTTAATAGTCATCGACGTCTCTTGCACTTTTCTTTTTTCTAAAGCCTGTGAAGAGACGTTGCAGAAGAAAACAAGCTCCTTGCAGTCCGTCATTCTGGATGTCAAATCCAGAATTGTGAATATGACGTCACTTACGGTCCTCTATCGGTTATCCAAAGTTTCCTATGGCACTTCCTCGTTTCCAACTGTCTTATGCAGAAAAAGAACGGAGGAAATAATCCAGGTACTTATTAAGTAACTCGTTGCTGCTGTTTCCAGTTGCTACAAAGGAAAATGTATAGCTGTTTCAGTTAGATGATCGTAGTAGAAGAGAAAGGTATGCGTTGAGCAAAACAGAGGACCAGAAAGACGAGGGATCTGGGAAGGCTAAATGGTCCTTTGGATCCTATTCAATGCTTGTGAGGTGTTTTTTTTTCTCGATTTACTTTTACTGTCCTAGTATCTACTGCGTTTTAATGAAGTAATTCTGAACTTTTTTAATCTTGTAAACTCTTTGTCGGTCTTAATCGGTAATATTCACTTTTATTTACTGCCGATTCTTTTTTTTTTCTTGGCCTAGTGTGATGTGTAATATGCTTACATTGGTGCTGAGATATTTGAAAATCTCTGGATTGCAGGAGTCTGCTTTCCTTGGCTGACGTGCTCACCACCAAAACATGCGCGTTCTTGGCTTCGCCTTTCTCTCCGCCGTGTTTTACCAGTAGTATTAATTCCTGTTGTTGGGTGATTGTTGATAACATCGTTAAGTAGAAAACTGCTGAGAGAAAGAAAAACTGAGGGTTCCATACTGTAGTGGGTAATACGTGAACGCCTGGAAACGGTAATCGTGGGTTCGAATGGTTCCAATTTTGCAGATATCTTGACATTGTAGTAGTTGCATTTCACGTCATATCCTGTCATAAGAGAAATAGAGGTGGTAAATAAAGGTTCAACATTGTCGTAACTAATAGTTTTCAAAGGTGATTCCGGCCACAACATTCTGTCTTGGATGTTGGCAAACCTATCGACTGCGATGGAAATTGGACCTTATTGAGAAGTTGAGAGGACGACTAAATGAACCTGCTGTTGATTTTCCTTTTGATGAGTAGGTTTTATTTTAATCATGGTTGTTGAATGAGGCTTGTGGTTAACACTGTTTAGTATGTCTTTAAATTGGATCAGTATAATCCATATACCAGTTTAAACACATATCGAATTATCTTAAAGAGGTTAGAGAAAAATCAGTTTATGAAATTCCATTTAGTGTATCCAAACTGGACACTATGGAATATCGAAGAGTCCGCATAACGGGCGAGTTTCTTCATGAAAGAGAGTTCTACATTTCCCCTCGAGGACGCTTTGATCCTGGTCAGACATTTTCATTCCTCTTGATGCGAATTGAGATTACTCGATAGCAAACAGTGTCTAGGATATGCGGAACAGAGACAAGGATCCATATTTTCCACTGATAGCCTTTCCAGTCACGGCGCTCACATTATCACTCCGTTTCGTCTTTCAAATTCCAAGTAAGCTTTCGCAAAGCTTGATTTTCAAATGGCAGACATTTCATGCGTATCCATATATGTTCTTACGAACTACCTCTGTTCAGCTGATGCTTTGTTGGTACAAGTTGTTGTTGTTGTTTGATGGCTGACGTTTCGTGAGGTTTTGCTGAGGTTTTGCCCTCAGGGCCTGGACGTATTTTACAATTTTCTGACTTGTAAGGAATGTGTTATCACTAAAGAATTATAATGCTATTGTGACATACAGTAGATCCTGGCTCTGAGGAGGGCGAATTTGCCGAAACGTTACCCATAGACCAGAAACAACCACGACAACTTATACCAACCTCCTATCAGCTCAACAAGGGCAGTTCGTAAGAACTTGTGTACGTGCATTGATCTTTTTCTTCGATCTTCGGTCTTTTGAGTTATTTCATACACATTTTCTTCCCAGTTACCTTAGTTTGTTTTCTACGTTTTTAAGATTTGGTGCAATCACATTTACACCGTTGAGATGCATTTCAGCCTTATAGTTATGGTTAACCGTGGTTGGGTTCCTGCTTCTATGATCTCGCAAAGTTCTCGTCAATCATCTCAGCCTAAAGGGATTATAACCCTCGATGCTATCGTAAGGAAAAGTGAAACGGTAGGAATTAAACCGTTCAGTGGATAACAAAAAGAATATTATGAAAGCCTTTGAATGCTTTACAAAAGTCTAAGACCATGTTGCTTTGATACTCGTATATTTAGATACTTTAGCGTCCACAGTTTATTAGCAAAAATATGCCGGAGAGGGGACAGTGGTTCTATAAGGATTTTTTTGAAATGGCACGTTATTACAACACGGACCCTATCTACTTGGAAGCAGTATATGGTATGCTTTTTCTATTCGCTGTATTTTTCTTCTTCATTGACAGCAGATGAGGTTAACTGTATAAATTTAAGAATCAACTATAGATGGAGGACCAATCGGTGGACAGACAAACGTCAGTGTTAGAAACGATCACTTATCTTATTTGTTGACATGGTTAGTTTTGTTACAGACACTCACAAATTCTAGTTTTATCTGGAAAAGCTCTGTATTTCAGGTTTTCTCTAAGTATTGTTACGTTCGCGATGTGGATCATTCGATTTAGGAAATAATGTTTTTGAAATGTTCGCTCCTAGCGTTATTAGCTCTGTTATCTCTTTATAAAGATTTTTCTACATAATAGTTGTTTTATGAACGGTGGTAGTTTATTAATGCTGAATACCGAGTGTTATGGGTTAACCTTTCTAAAATTTGCCTTTTGGATGAGACTCGTCTCTCTTATTTTGTATAAGAAGCCTTATTATTTCTCGGAATCCTCTAGTTCTCCTTTAGCAGTGGAATATATGTTCGTTTTTTATGTTTCTGACTGTAATAGAACTTTTAGAACAGAATATTTAAGCAGCGACTAAGGGTTCCAGTGGTGTAGTGCGTAGCACGTAAGCTCCAAGAAAGGATAATCGTGGTTCGATCTGGCCTGAGGTCCAAGTTTTGCGAATATCTCAGTATTGTTGTGTATCCAACGTTTATTACGACAGAAGTCGATAACCTAATTCAACGATGAGCACCTTCTCGGAGGCTACATTCGTTCCCATTTATGGTAAACTTGTGAGACCATAGTTTTTAGAGAGCTCATGGAACCACTCTGATGATCACGCGTTTAATCTGCTTTTTTACATCACGAAGAACGCAAGTTATCATTGCTTACTCATTTGGTACTTAGGTGGACCGTCTTCATTTACCGCTCGAACACGTTTTCCTTTTCTTTCCGCTGTCTTGTAACCATCGTTTTCTAATGACGTCGTGTGGGTTGACGATTTGAAAGTTGATTCAAGTTGTAAATATAGCTGGTTTATGCCGTCTTTGTCCTCGGAGTGCACTCTATTAGTCTTTGATTCTACCTCTCTTCACTTCACATTATGTGGTCGTCCAATTGAAGTTCGTTCTTGAGAAGTGTTCTTTCGTATCTCGGAGACTGTTCTTCTTTGCACGTTCTTCGTGGTTCAGGTTTTCTTCCAGCTGTTTTTAGTCTAGATATTTTCTCCCTGCTTAAACTCACTAGACATTGCCGTAATTCTGCGGTGCTGCTCAGAAAGACTACAGTGTCGTTTTTTATCGGCAGAACGAATGTTGAAGTCTATCAACGCACCTACCCTTGTTAATTCCCTGTGTGTTGGCTACATACAGCGCTGTAGCTCGTCGAGGAACATGTTTGATGATACTGTGTCGACTTGTCGTGTTCTATTATAAGTTGGGGTGATAAGTGGTCAGTAAAGAATGCAGAGTTCAAGCCCACCAAGCCTTCCATCCCTCCGGCTTCGGCAGATCGGTACCAGACTTGTCTTGGAGGTTAACAGCACTGGCTCGATACGTCGGTAATCCACCCCAGGTGATTTTAAAGGCCAGATGTTCATTCAATCACCTCAACGATACTTAATGAAGACGAACGCATGGCGTATCCCTTAGGGATTGATCAACACCGAGAACTTTTTTTATGCTCATGGTATAAGGTGTGAGTCTCATACCTTCATTTGTGAAAAGTCGGGAGCTTTAAGTACATTTTGATTGGTTTTAGTTGCGCACACTTCCTAAGGGAACCATGCATCCAAATGAAGTCCATTCTACTGTTCTTTTCGTCCATCTGTTGTATGTTCTTCAGATTATATTTCCGGCACATCAATGTTTCGCTGTCGAAGTGTGTTCGTTTGGGCCTCGAAGGTGAGGTAGATTTCGAAGGTCGGAGCTTCGCATTTCAGTTAAGTGATCTGTGTGGTTACTATATTCCATACGGCATCGTTAAAGCTCTCTGTGAGTAGTGCACATTATATTTGACTTGGATGAAGTATCAGCTTACGGCTCTGCTACAAAACAGAGTAAGGAAGACTATCGAATCGACAGCGCGAAGCTGCTCTCCTTCTTTTCGCCAATTTTTCATTTATGTATGTTATTCTCCATGTTCTTTGAACCCCCAAGGTACATGTACGAGGTGGTCTCTGTAATCGGAGAACCATCCTGTTCCAATTTTATCAAGTTCTTCCTTCATGCTGTTTCCCATGTTCATTGATCGCCCAAGGTATACGTACGAGGTGGTCTCTGCAATGAGAGAACCATCCAATTCAATTTTTTCGCCTTCATACCATGGGTTTTTCATGAACTGGGTCTTCTTTCGATTTATGCGAAGTCCGATCTTTATCCCCGCTTCGTTGAGCTCGTTGATCATCATCTCTGCTTCGCTAGAACTTCTTGAGAAGATGACAATGTCGTCGGCAAAACGAAGGTTTGATAGGAATTTTCCATCAATACGTATGCCGTTCTCATCCCAATCGAGTGACTTTGTTATCCACAGCGATGCGACACTAAACAGCTTTGGCGGTTTTGTGTCGACTTGTTGAATCCCTTTTTCCTATAGATTTGCTAAGAGGTCGATGGAAAAGCTGTATTTGTTTTTCATTAAGGGACAATAAATACAGCTTCCCTTTACACTGTCCGGCTATGTGTTTATTAAACTTCAGGTTGCACATGTCACCGTAGATTTTTGCCAGTGGTGACATTTGTAGCACTTTCTACATATGATCTTGTTAATTAACCGGTTACTCTACGAGGCAGCGGTAACTCCATCTATGGTCATCGCCCACTTGACCTGCTCGATTGATTCTGTCTGTTAATCGAACATGAAGATTGCGATGTTTTTGGTACGATGAAATTTTTCACCATTCATAATGAGAGGTTAGCCATGGGCAGCTTCTCGAGTTTTGCCATGGTATAGTTTTGCTCTTAGCTGGTCTTCAGATTGAATATATCGTATTTCTCAGCGTGGCTGATCGTGGCGTCGTGATGAAGTTCTCTCTATACCTCGCAGTTCAACACGCAGGGATACTTCCAGTTATGTTGATACAGTAAGGTGTTTAGCATAGCGCTTGTAGACAAATGAAGAACGGTGGCAATCCTTAGGTTTTATGCTTCTTCTTAACCTGGTGACGAAGGCGTTTTATTGCGCTTGGTTAAAAGAGTTATAAGCTGTTAACAAAAGTTTCTGTAATGTCTCTGTAAGTAAAGTAGGTCATTACGTGTGTTTGAATACCCGCGCAAGTATTTCCAGAGGTTACTACATGTGGAAGATTTATCTCTAGTTGACATGTGTAGCCAGAATACTGTCTTTTATTTGGAATAGCCCCTTTTGAAGGAAATTCATGAGGTACGGAGAAATTTTAAACTCACTTGACTCCTAGTTTCTAATGAGAGACCTTTTCTAGAATTGTGGGAAGTGCAGATGGCTCTTTTCAATGCTTATATTGTTTTGTCATTGGGAATACTATGTGATCATCTCTGTGAAACCGACAGTGACATTCCCTCTGATTGGAAGGATCCAAACGATCCCACTGCTACTCAAACTCCCAAAACAGTAATTGACAAGGAAGTTAAGGTTGATTCTTTTTTTTTGCGTGTAGAACAAATTCGTTGTGGTAAAAGATAACTGTTTCAATCTTATGTGCGGCCAGTGAAGTACCATAGTATATGTGTAGGTTCATATTTTTCTTTTACAAGTAATATATAATGTTTTTAGGTAGTGTGCAACGATCCTACACTTCGCCTTATTTTACGGCAAATTTTCAAAGAACTTCGCGTTGATCCTCTTGAGAAGACATTTTTCTCGCGTTCAGCCAGGTTTTTTTTTTAAAAATATTCCTTTGCCTTCTTGGTATAGCGACATATTGGGGGTGGAAACAGTTTAGGCTCACTTGTATCTCGCTATAGTTATTGTATTTCCTATGTCTCTGCCATCCATTCTAACGGTTTACCGTCGTCTCATCGTGGCTGGAAGAGGGTCTGGGTATCGGGCTGCGATGTACAGCGGGGGCTCATCTGCCAAGCAGGGTTTTTTGATCTGAGGAGGGCTCCGGTGTTTCGATCAGGAAACCTAACTAGGAGTAAGCCAGTACGGGGGTCCACGTATGTCCTGATATCAGAGTAATCGCATGGTGGCAAATCTCCCTCTGATCCACAAAGGCGGCGACTACTTGTGGTGGTGAAGACCTGGGGCAGACTTTGGCCAGACTGACCTCAGGACTCCAGGAAGCCACAGTGGCTAAGCCAGCGAAACTCCGAAAAAAATGAGTATTATTTTGGGGCCCGCACAACCAGTGAAGACAGGCTATCCAAGTATCTTTGATATTCTAGAATGTAGTAATATTACTAGCTATTCCATGTTAGTATACTGACCTTCAGGATTTCATTGTCGTCTCTCAACATGAAGATTATTGGTTCCTACTTAGAAATGGAAAATGCCGAAAACGAGCCTGTGATGAAGGAACAAGTACGCGGAGCGTTACACAACATGATCGAAGTGGTAAGTTTTTCTGTAAATGGTAGAATGACACAACGAGTTTTTTGTTCGTCGTGGTTCAGTGCCGTTCAGAGTTAAATGTTGTGGTAATAGTAGTTAGTTGTTATAGTCCAGACACAGATAAACCAAGGGTTGGTAATATAAATACTTTCTATCTGAAGTTTGTATGTGAAAATATGAACTCTAGTGTGTATACATTTTTGTCAACACTAAAGTCATTTCAGCAGCTCAGAGTTCATTGACAGTTGAAATCCACAATTGAATCGTCGGAGTTTGAGCTTCTGCCTAACTGGTGCAAAATTTCCCTTGCATGAAGTTGGAGGGCTCGAAATGTTACAGGATTTCGTCAAGCTTTCATAATTTGTCAACTTGGAAACAGTATGAGGCTAGTAGTGAATGACAGAGGTGCAGTGCTGCCTGGTCTAATACTGCAACTATTTTTCGCTGTTTTGCACCAATTTTGAATTTGTACACAAAAATTTTCCGATTTTGTTCACTTCGATGGATAAATTGATCAGAATTATAGTGAGAAATCCAAACAATTCCTCGCCTTCATGTAGAGTTTTCTAATAGCGATGATAACTAAAACTTGATCGCGAGGTGGGCGTTCGGGTATGACATAACTGGAGCAGAAGGGGTCTCTTCACCAACCAATTATTGTAGTGTCCAGTGTTCTTGCCTCGTTGAAAACAGATGGTTAGCATGTTAATACTGTCTTTGTTCAGCATGAAGACGATCCTCCTGTTTCTGCTTGGGAAGAAATAGTTACAGTGACACGACCATGGATTTCCTTGTTGAATATGATGATACTTCCACCTGCACTCTTCCTCCTTTTGAGAAGCATGATGAGGTTTGCAAATGTCTAACGTTGTTTCTAAAGCAGGAGAAAAAATACCAGAAAGGAATACAGTAAAGACTTCTGCGTTACACTTTAGACAGTTGAAATTAGCTATGTTTTCATGGTTCACATCATGTGCGTAAGTGCCTATTGGGCGCGTGTAGCGCAGTGGTCAGAGGCGCCGTGCAATACACATGGGATCGATTCCTGCGCCTAGGCCCATCAAGCCCTCCATCTCTTCGAGGTGAGCAAACTAGTACAAAAGTTCTCTGGGAAGATAGCAGCATTGCCTTGATAGATGGCTAGGTCACGACGAGTCATTGTAAGGGCTAGATATGCATTCAGTCACCTATAACGATGCTTGATGAAGTCTAATGCATGGCGCCTCCCTAGAGATTTGATCAATGCTGAGAGCTTTATCGTTTATCCTTTATGTGCCTACTGGTAATACTGTGCTCTATTCATGGTGATGCCTTTTAATACGAGTGGCATCACGTATACTTAAAGATTATAAACAGAATTCTATTAGAAAATGCTGTCCTAGAAAAAATCGAATTTAAACCGTCACTGAATAAAATATTGCTTATTAGTACGGACCACGATAGTTCATTGACTATACAAGAACTCCATATTACCTTTACAAGGGGCTAGGTACCAGAGAAGCTGGTAGAGTGTGCTCTCCTTATCTATTTAAACGATTGAAAACTCGAAGATTGTTGTAAATCGGAAACGCCGGGATGGAAGCGATTGAAAAGTGGATAGAAATGCCGCGCAGTACACGCATGGTTATTGGTCTAATTGTTCTGAGCTCACCAACCATGACCATTCTTCCGCGGTTGACAAGTTGATGGCAAAGTTATTTCGGAAAAGCTGCTTCTGGTCTCTAAACTATGGCGACCACTTATGGTGAAGACTTGGGAAAGCTATCTATGTTATCGTGATATTAAAGAGGAACATCTTCAAACATAAGCGACATTCGCGAAAAAGAGCAGAATTCTGAAGTAGCAACCGATTACAGAAATTGGAAACCTTCTTAGATGACGAATGTGAATGCACAGGATGAAGGAAATGCAGGAATCCGCGCAATATTTCAGGACGGGTTATGTAGATATAAATAGAACAAATTTTTCTGCTCTTCCAAACTTCTGGTTTTTTTTCGCACTTTTTTACATGGTCGGTCAGCATATTTACTGTGCGGATTCCGGCGCTTCTTGCATTTGATTCGTTTTCCTCGCCCTTTTCCTTCCTTCGTTTCTTTCACAGTGGTCTTCGAACATTACGCGTGGTGTTTCCACTGCATAGGAGGGTTAAGGCGTCCCCACCTGGATTGGAGAAGAGTGCTGCAAAGGGTTCGAACTAGCGATTTTGCTTCCTGATCAACGCCATCACTAACCACTGCGCTATCCGCTCTCCGTTTCTCAAAACTAATGTGTATTACTTCTCTGAAGCAGAAGTTCTAGTGTTTTACTCCCACACAGTCTTTGATATGGTGGAATCACGCTTACAACAAGTTGCTCCTTTTTTGCTCCTGCAGAAAAGCGTAGTCTTTTTTTTAAAATTTTCCATTTTATCGCCTTTTATATTGGGAAAGTATATATTTCATTCTGTGTTCGTTTTTTGTAACTAAATGCTGTTCAGTTCTCGTTCGTTTTGGACATGCGTCCTGTCAGCTTTCTTCGTCATTTCAATGGTTACCACATACAATAGAATCTACCAAGTTAGTTGGACCTGCGAGTTATAATGGAGTGTTTACGACTCTTCTAATCGATTCTTCAGGAAAAGCTTGCGTTGCGAATAGCGGAGTCGATGGAAAGGAAAAAAGATGCTTGCGCTCCGAACAGTCTTGTTGATCAGACACTTGAATACTTTTCCAGTTTTATTTCATTCCAGAGGAAGTCTTCGTGTCTTTCTTTTATTGAGGTATATAGCTATCCGCTGAATTACATCCGAATTTTATAGTCATCGAACAATGACACTGTTGTGTAAATATAGATCGCGTAATAATCAATAGTTGTTGCAGTCGCAGACAGTATCTATTGTGTCTGATATATCCCTACTGGATGTGTTTTCGGATGTCCTCTCCAACTCCATATTCGGAGTTCTCGGCCATTTTGGCAGGCACACAAATCGGTTTTTTCGAGAATTTTACGCGAATATTCCAATACCAGCTATGTTGCTAATGACGATCACTCTTGTAAGTACTGACTACGCTTCACTAGATTGTAGTTGTCTCCATTTGCTTTTTTCTTTTTCAGATACTCGCAACTGTTCGTATAGAGACACCTTTCTTCACATGGGAACCAATGTGTAAGTTGTTGGTAAAGCGGTGATGCTAAAATGGAAAATAGAATCAGATACTGTTAACTTCTTAATTTATTGCCTACTATAATTTTCAAGGCAAGGTATTACGCGAAATCAATCACAATAATGCTGAGATCTTTGCAAAACTCCGGACGGAAGGTGTCTGAGGAACGGGAGGAGGTAGAGAGGAGGTGAGCGGTGAGGATGGGTTCGAGCACGCCATTATCCTTTCTGGAGGCTAACGCGACCACCGCCACGGGAATCCTTCGTTCTGTCTTTCTTTCAGCAGACACCTGCCATCCGGAGTTTTGAAAATATCTTAGAATTAAATATTTCAGTTATTACGACCGTACACTACACGCTTGATACCATTGTTAGATGTATTCGTTCGGAAACTACAGCTGCTTGTAATGGAAACGAAGCTACCATTCAACGTATGAAATTTCTTGTAGTTTTACGACCATTCAAGAATTAACTGCATTTAATGCATTAGGATTTGAGCATGATCAGTTCTCTTGCACTTCAATGCTTTATCTCTTCATCACTGTTTTGCGATAGGAAAATTAGAATAACAGTAGATTCGATGTTAGAACAATGTTAAGCTCTTCATTTTTTTTTTAGGACGAGAAGAACCGAATTACATAGAAGAACGAGATTATCGTAGGTCCGTGGCACACTATTTAACATCTGGTTGTTCACCAACTAATCACTATTTTACTCAGAGGACGAGCTGCATTACGACATCGACGACCTAATGCTGCTTTATGTGTTGATATGAGAGAACGCCCTCGATCTCGGAATACTTTGTCAGCTTTTTCACGGAGTTCTTCCGCTACTCGCTCTATGAGCAACCCCAGATAATACTAAAAGCGGTACTAATCTCCTCTAGTTCCACTTTGTTTTATGACTACAACTTCTAGCAACACAAATGTGGGTGAGAAATAGGTGTATCCATTAAGTGGGTTCGTTTCTTTTTTTGAATGGTTCACAATAGTTTTTTTTTTCTTTTGAATGGTTCACAATATATATAAGACAATAAACATTTTGCCTTAAGACGGCCAAGGTTTCACTTGTCTTCTCGAAACAGTAATGAATACAATATTTGAAATAATGGTACTCCTCATCTCCTCATCACTGAAGTACTTTTTTATCTCATAAAAATATGATGAACAATTGTATTCGATATAACTGATCATTGGTATGGGGACTTACACAGTCAACATCGTTTACTTAGATAACCTGTGTTCATACCACATGCGCTCCTCAGGACTTCTACCTGGCGTTTCATAGCCTCACAACCGTCATCGATGATAATGTACGTATTCGTGTGTAGATTTGGTCGTGGATTAAGGATTTAGAAGTTAGTCATGACTGTGAATACAGCTGACTTGCACGTTCGACGAACAGATCAACTTGTTCAACTTGTTAGCGACTCTTTGGAGTAATTTTAGCTTTCTGAAGATCCACTCCTATGTTCTTTCCACGTATCCATTTTGTTGGACACATTCCGCTGGGCGTTCGTGAAGATGAAATATTCTACGGAGAACTCATCTAGAGGAACTCGCAGATTTAAACGAAAAAAAATGGGGTTGATGCCAAATTCACCATTTCTTTAGACCTCACTCGAGTGAACAGCCTGTTGTTCATAGCTGTTTCGATGTGGCTATAGTAATTCTCTGTGTGTCCATTCACAGGATAAAGTTGGAACGGCTTTGGTCATGTACATGAACGATTAATGAGAATATAAAGTCAGAATGATGTCTCTGGTAGAGGTCAGAACGTGACTGGCA
>MQTX01000171.1:375458-437822 GCA_009735665.1 Angiostrongylus cantonensis | reverse complement strand
TATATATATATAGAATATCATAGGTATGCAAGTAATATTTGATCCTTTGAATTCCTGATCTGTCCAGAATACTCTGCTCTCCTTCACACTAAACTTCGTAGTTTGAGTTATTTTTCTGCCTAGATTATGAGAAAGTTTGGCTGGGTAGATTGCCTGTCAATCTTACCTTTCCAGGCCCTGAAGGAAGCGAAACTTCATAGTTTTCCTCTGATTGCTCCGGTTCCCGTTTGTTTACTTTAGTAAGTACTGTTTCTACTCCAGGAATGAACGTCTATGTTTCAGTCAACATAATAATAACTTAGAAGTGTCAAACAGAGAAATCTCCTACCTAAGGTTAGAAAATGATAAGCGATTATGGTAGTGGTTAATTATCTACTCATAAATCCGAAAGCATTGTGATCCTGGTTTAAAGCATATTGGTCATATCAAACTATCGCATATATGGTATGTCTCATTCCTCTAGCAACAAGCATCCGGTGTAAGATTACATTAAATGGATGTGACAGTATGTTTATTTTACCTGAATTCTTGAATACATGATGGATAAACTTCTAAATTCAGGTGCACGAATGGTTTCTCCACGTTTCCTTCATTATTTTCATGTCTCTTACTCTGACTTTAACCTGTAACCAAAAAATAGAAACGGCGAAGGAAAAGGTTCCTCAAAGGAAAGTGGAGAAAGAAGAAAAGATCGATGCTGAGAAAAAGTCTTTGAAAGGGAGTAGGAAAACAGATGAAAATAAGAAGTCGAGTGAACGCAAGCGGAAGAAGAGTGAAGGTAAAGCCAAGGCACCACAGATGCCTCTACCTTCAACACCTCTTCAACAGCAGCAGGCACCACCACTACCTAATAAAGCGGTTACGTTAGCGACTAATGTTAAACCAGTGACAACAGTCCATAGGCCGGAAGCAGTTATGGTAGCATACCAAGCCAGAGTAGACGAACCAGTTCCAGAAGGTTGGAATGAAAACACTGACGCAGGTGTAACCACTGTCCCAGTTACGCCAGCACTCGTTACGACGCTTAATAATGTTGCTACCACGCTAAAACCGAAGACCACAATGATGATCGAACAAAGTAAGTCATAATTTCAGTGATAAGAATGTAAATTTGAGCTATAACCTTCTCAGGAAGACGTTTTTTGCTTTCATTCATTCTGAGTTATTCTAACATCACCTGCATAGAATAATGCCGTACTTCCAAAGAGTATCGTGTTAATGTTAACTTTCTGTTTACCACCTACTACAATTTTTCGCGACAGCGTATTATGTGTAAAACAACCACAATGATGCTGAGATATTTACAAAACTCCGGACCGTGGGTGTATGATGTGGGTATCGAACACGCCATTATTATTTTCGAGGCTAACACGTTTGCCACCGTACCATGCGGGTGCTTCGTTTCATCCGTCTCTCAGCTAGTTTTCCATCTACCAGTGCAATCAGCAGTCACGGGTCAACGGGACTGATCAGATGAACACATCAGCAGTGAACCCAGTTAAGCTGAGCCTGCAGTCGAAGTCATAACGTTAACCGTTGATTTGCTGCCTACCAAACTAGCCATGAGAAAGGCGAAACGAAGTACCCACATGGCGTTGTGGTGAACGTGTTACCCCCTGTAAAGGGTAATAGCGTGTTCACTTCCCACCACAGACACCTGCGGTCCAGAGTTTTGCAAAAATTAGTTAACCATTAGATGTGTAGGAACAGTAGAAGGTGGAAATATGACCACAAATAAAAGGTGAGAAATGGCGTGCGGTTTTTTTTTTCACAACGCCATAGCTTTAAATAAAGAAGAACTAGATCATCAATTAGTATGTGGAAACTGTCAGGTGACTTCCGATAGAGTACTAGTTGATTTGTTGTCAACCCACCTAATCTCTTGCTGGTGATGTTCATGCGGAGCTTTGGCAATGTTAGTGACGTACCAACCTCCTTTGTAAACTTCCAGAATATCTTATATGTATTTCATATTATTAAGAATGGTTTCGTATAAAAACTATTGGCAGCGCTATGAAAATTATCGAACTTATTTACAGAAGACGACGAGCTGAAAAGTGACATGGTAGGTTTGAGCTGAACTTGCTTCTGTTCTTTTCTGCTATTTTATGTCAATTGTGGGTCCAATTTTTGGACGAACAGTTCATCCTTTTTCAAAACCATGTTAACCAGGGTGATGGAGAATACGAAGATGTGAACTTAGTAGAAGCTGTAGCGCCAAGTATGCTGAAAGAGACAGAAGCCGAAACGAAACAGGGTGTTGTGGCTGCACCATCAGTGGAACTCGAAGAGAAAAAAGTTGCAGCGGACCAATCAACGGAGAAAAAGGAAACCAAAGGCACTGTACCAGCACCAGAACAGAAGAAGTAGGGAATTATATTATATTAGTTATAACTGTATTAATTATATTTAGGAATTCGGAATTTTAAGAATTTGGGCGACAAAACCGACAAAAGAACCACTCTTTTTAAATTATTTTCGACTCTTTTTATTACTTTCTAAAGTCTTTATAATCGCAAGATATTTCTTTACTGTCGAAGTAATACCGACCTAGCTAGAGATTATTGCTGTTTCTTTAAGATCTATCCTTAATGAGTACGCTTCATAGAGGTTATGATTCATGGTGATGAAGAGTATGACTTCTCCCATTCTATAAGTAAATAATAAAGGATAAAGCTCCCGGCGTTGATCAATCCCTGAGGGATGCGCCGATGATGCATTCGACTTCATTAAGTATCGCTGGAGGTGATTGAATGCATATATGGCCTTTACAATGACTCGCGGTGGCCTGCCGATGTATCGAACAAGTGCTGCTATCCTCCCAGACAAGTCTGGTACCAAATTGCCGACCTCGTAGGGATGGAAGGCTTGGCGGGCCCTGGGCGCGGGGGTCGATTCCACGTGTGTTGCAGGAGCGCCCCGACCACTGCGCCCGCCACACACGCCTTTTACAAAGGACATAGACGTGGAAATCGTCCTTGTAACTGATAGTGCTAATTGTAATGTGATCGAAGAAACTCGTAAAAATTTTGCTACTTGCTATCCAGTTAATTATAGAACAACTCGATGAAACTCGATCAATGAAATTTTCGTTTATCATTACCACACTAGATTTGCTATGTGAGAATCGCTCGTTCGAAGAACAGGAGAATCACTACATTTTTTGTAAGACGCCACTGATTTTCACGGTTTTCAATGAAAAAATAGCCATGGATCCGACCCCGGCTGTGGTATAAGTTTCCTGTGTAATGGGTTTCTGGATTGAAAATCTCGAAATCTATCTCACCATGCTGGGTGAGTTTACGACTGAACTGGACCTATCTACATCGCAGTTTCACATTGAAATGACGTCACGTAACCACAGTATAAAGGTACACCATTGGAGGATGGATGTGTGTAGTTAATACAACCATAGTGCTGGAATATGATATAAAATATACCTATCGACATTTGTTCGTTTGCAAATCAGAAATATTTTGCTAGCCATGTTCCGTTAACTTTTTTTGCTTGCATTTTTCGTGAAGACGATTATGTAATAATTTCTTGTAGTTTAAAAAGGTAGTAGTGTAGAGTTGTAAAAAGGTAGTAGTGTAGAGTTGTAAAAAGGTAGTAGTGTAGAGTTGTATTTGTTTGACAGAGGTAAAGTTAAGCTAAACGCAGACGTTGGCACTACTTGCATTTCCTTTCTCACAATGTTAGCATTTCTCTGTAGGAGTACAGCCATCACACAGTCGCAATGTTTCGCCCTTAACAAGTAATTTGTTTTGTGGATAGTAATAAATTGCTTAACCAGCCGCCATAAGCATCTATCCAACCCTTTTATCTGGGCTGATTTGTACTTGTGAGATCTTGCTAATACTAACTAATATCATCGTGCTTAGGTCCAAATTGAAAGCAGAGCCTGCAATCGTCAACTTCTCAACAGCTGGAGGAAAATTAAATATTATTCTGAGAAACGAAGTTGGAGCACGAGTTGCATTCAAAGTGAAATGCTCAAACAACCATGAATATGGTATACTTCCGATATATGGTTTCATCAAAGTTTCCGAAACTGCTTCGCTTGAAATCACACGATTACCTGGGAAACCAAAAGAAGACAAAATGGTAATTTTGTGGGAGGAAGCCAAAGCCAGTTCAACAGATGCTAAAGACGCTTTCACTGATTCTGCAAACATACAATCTATTACTGTTCCTTTAATAGTAACGTCCGCAGCCCCGACTGCTGCAAACATTAAGGTTGCTGCTCCAGTTTTTTTAGGGTTTCCGAGTAAGCCCGGCGCAGCACCAGCCCCGATTCCTGCTCAGCCAAACAAACCCGCTGGAGCACCAGCCCCGATTCCTGCTCAGCCAAACAAACCCGCTGGAGCACCAACCCCGATTCCTGCTCAACCAAGCAAACCCGCTGGAGCACCAGTCCCTATTCCTGCTCAGCCAAACAAACCCACTGGAGCACCAGTCCCTATTCCTGCTCAGCCAAACAAACCCGCTGGAGCACCAGTCCCTATTCCTGCTCAGCCAAGCAAGCCCGCTGGGGCACTAGTCGCAATTCCTGCTCAGCCAAACAAACCCGCTGGAGCACTAGTCGCAATTCCTGCTCAGCCAAACAAACCCGCTGGAGCACCAGCTCAGATTCCTGCTCAGTCAAGCAAGCCCGCCGGAGCACCACTCCCGATTCCTGCTCAGCCAAGCAAACTCGCTGTAGCACCAGCCCATGTCGCTACTCAGCCAAACAAACTCGCCGCAGCACCACCAGCTACTATTCCAGCTAAACAAATTGCTTCTGGTTTACCACCACCTATACCTGTTAAACTAAATCCTGTGAAACCCTCAACGTAGCAAAGCATTTCTTGACGAGGTGGTTACCCTTCTAGTAATGTACGAGTTAGTGTAACAATGTTGTAAATGATCTATTGTTGGCTTTATTCACATCTCGTTCGTATTGCGTCTTGTTGAAGAACATAACCTTTGCTTAAGTCAATTGCCTTGAAGTCTAACCATTAAGTATAGTACAATAAGATATTTATTGCTGTGAAATGATTGCTCAGACATAGTTTATTGTTAAGAACTCTGAATAAAGCGTTTTCTGTGATCTTACTTCGCCACAATCTCGAGTAATGTTTGAATGTACCATTTTGCGCAACAGATCTACATACAAAAAGCATATTATATGTACAAAAATAAAGAATTGCTAATAAAGTTCTTTCAACATTATAAAGGATGAAGGATAAAGCTCTCGGCGTTGATCAATCCCCGAGGGATGCGCCATGCATTCGACTTCATTAAGTATCGTTGGAGGTGATTGAATGCATGTCTGACCTTTACAATGACTCGCGGTGGCCTGCCGATGTATCGAACAAGTGCTGCTATCCTCCCAGACAAGTCTGGTACCAATTTTCCGACCATGGATGGATGGAAGGCTTGGTGGGCCATGGGCGCAGGAATCGATTCCACGTGCGTGTCGCAGTGGCGCCTCCAACCACTGCGCCACACGCGCCCCGCTTCAACATTATATGCAATATAATTAAAATGATATGCATACAATGTTTAACTTCTTATTTAATGCCTATTATTATTCTTTATGGTAGGGTATTATGTGAAATACGATCACGATGATGTTAAAATAGGGTTAAGGGGTTTACTGGTGCAGTGGGTTACACGCAAGCCTCTGGAACGGGTAATTGCGGATTCGAACATGGCCTTACGTTTTGCAAATGTCTCATCGTGATGTGTATAATACTGAAAATTAGACGTTAAATTGACCGGGCCGTTAGAGTTATGTATATACTAACGTAAAACAAACGTATATACTAACGTTCCGTAAAGGGCATTTTTTCTTTATTATTTTATTTTATACGACCCGTCATCACGTCTACGGTGCAGATTCCAGCCGTCGAATTCCGGTCGAGAGGATTCTCCCTGAAGTCCTGGGATAGCCAGGCCAGAGCGTCTTTACTTGAATTGCAGAGAATGATTTTTTCCCTGAGAAGTCCGATACTAATTTCCCAACACGGGGGGATGAGTGGGTTCGAACCGGTATTGTACTCGACGTGGTCGGCATTACTACCACAGTGCTATCTGTCCTCTGGCCAGCATATTATTAATTGCAATCAGAGTCATTATGCTTCCATGTATTCATTCAAACTATGAAAACAAAATAGCATGAAGTACGCTTACAAATACGTTGCCCAAGATCGAGTTGCTTAATTGATGTCAATCCGTTCCTGAGCATAACGGTTTCTCTCGTTTGAACTCTAATCTTTCACGGAAAAATCATACTCGAAATTACGATGAAATTTGCTGGTTTTCAAAAAAAAAACCATCTAGAGCCAAATTACCTTAATGTTGATGACAGTTGACTGAGATGAAGTGCTTTTTGGAAATTTACATAAAAGGATGAAGGATAAAGCTCTCGGCGTTGATCAATCCCTAAGGGATGCGCCGTGCATTCGACTTCATTAAGCACCGTTTGGAGGTGACGATGTTTCGAGCAGTGCTCCCAGACAAGTCTGGTACCAATCTGCCGACCCCGGAGGGATGAAACGCTTGGTGGGCCATGAGCGTGCGGATCGATTCCACGTGTGTGTTGCGAGACGATACGATTGAAATTCACAAGCTTTTGTCGATAAGAGATCTCGCGACCCAGTCAACATCTGTGCCTTGCGTATCGTATGCGAATAAAACCTTATTTGGTTGAATTTATGCTCTAATTTCATCAGCAAAAGTATGGCTTCTTTTATGAGTTGCACGAATAGCACAAGTTGTAGCCTTGTACGCTTCATGGAAGACCAACGAGTGCCATCGTTAAGACCAACCGTTCGTGATAGTGAAAATTCCATAGAACTATGCTGGTATCCGGTAAGAGAGTTCCGTTTCACGGAAATCAAAATGAGATCATTTGAACAATTTAAGCGATACTATCGTCTGATCCTCATTGCTATTGTATGACTCATTGTTTAAACAGCAAGCGAACGTGTAGGCGGTTCACCAACATGGATTTAGTGGTGAGTCAATATGTATCAGTGAATGAATCTTAAAAGACGAAAAAATCACTATTCCAGATAGGTGGATGGTTACTTCATGTGTGCATTCTGCTGTTCATACCTTTTACCTTGACAAATTGTTCAAACAAGGCTGGACGTAGAACAACTGGAACTCGAAAGTCAAAAAACACAGCGGAAGCACAAAATAAGAAGAAGGAAAACGTAAAGGAGAAAAAGAGTGAACAACTAGAAAAGGAGAAAACAAACGCTCAAGATTCAAAAGTAAGTTCGAACGAGGCGAAGAACTCCAACGAAAATATGACCAATGACAAGAAAAAGCCGAAGGGATCGAAAGATAAGAAAGAATTAGAGAAGAAGAAGGCGAAAGAGTTGCCAAAGAAGAAGGAAAAGGAAGCGAAAGAAGAGATAAATAAAGCGGACAAAAAAGACAATAAGTTGATAAAACTGAGAATGAAGAAAGTTGGTAAAGCCGACAAACCGGATGCCGGAGCAAAAGACAAGAAATCGGACAAGATCGATACTGCGGCAGCTTTACCAATTATCAAACTGGTGCCAACGAAAAAGAAAGAAAAGGATGGAAGTGAGTGATAGTTTCTGGATTATACGCTTTAAAGTAAATAGTAAATCGAATCCAAGTTATAATTGAGAATTTTCCGACCGCCTTTAGATAGATTTGTGTCCTTATGAAGTCTTCCGTGAACTATTGGATGGAAGAGCTAACGATGCTTTCATTTCGTGCTTTGAGCTTGAATATCTTCACAACGGTGTTGAATGGCTAACCCCTTAAGGAGAAATGTGATCTCTTCTCTACGCATTACGTGGAACCTCCACCATCACCAAAAATTCGGTTTGTTATCAATTGACTAACTGGACGGAACACCAATGAATTATGCATTAGTTGTTTCCATGAGTTACCGCTGCTCCATTAGCTTTGTTCTATCATTAAATACAAAGAGAATCATAACTTTCATATAATGCATTTTATATAATGTTTACTATGTTCGGTGAGATGACACCCTAACTCACAAACGGCTTCATGGCCTTTGTCACGGACGATATAGTCTTTGCGTATGTTGACGTGTAGGTACTTCCAGAGTATTCTACTCTAGACGACGGGAAAACACCTTACAACATCTCCCAATCACTTGACTGCTGGCGCTTTGGCCGCCTCGACTTATACGAGGGGTACTCCGCCATGAACTTGAACGCGTGTGGACAGAGCGTAGACCCCCACCTATGCAGTTAGACGGTGGTTATCTTCTGAACACTCACCTTGGGCCAAAATTTGAAGAACATAGGAGTAGGAGAAAAGTAATTAGTGTACCATGATTCTGCACCATGACGTTTGCCCTGCGTATATTGCCATTATCATTGCTATCATCTTTTGCGTTTTCATTTTATCCCATTGACCAAATGGACGATAAATATATGTAAGGCACTGAAATGGTGATACAGTAATGTATCCCGACTTCTTGTAGAATTTCTGAACTGTTCGAGACGACTATGTGGATTTCATATTTCTACACCACAGTGCTAAGTACCACTAAGCAAGTTGATGTGTAAAGTCGGTAGACATAGATTTCAAATTGATCGAGAAAACTTACAACTGCATGAATATATGTTTAACTTATTAAATAACATTTTAAAAGAACATTAAGAAGAAAGGATACCCCGAAGGATAGTTCTTCAAACTATCTAAGGGTTCCGGTTCGAATTGTACGCAGCCTCGCCATAAAGAATCCACCTGTATTACCGTTATGACCACTACTCTTTGAGAGTTTACATTCGTCTTCGACGCACCATAATAACACTTATCTACTTGATTTTCAGAAGGTGAAGACCAACTGGAGGTAGTGAGTCCAGACTATTGCTATTTTCTGGATTGTTTTGTTTTATTATACACTCCACCACATCAATTTTTAAGCTAGTGTACTATCAGGTAGACTACGCTGACCCCAACCTAGTCGACGCAGTACCGCCAAGTGAACGCCATAAAGAGAAAGCAAATGAGAAGGGCACGGTAGAACTCGTAGCTGGTAAAAAAGAAGAAAAAGAAAAGAAAAAAGAAGAAGAGAAGAAAAAGGAAGATGAGGAGAAGAAAGAAGAAAAGAAGAAAGAGGAAAAAGGAGGGAAGAAAGCAGAGAAAATGGAAGGAAAGGAGGAGAAGGAAGAAAAGAAGAAGGAACAAGTGAAAAAGGAAGGAATAGAAAAGGAAGAGGAGCAAAAAGTGGAAGATGCAAAGAAGAAGGTGCAGAAGAAAGATGAAAAAGAAGAGAAGAAAGAAGACGCAGGACCAAAAAAGTAAGAATAGCATTTTCCATAAAATACCGTGCCGAACAATGTTGTAACTAAGAGTTTAATACACTAGTGTTCAGTTTCCTTAGCGTAGAATTATAATCAATGTTCAGTCGAATGGGCTTTTTCGTATGGAGTAGGCAGTAGTAACTAATAACCTAATACCGCATGAACTGCTCTCGTTATCGTCGAGGCGATTCATTGTTATTTAACTCTTTTCAACTTCCACTTTAGCTTAGCTGGAAATGTGCAACATTTCCAGGCTATTCAGTAAACAAATTTCACAGCAGCTTCAGCATCGGGATCAACTACCCATTAAATAACCACAACTTTTATTTTATTTTTACTTTATGCGATCCGTCTTCACGTCTTCTGTGTGGATTCCAGAAATTCTATATCCAATTCGTTTCCTCACACCCATCGTCCGCGAAGGTCTTCCAGGTTTTTACGTGTGGCTTCGGTTGCTGCATGAGGAATTTCATTTCATCTTGAATGTCGTAGAATACTAGTTCAGTAATTATCCCTGGAGTCCAGAGATAGCTGGGTTGGAGCGCTCCCAATTGAACTGCAGAGAGTGATTTTTCCCCAGAGAAGTCCGGTATCAATCTCCCGACCCCGAAGGGATGAAAGAGTTGGTTGGCACGGAACGGAATCGAACCAGCATCATGCCCGTGATGACGGACATCATTAGTCACTAACCACAACAATGCTGAGATATTTGGAAAATTTGTACGTTAGTCCAGATTCGAAGCCTCAATTACCGTTTTCGGCGGTTCACGTGTTACGCACAGGTCCACTCGAGGCCCTTCGTTCTGCTTTTCCTTCAGACAGTCATAGCAGAAATGATCTGAAGAGCACGAATTGGCATGAAACCCAGTTAAGCTGAAGCTTCAGTCGAAATCACAACGTGTAACTTTTATCTATTGACCACAATTTCTTTCATGGGAGGGTATTATGTGAAAAACAACCGTAATGATGCTGAGACGCTCGAATCTGACCTGGGGTCCACGTTTGGCAAATATCTCAGCATCATTATGGTTGCATTTCACATAATATCCTACCGTGAAAAAATAACGTGGGGGTGGGGGAAGATGATAAGAGTTGTGAATATTCTATTATCACATAGAACGCCAAAAATAGTAAGGTTTTTCGTGCTATTTTCTAGCACAACTAGGATTTATTTATGGAAATCTCACCATTGTACGGGCTAAAATAGGTCAAACGATAAGGCTTGAAAATATTTGGATTATTTCACGTGGTGGCATTTCCCAAGACCGGCTTTCTATTAACTTCGGCATTGATTAATAATTCGCCGTTTTTCTTCGGTAACTAGACAAGAGGTTGGTATTATAGAAGTTACAGGGATGCAATCGCTGACATTTCGACGGTTTCGCCTTTTTCAGAGCCTGGAAAGTCAAATCGTTAGAGCGCTAGGTACACCATCGCAAGACGCCAGCTAGTTCGTAACCGCCTATGTGAGTGACAGTGTACGACGAAAAACTGCACAATTTGCCCTAATGGTGGAGACGATGATTGCATGAGTTCGTGTCCTGTGTACCTAATCTCTTGCAAAGGGTGTGGGGGCAACAAATAGGTTGGCGAAACGGGTAAACTGTTCTGCCTCCGCCTAAAAGAACACCTAGTCGGTAAATCTAAATTGAAACCAAATCATCCACTAGGTGCGCATAGCATGCAGGAACACAACGGAGAAGATTTCGAAGTAGGAGTGACTATCCTCACGCACGAATCGAAGACATAAACGCGTAAAACTCTTGAAGTGTTTTGAATCCCAAAAATCTAAAAATGAACAGCAAGGAGGAGTGTCTTGCTATCACGCGTGACCTCGCCCCATACCTCAGGCTGATTCAATGATCCGGGCCCAGGTACAGACCTCGTCCATGTATTAATCTGTGCGGCTGCTATCCACCAACTAACTTAGATACTTACAAGAAATAAACGGTAGGTGTTTAAATGAAGCTGTTTCTTATGAGAATACAAATTTATTTGTTAAGTTTTATCTGTTGGCGTTATGAAAGTGTTTGGCTGAGTAGATCGCATATCACTTTAACCTTTCCAGGCTTTGAAGAAGGCGAAACCGCCGAAACGTCAGCTGTTGTATTCTAGTAAATTCTATAATACCAACCTCGTGTCTGCTTATTGAAGAAATACAGCTAATTCCGACTATTGTTGCAAAAATTTCTATTATTACTATTTCGTGAATAATTTACCACGCGATAATAGCATTTTCATGTGGTCGGAGGCACCACTGCGACTCACACGTGGAATCGATCCCCGTGCCCATGGCTCACGAAGCCTTCTGTCCCTTCGGGATCGGCAAATTGGTACCAGATTTGTCTGGGAGGATAACAGCGCTGGCTCGATACATCGGTAGGCCACCGCGAGTCATTGTAAAGGTCAACTTATGCATTCAATCACCTCCAAACGATGCTTAATGAGGTCGAATGCATGGCGCATCATTCGGGTACTGATCAACGTCAAGAGCTTTATCCTTTAATAGCAATTTCACGAATATTACATCCGTGAAAATGATCAAGGGGCTTGTTTCTTTTTTTCGACGATTTTTCGTTCCATCTAGCGTAACTCTCACATCTACATATACAAACTGCCAACAGCAAATCGTCTTCCCCACGTCGTAAAAAACTTATCGTATGCGATCAAAAAATATTTTCAACATGACTGTAGGCATTTGCTAGTTTCTAGTTCATTTGTAATTCTTAATCCAGATTTACGTGCCTAATCACCACAAAGCCTAATGACTATAGCTTGCTCAACTAATATCACCGAATTTAGAGGAGCAGTGACCGTAGAGCCCGCAATCGTCAAATTCACACCAGCTGGAGGAAAACTGACTGTTACTCTGAAGAACGGCGGAGAACGAGTTGTGTTTAAAGTGAAGTGCTCAAACAACAACGAATATGGTATACAACCTATATATGGTTTCATTGCTATGTCTAGCACTATTTCGTTAATGATCACACGTCTACCTGGAAAACCAAAAGAAGACATAATGGTAATACAGTGGGTGCAAACAAAAGACGATGGGAAAGATGCTAAGGATGCATTCACAGCCGCTCCACGGGGTTCGATACAATCAATTACTGTTCCTCTGATAGTCAGTACTGGACCTTCTCCGACACCGGCAGTAGCAACTATTCCAGTAGCGTCCACTCCGGCTCCCATTGCTCCCAAAGCACCCGTTGCTGGAGCCGCAGCCGTTGCTCCTGCCAAACCTGCCGTTTCTGGAGCATCAGCTCCACTCACTGGTAAATCAACCACTACTGCTGTGGCTATTCCTAAGCCTCCACTACCTGCTGACGCTGGAAAACTTCCCACACCAAATACGTCCACAACACCTGCTCCCAAAGGTGCTAATGACAATGGTCCCATTGTTAGTATGTACGCTGGTCCCGCAGGTGCTAAACCATAAATCCCACTAGATATCTTGTTCCAGAAGCTGACGGCTTGTGTGTATTGTGTCCTACTGAAAGAACATAACTTTTGACTGAATTCATTGCTTGATGTGTAGACATTAAAAGCGCTACAGTAAGATTGCCACGATGGCAGGTGATCATATGTATAATGTTGAAACAACAAGCTGAAATAGTTTTTTTTTGTATATGTGTAGCATAAGTTATGATTTCTACAGGCATACTCAGCCTGGTTGACGTTTAACTTTAACTTTACATAATTCCATTCTCATGTCGTCTGAAATAAAAGATTATACCAATCCGTGTCAGACAAGCAAAAATGATTAGCAGTGACGTTGAGAACAAGAATTCAGCACAACCATACTAGACAGAAGAGAAAGCGAACCAAATCGTCTAAAATCGAGTGTTAGAAATACTTGAAGTTCGTGTGGTACGTTAACAAAAAACTGAAATTAACCCGAGAAGTCTGCGAAAATCTCACCGTAACTATACTGGAACAAAGAGTTTGGAGCAGTATGTACCTTCGGTGAATGTTGCCGATTTCGGTGCATAGCTGTTCTTTCTCAAGCATATGTCCTGAAAAGGCGAATGTTGTGAATGTGAGAAGGTGAAAGTGAATGGATTTCGAATGTTGCTGAACGTTGGAAGAATGTGAGAGTGATGTCAATACAAGTTTGAAGAGTGCGAATGTTCAAAGGTGTGCATACAAACGGAAGCTGAGTAGCTTCAGAACTTAGTGATGGATAAAGGATAATGCATAAAACTCTCCGCATTGATCAATCCCTGAGGAATGTACCGTGCATTCGGTTTCATTAAGCGTCTTTGAAGGCGAAGAATGCACATCTGGCCTTTACTATGACTCGCGGTGGCCTGCCGATGTATCGGGCCAGTGCTCCTACCCTCAAAGACAAGTTTAGTACCAATTTGCCGACCTCGGAAGGATAGAAGGCTTCGTGAGCCATGGGCACGAGGATCGATCCCACGTGTGTGACATGTGTGCCGCAGGATGCCTCCGACCACTGCACCACAGGCGCCATTCTGCTTAGTGACGAATTTAGTAAACTAGTTCGTCTTATGAGGGACTGTTTCAAAATATCTCTCGAATTCAATGCTATATCAAGCAATGCGACCATCCAGAGGCACCATTGCAAACGGCAGTAGGAAACATACAATCCTCATGTCCACACCTAAAAAAAAAGCAAGCATGAAGCCCACAGCATGAAGATTGCTTAAGGTGTGCGCCATGCATTCGGCCTCGCTAAACATCGTTGGAGGCGATTGAATGCATTTTTAACCCATGCACTGACTCGCGTTGGCTTATCGATGTGTTGACCCAGTGCTACTATCCACTCAAACAGGTCTGGTACCAATTTGTGGACCCCGGAAGGATGGAAGGCCAGGTGAGCGTAGGGGAGGGATCCATTCCACGTTTATTGCAGGGCGCCTCCAAACACTGCGCTACACATCCCTGTCAATAAGGGTATATATTTATAGTAACTATTCTCCGAATAGTTACAATTCTTCTATTTTATCGTATGTTGCCACAGTAAGACCACATTCACCGTTCCTCATACCGCTTTGCAATCTCGGAGTGTGTAAATGTTCTCATTTGATTCTGAGGAACTCTGCTAGCCGCAAACAGTCTTCGTCATCCATACCCCTCTCTGCAATCGGAGCTTTTTGCGTGTGATTTTTGTTCAAAGCCTTCACGCTTGCCATGACACGAATCGAATAGCAAAAAGTTCTTCCGGATAGCTCTTTGCCTGGTCTGATCATGAGAGATTTGGAAGCGATGGTCAGCGAATGTTTTCGGTACTAGCTCTGGAGTTGTACCAAAATACCGCCTCCTATAGAAAACATTCAAACAACTTTATGAGTCACTATGCTATTCGTTTCGTTAGAGTCCTCGTAGTCCTCTTGCTTACCTTATCCGTTACTCCATTTAAATGATCTAGATTGTAAACCCTTATAGCATGTGACCACTGTTGTACATTAACCTGATTCTACTGTTGCGTATCTTTTAGCAGATTAACCCCCTCGTGGGGTCATCAATGTCACGATTTTGTCACAGACTAACCTGTACTCCTTAATACGAAAACGTTGCAATTTTATCACAAGCTTACATTACCTGCATCACCTGTAGTCCCGTTGATCGTCGAGTGACTCGAGCGAGCGCCAGTAAATCCTCAATTTTTCTCTGTCGCGTGCAAGAGTAGCCCAGTGGATTCTCCTCGCTTTAGGGACTCGTCGAGCATCATATCTTTCTTCTAGGCTTTTCGTGAAGAACTCTGACCATCGGGTAGGTGGTCTTCCTGCAGTACGTTTGACATCCCGAGGAATCCAGTCACTAACAGCCTTTGTCCATCGGTTATCATTCATACGCATTACGTGTCCGCCTCATCTTCGACTGTTTGGCGTATAGAACGGCATCTTTGATTTTCGATCGTTGACGTAGATCGGAGCTTCGGATTCCATCCTTTACTTGTTTGAAACGGGATACTCCTAGCATCGTCCTTTCGACTGCGAGTCCGATAACGCTGAGTGATCTTTCATCCTGCTTGCGTAGCGACCAGGTTTCTGACGCATACGTTAGGGCAGGAAGAACCGTTGAGTCGAAAAGGTGGGCACGGAGTCAGGTGTTCCTTGTTTTCTTCATTACATCCTCGATGCTCTTAAAAGCTCTCTAAACCGCTCGTTTACTTCTGCTCAGCACTGGAGCTAAGTCGTTCATTATATTGATTTCCCGATTTAGATAGATATAACTGGAGCACCCGAAAATATTCGTTCCGCTGAGCGTGAATGGGGCAGAAAAAACCAATCCGTTCTTCATCAACATCGTTTTCTTGAGATTTAGTCGAGGACCAATCTTTCCACACGATTTATCAAAGTCCGCAAGCATACGTTCCGCTTGGCTAATGTCCGGTGTTATAAGAACGATATCATCAGCAAAGCGAAGGCGATGTATCTGCCGACCGTCGATTTTCACTCCCATATTATCCCATTCCAATGTTCGCACGACGTTCTGGAGGGTGGCTGTAAATAATTTTGGCGAGATTGTATCGTCCTGCCTAACTCGTCTCTTGACGTCAACGTTATCGTTGTAGAATGGTGAAATCTTGGTTGTAAAATTTTTGTACAGCTCACGAAGAATTTTATGTACTGAGTGTCGCTTTTGGTCCACGATTAACCCCCTATCCGCCACCTAGGGACGCCCCACGTAGCCTCGCGACTAACCAGCTCGAGATCCTTCATATGAGGGAGATCCGTGGAGCTTACATATAGTTTCTAACCCGATCGTATTGTAGTCAAGATTTACGATCACACATAAGTCCTCTGATGTGCTGACTACCTTTCATGCATTCTGTATCATACATGCATATCTCATTGCTCCACCAATCTACGACATAGCTACTATCTCACTTAGAACCATCCTCTCTTGAACTGGACTGTTTCGTCTATTATATCACATTTCCGAATGTATTGCTTCGATGTTGAAGTATCGTTATTCACTCGATATTATTTTTATAAAGTTTTAATTACCCAAATTTAGAGCTATTGCTCTGTGAAAACGTCGAAAAACTCTTCTTTGGCAAATTCCTACGAAGTTGGGAATTTTACTAGTGATTCTTCGGTGCCGAGAACTGACTCGTAGACCTATTTTTCACTAGTAATAGCGACAATGATCTGTGTCTTGCTATGATGAATGATAACAGGGGAGCGTGTAGTCCAGTGACCGGAGGCGCCCCGCAATTCACACATAGCGTAAGACGACGGATGGATATTGTTGATTTTGTATCGAGTTACGACACCTCAAGCATGGATAATTAAACATTTAATATACACAATGTTTATACGACAACGCAATAAGACTGGAAATGTATGAACAATAAATTGCAACTAAAGTGGCTCAGCGGGTAGTAATCTAACAAACAAAAAAAAAGAGTACACTAACAATGATGTAGAGCAATACACATCTGGATTATAAGAACATGAGAGATGATCAGGAAATATTGTTGGTGTAACAATATTACTATAACTACAACAGCGTAAGAATTTACATTCCCACAAAGCAAGAATGTGACAGCGATATGAAAAATGAAATCACGTAATGAAAATAATGAAAGACGTATTTAGGTGGACGATAGAAAAAATTTCACCACAACTGTTCTTCATTACACATGAAAACGATCCCCGAGCACAAAACCCACGAAGCTTTTTATTTCCCCGGAGTCGGCAAATTGGTATCGTACTTATCTGGAGGGTACCACCACTGGCTCGATACACAGGTAGGCCACCGCGTGACATTGTGAAGGTCAGATATGCATTCATTCACTTTCAACGATACTTAATGAAGTAGAATGCATGGCGCATCCCTCATGGATTGATTAACGCCGAGAGCTTTGCCATTCATACTTGGATCAAGAGTATGTAACATGGAGCAATGTAGTATCTGGTGAAACATTATCGAAAACACAGTTACGAATTACAAAACTTTCGGCTTTCTGAGTCTACAAAGGAAACCTTTACCTAAACAACGTTCACTCAAATGCCAGCGAATTTTCACGATTTAACAACTAGGGCGTGGTAGAAGCGTAGGTCGTTAGCTATTGATCAAACCCTACGAGATACGTTGTACATTGAACTCCATTCGTAGCACCGTAGCGGTGACTGACTGTATACCTGGCCTATGCAATGACTTCAAGTGACCTAACAATGCATTAAATAGGTGCTTTGATTTATTGACGAGCTTATACGAGCTTGTTGTAGGTCATACTATCGCTGTTTCGGTGGTGTCGCCCTCTTCACATGTACAACCACTGAAGTCCAGCATCTACAGGAAATGTTTCTTCCTGCCATGTGAGTCTTCGCAGGCATCAGTTCAGGCTGAATCGAGTAGTGTGCAGGGCTGCAACAATTAAGTAACCTCACTCAGCACTGCAGTTTTCCACAAGACTGTAGCGGCGCCGAAGTGATCTGATCGCACACGGGAAGGTCCATGGTTTAGTACCAACCTAAATTATTGGTTTCTTTGATGATAATCCAAGACAAGCTAAAACAAAAGATCGACAAGCCAAAACACTGATTATCCATGCCGAAGTTCAACGAAAGTCGGAATTGAAAGTTTGATCTGCTCTACGCTAGTTACTACTGATTCGATAGATGCGGGAGAACAAACACTAATTTACCGATCTGGATGGCACGTAGAGCTTGGTTATGTGGTGGGCACGCGATTGAACCAAAGAGCATTTCACCTATAGCAGGTGCTCTCTAAATACTACGTCAGTCGCCCACGGACGAGTTGTCCATTTCTAGCGCGAAGAGGATTCGAGCGCGCTTGTTAATCCTTTACTTATTATCACACATGTTTCGTTTTGGAAAGTTATATTTCTTCCTTGACTTAATGGCACTCTGTAAGCAACGTTATTTCAGAATGGTTGCGATCAAGCCAACAATTTCCCACGTTATCTTCGATTTTGATGGTCTTCTCGTTGATACTGAACCCAGTTACACTCTAGCAAACCAGGCTATGCTAAGTAGATTCGGTCGTGAATTCACTATGGATATGAAGGCAAGTGAGTATAGTTACTTTTTGGAAACAGTAATTGTTCAAATAAGAATGGCAGTTTAACGATTTATGTGAATAAATGATAAACTAAGGAATGATGGGACGCAAGAATTTGGAGGCGATCGCGTGGTTACTGGATGAGGTAACTGTATGATCAGTATCCTGCTTTATTAGTGGTTTTGATGTTTTTCTTTCAGTTCTGGAATACTGTTTCCTTCACAGTAGTCCTTACTGCGAGTAATATTTACTTTTCAAAGGTAGGCATTGCTGATCGCGTGACACCTGAAGAGTATGCTGTTGATTACCATGAAATATTAGCGAAGATGTTCGAGAAGTGTGATAGCCTACCAGGAGCTGAGAATCTTGTTCGACATTTGGCCAAGAATGGTATAGTAATCAGTCTTTCGTTGGTATTATGTCATTCAAATCAAATTCATCTAATTTCGATTGCTTCATCCTCCCAACGGTTTATCGCCTCGTCGCGGCTGGGACGTGTCCTTGGGTGTCGGGCTGCAATGTAGAGCGGGGGATTCATCCCCCAGTAGGGACTCCCAAGCTGAGAAGGATTCCCGCGTCTTCATCCGGAAGCCTAGCTAAGAACAAACCGATATCAGGATCCATCATCGTCCTGGTATCAAAGTAGTCACATGGTGGCAAATCCCTCTCTGACACACGAGGGCGGCTACTGCCTGTAGTGGTGACGACGTGGGGCAGACTTTGGCTGAGCTGAGCTCGGTACTCCGAGGAACCACAGTAGCTAAACCAGCAGAACTTCGAAACGATGAAAATTATGCCGGGGCTCGCACAACCAATGAAGACAGGCCATCCAGGTATTAAAGTAGGTAAGTATTGTGCTTCGAAGTCTGTGATATAAAGCCATCTCACCACAAGCCCATCAGAAATCTTTCTAAACCCCTTTACTTTTGAGTTTCTTCTTGAACGATGCTTACCTTTTTTGGCGAAAATCTTATTTCCTCTAGTTCGCTTTCTTTTTGTTGCAGCTATTTTTCCACTGTGGTCATACTTGGTCAAGGTTGCTCTTACACAGTACTAGTTACTATCTTCAGGAATTCCGATGGCTATTTGTACGGGGTCTTGCAGTCGTACATTCTTCCAGAAAGCGGAGAATCATCGAGATTGGATTGACTTAATACCTATACATGTAAGTTTCCAACTCTATTAAATTCCTTGTTATGGCATTAGAAAGGAAGAAGCTATTGTTTTGTCAAAGCAGGCAATCTTTAGAGGGATTAAGATTTGAAATCTCAATATCAGGATCTGGTAAGTTCTTTTTATATCATCTAAGTTTGTTCTTATAAGGTATGCACTGGAGATGATGATAGCATCAAGCGAGGCAAACCCCATCCTGACGCTTTTTTGGAAACTATGAAAAGGTTCGTTTGTTTGTGGGGTTTCTGTTGTGCTTTAACCTGGCTTTTTCAAAAAACCTAGCTATGTCAGATTTTCTATACCACCTACCCATCCTTCTCATGTGCTCGTATTTGAAGATGCCCCGAACGGGGTGAAAGCAGCGCTTGAAGCTGGGATGCGGTGCGTTATGGTTCCCGATGAAATGTTTCGTGAAAAGGCAGAAGCTCTAAGGTGCGAATGTTTTAAAGTTTTTCATTTCATCTTTTGATGAGCTCTAGCGATAACAACCACAATGATGCTGAGATGTTTGAAAAACTTCGGTCTACTGATGTCTCCGACGGGGACTGAACATGCTGTTACTTTTTCCGGGAGCTAACATCTTCACCACCACACCATGCGAGTCCTTCTACAATGTTAGAATAGTACAGTAGCTAGTGATGTATTTATTGGGTTTCGTGTTTAACATATCTTTTAAATTTATCCGAACACGTCGTCATGTCTTGTTTAACGCGTATTTTTCACCTTTATGCGTGCACTTCTGGCATTTTAGTGAACCTTCTCAATTTATGTAGAGTTCATTAGAATCTGTAGATCACTGCCAACAAACCATGTGTTTTTCTGTTGTCCAAAATAGTTTTTAAGTGTACGAGTCGTATTTCCCTTTTGCCTTTTTTACGAAAGCTCATATTTCAAGTAACGAAGCAATTGAACAAGCTGGATTTGGTCCAGCAAAGACATTATAATGTTCTTCAAAGTGTTGTTGATTTTTGCATCTGCTGCCTTTGCGTTAGAATTCATGCAAAGTTGACTTTCTTACTAAATTTTTGAAAATGTGGTTTTGAATTGCTTTAAAGGCAAGAACTTTTTATGGCAAATTTGTAGCACATAGCGCAAAGTTGTTTATCTCCTCAATTGCTAACTGGCCTAGTGGTCAAAAAGTTATCTTCAGTTATTGGATAGTCAACATTGTCCCTTATCTGTTAAAATTTGTGATATGTAGCGATGCACTTCGCATAAGCTCAGTTTTACTCTACGTTGCTCATCTCAAATCGTTAGGAAATTTTTTATCACCATTAGTGGCGGTATACATTCAGATAGATAGAAGATAAAAGAAAGTAGATAGAAAACTAGTCGAGAAATCGAAACTAAGGACCCGCTTGGTGTGGTGGTGGGCGCGGTGGCCTCCCCAAAAGGCAATAGCGTGTTTGGTCCCTTCGCAGACACCTGCGGGCCAGGGCTTTGGAAATATCTCAGCACCATTGTGGTTGAATTATACACTTATTTATTTATTCACTTATCTATTTATTTACCTATTTGTTGCCAAAAACGTTTTGCAGCAAAATCAGACCTCTGTTTTGAGCCATAATCTCCAGTTTTGTTGTCTTTTTCAGACCGGACAAAGTCCTCTCTACACTGGAGGAATTCGTTCCGGAGGAGTTCGGTTTGCCACCGTTTGATTAATAAGGTTAATGTGCGACTATATTTCTCAGGAGATGTTGTTTATATGTATCCATTTCAACGTAGACGCCCTGTTTTTGTTACTAATTCAGTGGATACTGTTTGTTGATGTTTTTAATAACAATAATAATAAACCGATTGAGATGGGATGATATAACATCACAATTGAAAGACCGCTGTGTGTTCTTCGAGTGCTTGAACTGTCACTGGAATATGTTGATATTGGCGTATGGAACTGGTGCTAGATCAATAACGTGTAATGTAAGATCGAGGTTTCTTGACTAAGTGGAACGCATGTGATGCTTGGAGTATCACTATGTCTGTAAAAACATCCATAGTTATTGCTTTGGTAGTGTTATCCTATCTACTTCTACATCTCAGGATTTAGGGTGTCAGGATTTGACTTAAAGATTTAGGAATTAGGAGAGTTAGAATTTAGTATAAAAACGGGGAACGAGTCACTTGTGTATCCACCCATACTGTGGATACTTTTATCCTATTTTGGTTCTACCCGTTGATTGCCCTCGACCATCTGTCCCCAACTGCACCCTTTACATGACCGACTGATTTAACTTTCATTTATCGATGTTTAATCGGCTGATTATAGAAGGCGTATTTGTCGGAGTTCTGAATTGCTTTGTGTGGCTTAATATTGTACATGATTGTTGTATATTAGAGGACATTTCTCAAGTACCTGGATTTTGGTTCAGAAGTCTTAACGTGGATGAAGTAGCACATGGAGAACAGATGAGCCAAAAAGATGAATGCAAGTTTCTGGAACTGTCAGTTGGTCGATGATTGCTATCGGCTCTGCAAGCGTAGGCCACTTGTACTTTAGCAGTTCCTCCATTTCTCGTGTCTATTCTCACTGTATTCTGTATTCTCAATGGTCCAGTCGTCCATTTGTTGGTATGGGTTTTCCATGGATTGGCTCTTCTTCCAAATTATTCCATTCTCCAGCTTTCACCCCTTTCATTGAGCTTCCTTATTAATCGTTAAAGAGACTGTTTGCTAGGAATTTGACATCAGTGCAAAAGGTATTTCCGTCTGAAACTAACGATTTCGTCATCAAGAGCAATGCCGCAGTGAAGAATACCATCAAGGATGTGGTATGACATTTTCGCATGACTGTTTCTGTGGTGATAAGAAGTAGTCGATGAATAAGCTGTATTTTCGAGGTAGTAGAAACTGTGATATCAGTTCAAGATTGTCACCCAGAAGGGATTCACTCCTCGATCAATAACAGAATGGCATTCGATTCCAATCCGTCGAACGCTTTTTGGTAGACGAAGATGAAGTGCTAGAATAAATGGTAGGTGGTATTCCCAGTGGACCTTTGTTACTGATTGTATGTGGTCAATTTAGCGACATCTTTTTCAGAATCGTTTCAGCTGTTAGTTTGGATTCCTTCAGAGCTTTTGGTATGCGCGAGAGCTGAACTACCTAAAGAGCCCACTAAAATTACTCAGAAGCAAATTCATGCGAGCTTCTTTCGCCTAAAGCAGAATGACCATTCCCGACGCCCTTCACTGGCTTAAAACGTTCTCCTTTCGATGGCAAAATATCATACTGGTTGCGAAAAGTACATTTACGAAGTGGTTTATAACGCGAATCAAGTTGGCTGAGATGATTAGTCTTTCCGGAGCTGTCCATCTTTCCATCTTTTCTGTAGCAGGCTTTACAGGGAAGGATCTGGAACGTTCCTTCTCCAGCGTGGTTCAGGACAGTGACATTGGAAAAGAAGGTGACGTAGAATTTTTCTGCTTTCGACTCTATGTCACGGAGGGTATGATAATGGTTCCATTTTCGTTTAGTATTGGCAGCGGGACATTATAATGGCACAGGTCCTGACAGTAGCTCTATTTGTCTGCACCGATGTACGTCTTCCTGAACGTATCTTCTGCGGCTGGCAACTTTTTGCCAGACGTGTCAAATATGTTGCAATTGAAATAGCTTTAGATCTACCGAAAAATGACTTTCTAGTAAGGAAACATGCTGCGCGTCGTAATCCAAAAGCACTGTCGGTTTCCATTCAGATTTCAGTGTGCCGTTCCAGATTTCCTGAGCCTGTATTGGATCTTACTTCCTTCATGTAGTCTCCAAAAATAATTTTACAGAGCTGTTTGTCGAGAATCACTTCAAGTTTTAAACGATGAAACATCTTGCAGGTGCTTACCCAGCATCTGCGCAGTTGTCTGATGGGTTTATTTCGTCTTATGCTTTTTCCACGACTCTTCCAATAGATCAGAATTGTATGAACGCTTCCAGTTCACCCACTGTATGAAAGTGGAGTAGCACATTTCCTAGGTTTTGTAGGGCTTAAACTTTCCGTCTCTTGGGTTGGTTCTTCTTATGTGATCGTTTTAAAGGATCAGTGGAATAGGGGCCAAGCAGCTGTCACGCAGTAAATCGTAGGGTGGCACTTTGAGTCGACCTAAGCCAATTCTAGGGATTTTACTTAAGGAAAACATGAAGTCAGTTCACAGTACGATGTGCTTTTGTCATTAATTTATACAGTCCAAATTGGGAATGAGTGGGAAAAAGTGTGAAATCTGAGTGGAAATTAGTTTGACCCCAATCACCTTCTTTTCAACGATGAAAGCACTTGTGATTTCATTACTTCGACTTCTGCCTTTAGAAACTTACCCTTCTGTATGAGTGATCTGAGTTTTTCACTAATATGCGTTAAACAAAGTTCCGTTCCAGAAAAATTCACTTCTTCCCAAGGAGTCTGAGCCTTGTTTGGCATGACATGAACCATCCAGCAGTTTATGTTTTGCAGAGGTTGGTTATCTAAATACATTTGAAGCAGAATTTTTTATCGCTTCTACAGAAAAAGTGAGGACATCTCGATAGATCACATTTATGTGCTCTTAATATTTCTATGGCTTCCTCTGCAAATCGTAGAAATCCAAGCTGAAACTCTCTCTTCCTCTCTTTTGCGAAAATCATCGCCGAGTTTTTCATCGTTCCTAGTTCCCGATGCGTATGCAGACTTGAAGAAAATACACCATCTTTCGCGCTACCAAAGTGCTGAACCTCAAGTATTAACTAATGGACTACCCCAAGTGTGGGGTCGAAGGTTTCGTCAGGTCCTAGCAAGCGTGGTATACTGTGTTCGAATGTGAAGCTGAATTTATCGTTGCTCAAGGTGTTTTGAAAAAATGGGATTAAAAATGGAAATATAATGAGAGGCAGAGATCTGTAATCGCGCCTGATATAAACATTAGATCTCAAGGATATATTAAACTGTATGTGAAAATGCTTAGAAATAAACCAAAGTACAAATATTTTATGAGGAATGGGTGTTTGAAGAATTATGGTGAGATCGACGGTTCTACGATATCAGAAATTTTTTTTATTCCGGACAAGTTCGGCACCAACTCCCCGATCCCGGAGGGATGAGAGTTTTCGTTAGCTCGTATCGGGATCGAAGTAGCACCGTTCTGGTAATGACTGGTATCACTGCCAGTTTGCTATGTGCTTCTGGCATCAGAAATAATCTTGTATATTTCCAACGTTCTTGTAACATGAACTTGGAGGAGTTCATCACAAAGCAGATAGTCTGTACTGGATCTTCCCATTTGAGCAACAAGAAGCTGATCAATCTGTGTTCTAACGTGCACTTCAGCTTCTTATGCGATTGACACATTCAGGCGCATCCTGTTTATTTCTTATCTTCTAAGGAGCACAACTGCAGATTATTCACAGATTATATTTGTGTCGATTATCAGAATCTGCACCGTACACACCATCATGTTTTCACTATCCATGCGATGATATATCCAAATTGAGTACGGTAGTGAAGCGATTTCCATGATAAAGAAGTTATTAAATCGCAAAAAGTGAAGAAAAATGGATCTCTATGATGACGTAAGCACTATCCAGGAAAATGTAGATATGCTCGTTGTTCACGCAAATTCGTTCCACTCACAGGTATTTCAGATGAAAATTTTGCGAATATAATCACTTTTTACTTACTGCCTATCCTTTTTACTTCGCAGAGTGTAGGCTAGAAAACACGGCTGAGAGAAAGGCGAAACGAGGGACGCGCTTGGTGTGGTGATGAACGCGTTACCCTCCGAAAAGGGTGATAGCGCGTTCGCTCCTCACCACAGACTTCTGCGGTCCGGAGTTTTGCAAATATCTCAGCATCACTGCAGTTATATTTCTGAATGTAGCAGTACTTTGTTCATTAATATCAAATGGCAGGGCAAAGCAAATGTAGGCTGTACTTCTGTCTAGGCCCACTGCTCCAAGGCAATCTTTATGTTTAGAAAGGAGAGTATCACTTTCAGTCATATGGTTGATTAATCAAATGACTATTAGTCCAATTATGCATTTATGAAGCTGCAGATTTTCGTGTTTTTTTTTTGTTTGTGATTGTAGTGGTGTGATTCATTTTAATATTTCCGTAGGTGGTGGTTGGTTTCCTGAACTTAATGAAAACATTTGTGTGATCACTATTATTATAAGATTTAAAAATATGTTCGCTCAATTTTAGAATGGCCGTAACCCACGTCGTTTTTGATTTTGACGGTCTTCTTGTGGACACTGAAGCCTGCTATACTAAAGCGAACGAAGTAATATTGGAGAAATATGGACGTAGCTTCACACCGGAACTGAACTCAAGTTTGTTTTTAGCACATACTTTGGATGATTACTTTGCTATGAAAGTAGTGGTGTGAATCTCCATCATCCAAGGTGCGTTGAACCGGTTAGTGGTGAACATGCTTGTATGCGTAATCATATTCTTAGTTTGTGCTTAGTTACATTTCTGTTTCTGCGGATTATGTTCTTGAAGTTCATTCGGTAAGGGACTTTCATGCAAGTAATTGGCGAATTCGAGTTCGCCTCCCAAAAAATAAACCTTAAATCTACTCCAGGTTCCTTGTGCCTCTACGGCAGAGACGAATTCAGCTAGTTCCGCATGCCCAAGAATATTAGAAATAAAGAGCGTTGTATCGAAAATATGATGCATTTTATGTCTCGAGGGTCGAGGGAACAAGTCCGAGCAACTCTACCGCATGATAGGAATGGGACGATTGGAAGCTTCGCTGGTGTGCACTCTAGTGGCTGGATTATCAATGTGATTGCAAGAAGCATATTAAAGAGGGCATTTTCATATCTGTGAAATTATTAAGCGATAGCTCTCTGAGTGACAGAGTTATGCATCTTGAGAAAATCCAATTTATTTGGGAAATAGAAACTTGACGTTTTTACTAGCACATTACTTGCTACTTGATACTTGGATGGCCCGTCCTCACTGGTCGTGCGGACCACAGCATAATCTTCATTTTTTCGGAGTTCTGCTGGTTTAATCATTGTGGTCCCTTGGAGTCCCGATGTCAGCCTGGCCACCCATTTGTCAAGTTTATTTGTCTTTTTCTAATTTTGTCAAGATTTTTTTCAAAGTTGCTGCACATGTGATCGATCCCCTCGTTTCAAGCCCACCAAGCTCTCCATCCCTCCGGGATCGGCAAATTGATACCAGATTTGTCTGGGAGGGTAGTAGCACGGACTTGCCACATCGGTGGGCAACCATAAGTCATTGCATAAGCCAGATATTCATTCAATCACCTTCAGCGATACTTAATGAAGTCTAATACATGGCGCATCCATCAAAGATTGATCAACGCGAGGAGTTTTATCTTTTTGCCTTTTGACGTTACACTATGTAGTGTTTAGAGGAAGCATAGAACACAGTAGTAGTGATGTCCGTCATCGCGAATATGGTCCTCCGAACCAACCGTGTCTCTCATCACTTCGGAGTGGAGAAATTGGTACCGGACTTCTCTTGGGAAAAAATCACAGTCTGCAATCCAGCCCGGTTATCTCAGGACTCCAGGGAGAATTGCTCGACCAACATTCTACGGCATTTAAGTTAAAAGAAAGTCCTCGAGCAGCAAGTGAAGCCACACGTAAAGCTGGATGATATTCATGGACAATGGATGCGAGGAAACGAGTCGAATGTGAGAAGTCCTGGGATCCGCACAGTAGACGTGAAGGCGGGTCGTACAAAGTTAAAGAAAAATGTGATGCTTGATGATTTCATGGTCAAATGCTGTATAGTGTGAGCCGTTTCCATAGGGTATGTTCAGATTTGAATTGATGGAAAGAGGATTGTTTGATTTTTTCTTCTTCTTTTGTTCATATTCATCAGCTTCGTTTTCAGTTGGTAGAATTAGAAACATTACCGGAGAAAGTAGTATGAACTTTGCGAATTTATGTAATCTGTACTATGGACATAAAGCGGTTGAACTAAGTGCAAAGTTCAAAACGTCAAAGCAAATTATCTCCTGGCAGGCTAAAACCTTGTGAACTCTGAATTAGATAGATTTGAGAAGAGAAGGGGGAGTAATATACAGTGATTATGTGATTTAAGCTCTGAGTTTTCAGCTTTGTACTTTTAGGAGTAATGGGGCGAAGAGAAGCGGACGCGATCCCATGGCTTTTAAACGAGGTAAGCTTTTACTCATAAGGATCATTTTGATGGTTGGTAAGGACTTTCGATGACTGTTTATAAGACTTCATTTTATTGGTAAAAATTGGTTTTCAAAGTTGTGAACGTTTTCTTTAATAGGTTAATTTGGCTGGTAAAATTACTCTAGCAGAGTATTTGACCCAATACGACACGATTTTGGCAGAAATGTTCTTGAAATGCAAGGCAATGCCAGGTGCCGAACGACTGGTTCGTCATTTTCACAAGAAAGGTTTGACATTTTTTTTTCTTATCGTCCATTCTACATTACCCGTTCTTCAATTTTTCATATTTGTACCAAAAAGAATTAGTTAAGGTATTCCACAAGCAATTTGTTCGGGATCCAGGGGTTCAACATTTGGTCCAAGGCGTGAGCCACATAAGGAGTGGTTGGATCTTATACCGCTTAAGGTGTGTGCATTCGAGGTTTAATGTGCCTGTAACCTGCCATCTAAAAGCGTGTTTATCGGCAAGTAACTCTTATGGAAACCATTAACACATTTGTGAGCACGATTGGTTCGCAGCATCTGCAAATGAGAAAGAACCTAATTTCTATCCAATTCTGGACTGCACAGAAGTCAATGTTCATTGTCGCGAATGTGTTAACGTTCTCATTGATTCCTATTATGATCTATAGCTATCCCAGTGGCGCAACTCGTTTCAGTGACGCAAACAACATTTCGTGTCTCACATGAAACCCTTTTTCCATTGTTTTATCGGGAACGTTTCCATTGATGGCTCACAGGAATCAGCTGTAGAGAAAATAGTGACGGTTAACTTGTCATATTGATATAGGCGGGGTCTATTTATCGGATTTGAAAACTCCAAGAACTTCACAGCTCCATTTTTCTCAAATCCATGTGTAGGATTCGAATAGCCAGTGCTTTATTGTTTCCAAATCACGTTTGATTTCTTATCCACCACAAAAGTGAGTGCGCCACTGAACTTCTCTATCAATAGAGACACGATAGACACGAGATGGCTATTATGTGAGAGGGGCCATGAAATGAGTTATCTCTTTACCCAAAACGTGTTATTATTATTTCACACGTCTGTTAAAGGATAAAAGGATAAAGCTGTCGGCGTTGATCAATCCCTGAGGGATGCGCCATGCATTCGACTTCATTAAGCATCGTTGGAGGTGATTGAATGCATATCTGGCCTTTACAATGACTCGCGGTGGCCGGCTGATGTATCGAGCCCGTGCTTGCTATCCTCTCAGACAAGTCTGGTACCAATTTGCCTTACCCGGAGGGATGGAAGACTTGGTAGGCCATGGGCGCATTTCACGTGCGTGCCGCAGTGGCGCCTCCAACCACTGCGCCACACGCGCCCTCACACGTCCGTGTTATAAGCTAAAAATCGCGCCATTTATCGTGCTTTTTTCGTTGCGATTTCTATTTGTAAAAAGAAAGATGAGTACGGTAGCACGAACATCTTTGCTTCTCTTTGTGAGGCAAAAAAATTTTTTTGCTCCAGTAGTCGATGGGAATTATAGTGATTTAAGAACTCCGTGTTGAGGTGTTCTGTGGAGATGAACCTGACATCAAGAGGGGAAAGCCGTATCCGGACCCATATTTGGCCGCTATGAACAAGCGAGTTGTTAACTACGTATATTTGTGGAAAATTACTTTGCATGAATATGTACAAATTTTGACTATTTTAAGTACAAATTGAAATTAATCATATATTGCAGATTTCCTGTGAAACCTAGCGATCCTTCAAAAGTGCTTGTTTTCGAGGATTCTCCGAATGGAGGGCGATCCGCGAAAGCTGCTGGCATGAAATGTGTCATGGTACCGAACGAAAAATTTCGCAAAGAAGCACTCGAAATCGGGTCAGCATTTTTGCGTAGATCATCTTTAGAGATTTAAACCATCCGAAGTTTTTTTTTAATTTGTTAAGGAATTCCCCAAAACATAATATATTATAGCGTAACCCAAGTGCTCGACAGTCTCCTTGAGTTTCGCCCTGAAGAATATGGACTTCCACCCTTTGATTAATATGGTTAATATTTAGTTTTAATATAGTTCAGGTGGTACCTATGTTATGTGAATAATGAAGATTTCCGATTATTCTCATTATAGGTAATAAACCATCCGTTTTTTGAAATCTTTTCGTTTGTTGAATAAAAAAAAACTAAACTGTGCTTGTGAAATAGTTTTCGGCGTTAGACCTGATGCGAACGCTATGTTCTGTTTCAAAATCCTTATTTGCTATCTGTGGGTTAGTCACTTCTTCAATTGCATACAGTAGCATTAGCGCGAACATGAGCGCCAGGATAGATACGCATTGGTTTCGGCTCATATCTTCAATCTATTTTTATCCTAACATTATCTTTTCTTTCATGATCCTGAAATATGGTGGATGGGTGTATTTCTTTGACAAACAAAACAGGATTTTATAGTTGTAGTTATTTAGGATTGGGGCTTTTTGGTACATGATGCATCAGTTCGCTTCTTGATGTTGAATAATCGTTTTCACATGAACTGACAGATGTCGTGGTATCGCTGTCACTCTGGTCATCGTTATCGCTTGAGTCCGAACTTGGTACTATAATATCGTTTTCTCTTGTTTTTTTTTCTTAGTAACTAAGTAATAAGTAACTTTTTTTTCTTATCGACTTTATTTTTCTACCCTAAAACCAGACAATTTAACCAATGTCTAATTATACTCACTTTTCACCGGTATTGGCTCTGTCTTCAACTCTGCTACAATTTGACGATAAACCTGGTCCTCACAAAGTTGTTCGTGGAATTCTATCTCGATGTCAGGTAAAAAATGTCTTGAATTGATGCGACACCTGAAGATTGTCTCAACTCCGAAGTCTGCAAGGTCCCATATTTCTAATGAGATTAAATTGTTTTTGACATATAGAGAACACTATGCCAAATTTTTCGCCACTCTCCATGCGTACTGAAAAATTCGTCCAACGAAAGGTTTTTGCAAAGTATTATGTGTAAAGGATAGCTTCTTGCATCAGGCCCAATACCTACGTTCAATAAGCTAGCGAATGAATACAGAGAAGCAGCAAAAGGGCTCTTTGTGGCAAAAGAAAGCTGTGGAAGAATATGCATTGAGGACAATCCATTGAGTCCACTGTACTCATCTACATATGCACTAATATCAGTGCATCTGGTCGTTAAGGTTTAAAGGATCGACATAAAACTGGCTGCAACAATACGTCTTCAGACAGGGATTGATAAACATTTGGATTATGTCAATTCAAGTCGCTTGTGTGTGTGCTCCCACAGATTCACTATATTACCAAAGGTTCCGTAAAATTCTTTGCGAAAACTCTCTACTAATTTCTACTGCTGAAATCATCCATAAATTTTAACGACCTGACTAGCTTCAAGTTCTGTGCGTTCTGTCGGCAGTAGCGCAGTCGGCATGCTCGTAGATGATCGGCGAATAGATTCGGCTCGATTCGATGATTGAGGTTGTACGGGCAAATGACGAGACGGGTGGCATGCGACGTCGACGATTCACTCATGAAGTCTGATTAGCGTCAATCTCATTGTTGTTCTATATCATGGAATCATTTCTCATTTGTTCAAACACGAAAAGTACCAGGTTCAGGCTTACTAAAAGCACTCGCCTATCCGAGTTAAGGTAAGATAACGTGGCTAATCAGTTTATCTGCGGACTTGTGAACTGTGGACTTGTGAACTCGTGGCTTGGCGTCTTAGAATGTCAGGTGGTATTTTAATCACTATTACCGATCTGTCCAGATCAGAACTTCGTGGGCGACGTTCTACAGCTGCACATGTTTCGTTGAAAAGATAGGGCAGCATAAACGGGACCTTAGTTTGACTAGGATTGTCGTTTAGGGGGTTGGTCTTCTCTCTACGCCTATTCGAAGAAGTTCTTGTTTCGTTGCCATTCGAAATGGCCAGTTGCCGCGACAATTTCAATGATTATTTTCCCGCTCTCCTTCCTGTGCGCACGCTGGTGGCTGTTCTAAACATTTCTTGCAAGCGCCCTTTTTGGTGTGTGAGTGGTGATAAGAGAGATGATGAACCAGTATATCTTTGCTACTTGGCATTCGGCACCGTTTTGTGATGTAGCCGTTTTTGGATATGTTAATTTGAACGTTCAGAGATGAAAGTCAGTTTTCCTTCGGTTTCGTTCCTTAGTGATTTAGATAAGAAAAAGCAACCTTTTTTTCAAGGTTAACAAGCTCGGTTGGCACCTATCCTTCGAACTATTCATCATATCAAATCGCTGGCGGAGCTTGCCACTTGGCACTTTTCTGCATCAAAAAGAAGATTGCTTATATTTCTTGATTCTCATAGCCATTATACACCACATCTTGTGGTCTTGCCACCTGTTCATATATCTAATTAAAAGTAAGGAGCAATACCCTAAGCAATACCCCTGAAATAGTGTTTCAAGAATGTGTTGTAATGTTATAGAAGTTTATTGTTATTAGTAACATTGATGTGGTTATCCAACCTAAGGCAGGTAAAACTGTAGATTTATGTCATTATTCTGGAAATTGGTCTTCATTTGTTTGCGCTATACATCGAGATTGTGGTTCAGTCGATATAGCAGTTCTGTTTCTGATATTGACGTAGTCGACGAGCAGTAAGAACTGGAAGAGACATCACTGTCTGTGGAACACGACTCGTTGCTCTTTGGTGGTTCAACTGGAAAGAATCTTCAAAAATTGCTTGCCAGATGTCAAAATGGTTAATAGTGCAAAAATCTATGTCAGTTCTACGAATATCAATTTTTGTGAGCCTACAAATACACAAGATTTCGATTCTGCACCTCAGGCTCACCAAGTCTCCCATCCTTCCGGGGTCGACAAATTGGTACCAAACATTTTTTCGAGGATAGCAGCATGGATTCGATACAACAATTGGCACCGTGACTCATTGTATAAGGTGGATATGCACTTAACCACCTCTAATGATGAAGTCGATGCTTCATGAAGTCAATGCATGGCGCACTCCTCAAGAGTTGGCCAACGCCAAGAGCGTTGTCCCTTACCTATCAGTTGAGCGACTGACGATTTTTTAAAACATTTTCTTGTCTGAAGTTAAATGCTTACGGTAGAAAGCTACTGCAATAGCGTATTTACTGAGTATTTAGTCATCTAGCTGGAAATATCCAGATTTTCCAGAGCACCAACTGCAGAAGGGTAAGCAGGTGAACGGCGGCAGACATAAAAATAATTTACAGGACCAAAAGCTTACTTAGTTCATCGTTAATCCGTCGAAAGTACACGTCATTGCAGTGTTTCTCATGAAATGCCAGTTCCACATCAGGAACGAGATGACGCGGATCAACACGGCATCTGAAATCTATGAGCAAATAAAAGTCTTCGAGGACTGTAAATCATTACATCAATTAATTAAAAATTAATAGTGACCTCCTCATGTCATTTAGAAACCGGTACACGATTCTGTTCTCTACTAACAAAAGTGGTTTTGGAGAAGTCACATGATTTTTGAAGGTTTTTTCTTGTTTCATCCCTCTCTCCCTGTCAACACTGTTTTCATTTTTTTAGCTATTTTTTAACTAATTTTTTCCAACCAATTTATTTAAACTTAGCATCGCACTTTTATTGATAAAATAAACCTTAAGGAGCGAATAGCACAGTGGTAGTGATGTCTATCATCAGGACCATGGTGCTATTTCGATTCCGCACCGGGCCGACCAAGGCTCTCATCCCTCTGGGATCGGAAAATTGGTACTGGTCTTGTCCGGGAAAATCACACTCTGCGATGCAGTTAGCAACGCTATTGCCCGGTTGTCTCAGGTCTCCACGGGGAACCGACTCGACCAGAATTCTATGAGATTCAAGATGAAATCAAAATCCTTAAGCAGCAATCGAAGCCGTACGTAAAAATTTGGAAGACGTCCCTGGGCGATGGATGCGAGGACACGAATTGTACAGACCAAATAAAATGAAAGAAATGAAAAATTAAACCTTTTATTCAATTATCTTTTGTATTTTTAATTATCATATACTGATATGGCAATCGAAAAAACGTATTTTGGGAAGTTTTTCATTTCACGCGGAGAATCGAACGAGCATAAATATATGATTCAGGAGGTTTTTGCTATTGCTTCGGAAAATTCGATACATTTGTTGTTTTAAATGTTCGAGACGAGTTTTGTGACGATAACATAAACATTAGCTACGCCTTTCTTTGTTGATCGCGTCATTTCCGAAGATGTTAACAAAGATCTAAGGAAGATGAAACAACTGACTAAGGTTCGTAAGTGGAAAATGAGGTGGTGGAAAGTGAATTCGTTTTTGACAGGTTTTCTACACCTAAAACTATTTCGGGCTCGCGTAGCGCAATGTTTGGATATGCATCTTGCAGTACTAAAGGTCGTCGTTAGTTCGTAAGCTAAGCAAATCTCCTATTTGTCTGGATTCGGCAAGTTTGTATCGCACTTGTCTGGAAAGACAGGAAGCACTGGTATGATATAACGATAAACCACCACAAGTGTACTTGTCTGGAATGACAAGAAGCAATAGTGTGGTATATCGGTAAACCGCCACACGTCTATAGAACAGGTACACATTCAGTTGCTTCTATGAGGCTACGTGGAATATCTCTACAGGATAGATCAACGCTTTAGAATTTGTCGTCTGTTTACGACGGATTCATAAAGACAAGAAAGACGAGAATGATTTGACGCGTGTGCAAATACTGATGCAATTCGGGGATAGTGAAATTAATTAAGGCCTTATAAATGACCTAAAGTGGTTTAGATTTGCTAGAATGTTTACTTAAGCACAACGTTGATATGATTGCCTACTGGATTTTTGATAAATAACATATAATGATGTCCATGAAAGGAGAAGACGCTACCTAATTTCTTTAATGTTCTGTGAGTTCATCTTGAGGTACTCCATGCGACATGATCTAAGATGTGCCGGAAATGCCGCTGGCGAGATGTGATGAGCTCGAGAATATGGGCATTCAATCAAAGCCGCACAGTCCGCCAAAGAACGTGTATGCCGTGGACATGTCATGTTCTAAAAGATTTATTTAATTAAGGCATTTCGGTTGTCGTAGTTGCTCAGCAGGCTGTGCTCTACTTTCTGAATTGACTACCGCGCTTTAGATGATTCTGCGTCTATAGTTGTCTAGTTCTATGTACATTTTGTTCCATCGGATCACGTCGTTGTGGAATACAGCAAGGGATCTACATTTCCTAAAAAGCTTTGCGGGAAAGCATGCTTACTCAAATTGGTCGACGAGGTTCCTAGATTATAAAGTAATATTTTCCTTTCTCTGCTGACCCATTCAACACCTCCATCCATCCGGAGGTATCAGATTTACCATGACAGGTAAGCACTTACTCGATACAGCAGTGGGCCCAAGAAGTCATTGTATGAGCCAAATACGCTCTCAGCCACTTCTACGATGCCACAAATACAGTCGAATACATAGCGATTATCTAAGGGATAGTTCAGGGCTGAGAACTCCGTCGTTTTTTCATTCATCTTATTCATCTAACCACGTCTTCTCATATTAATAACCTAAGTTATTATATGTCTCACTTTTAGCCAATTGTATCACAACGCGTTAGTACATCAACCACAGCTAGATCATAAAAGGCTACACCGAAAAAGTAACTCTCAGTAAAATGGCGTACCTTTCCTCACGTACGGTGTAATAAGTGATGCTAACCGCTCATTCATGTTTTATTGTCAGTTTGATAGTTTCTAATCTTACTGATATTGTACTGGTGCTTGTATAATCACCCTCGCAAAGAACAAAGAAACCAGGAATACCACCCATTCCATTTCCCTTGATCCAACAATTGGACTAATTCAGATGTCAGGAGGCTCGTGTGGCGCAGTGGTTGGAGGCGCTCTGCGACACACACATGGGATCGATCTTCGCGCCCATGGCTCACCAAGCCTTCCATCCCTTCGGGGTCGGCAAATTGGCAGCAGGCTTGTCTGGCAGGATAACAGCACTGGCTGATACATCGGTAGGCTACTGCGAGTTATTGTAAAGGTCAGATATGCATTCTATCACCTCCAACGATGCTTAATGAAGTCGAATGCATGGCGCATCCTTCAATAACTGATCAACGCCGACAGTTCTATGCTTTTTTATCCTTCGCGGTTAAAAATAGTAAAACGATGAGTATTTAGAAGAAACTATCTCACTATGTGAATGAAATTGATGCACTGAGTTTCTTGTTTCTGTGATGGAAGTGTTTGGCTGAATAGTGTGCATAATTGACCATTTCAGTCTTTAAGGAAGACGAAACATCAACCAGAATCAAGAGAACACTAACTTTTTGTCCAGTCAACTCAACCACATAACTTGGTGACGGTATTTATATATCCTTCTTTGTGGGAACTTCCACTTCCTGTTGAAATAAAACCTTTCTGTGATGCCTTGGGCATAGATATTCCGTTCTGCTTCCACTTTTTCCCATTCCACCTCGAAATTGCTCAAAAATTCAGATATTTAAAACAATGTGTTTGAATAATGCTTGGAGAACCTACAACATACAAAATGGTGTGATTGCTGCAGAAACACACAGGGTTACATCTGTAGACAAATTTACTGCGAAGAGCCCTAGGAACAAATTTCACTGTGATACGAAGACTAACTACTAGGAACTAGGAACACGTCAGCTACCAATAAATCCTCAACTTTTCCCTCTATGAACGAGGAGTAACATCCTTACGAATTGCTAAAGTTTTGTAAAAACGTCACACTAGTACAATTTTACTTATTCACCCAACTCTCCTCACCGGAGAAATCAAAATGTACGATTCATTTAAACAAGGTCCCAACCCTCCTTATGTAATCATGTCCTCGACCTTCTCCTGGACGCATGTTTGTAGACTTTGAAAGAGTGATTTACTCATTAGCCGACTCCTGTATATTAGTTCCCACAGCCAAATTCTGCGCATGTGTTAACTTACATGTAGAGCTCAATCCCTCTATTGTACTAACCATGCTAGCAGCTATGTCTTCCCAGCTCCTGTGTATTCCTGTCTGCGAAACTAATTCGAACAATTTATTAGTTGTCGTAACTTGAATTTGCCTCGAGTATCAGAATGCGAGACACCCAATATTTTATCCTCCAAAAGACCAACGAAGCTCATATGTCGGACATTTTAAACTCCGAATTCAACATTACGTTGATTCCTAGTACTCCACTGTCATAGCTAACCCTGTTGACCTACATGATTTCGTTGTCACTACAACAACTGCTTGGCTAACGTCGCTTCTTGCGTTTGAGAGCTGTCGATGTGAGACACATCATGTTTACGACTGCTTCAAAGTAACCAAGCAACTGCTCATACACGGTTTGTAAGATTGTGCAACTTTACCACAAATCGAAAATGTTGCTTCCAAAATGTCCTTGCAGGTGACTCTTTCAGACTTTTCGTTTACATCCATTAAGGTTCTAATGAGTAGAGAGAATACGTCGAGCTTAAGCCCGTTGCAGAAATCATTTTTTCTCAGTTTGACTACCTTCAGGAAAAATTTCGCCTATGTAATGTTCCTCACCCGTAATACCACACTACTCTTCTACCGGAGTGCGTAGAAATTCACAGTAACAAATGGAAAAGTTGGCATGCTTCTAGTAACACATTTCCAAGCAAGATGGCCTTATTAGGTACTGATACTACTGCCAACACTTAGACACCTATCCTTCAGCTTCTCTATAGAAGAGAAGCAAAAATAAATGCAATCATTTCACTTAATTTCCATCACAAACTAACTATGAAGGCCTTCGCCAGATTCGCCAGAAACCAACAGATTCATTTTATGTTCACCTATTTCGGTTACTTGACAAACACAAAAATAGAAAGACTAGAAGAATAGAAAGAAGATTAGAACAACGGTGAAAAAAAGTCAAAATGAAAAAGTGATAATCATATGAATGTTTGAACTTTTATTTACCGCCTATTCCTTTTTCATGGTAAAGTATTCATGTGAAATATAACAAGGATGTTGAGATTTGAGCTAAAATCAGGACCTCAGGTAGGCTTCGAACCAGCGATTACGCCTTACCATGGCCTATCCACCGGTCCCACAAAAGCCCTTGCACTGTCTTTCTCTGTCCGTTTTTCCTTCTTTTTTTTTACCATAACGGTGCTATCAGCGTTCATCCGTCAACGGGAATGGTCTATGAAGCATAAACGCCATTACACCCAGTCACGCTGAAGCTGCAGTCGAAATCGCACTGTTTTAACCTTTATTCACTCCCTATTCTTTTTCGCCCTAATTATAGGAATGTTGCTGTCTTTCTGCATAGAACATGGATAGATACCACCAATCAAACAGCGAAACTGGTATCAGAATTCAGAAAATCACAATTAGCAACCATAATTTCTGTAATAAAAAAACTTATTATTATGGTTTAAACAGATTGAGATACTATTTGGCAAGGAAAGCAATCTATCCCTCATTGTTATTGTACGACGATGGAGAGATCACATTCTAAAATGTAGAAATGTTAATTATAATGAAGAATTCAGCTAAAAAGGTCTATAGTAAGGTTAAAGTATTAATTAATAAGCTGTGGAAAAGATAACTTCGCCAACCTCTGATATTCGCTTTTCTGCCTCATAGAGGCTTCTTTTATAATGGGGACGTTCTATAGGATGTCCACGGGAAAATTCGAACTCTGAATTTTGGATGGTATTATACGACAATATTTCGTCATATTGACAGCCTTACAGGAGATTGTTGTAAAAAAACAACTTACTGCGGCTAATGACTCAATACCTTTACTTAATTAAGAGCTGAAATTACTTTAATTAGATGTTCACAACATTTATTTTTTGAGATTTAAGTTTTCGCAGCTATACGTAGCTGAATCCAATGACGTGGAGCAGCACACAAAAGCTACAAAGAGTTCTTTCATAACAATAACAGCCACAATAAAAAGTTTCTGTAACAACCTCGTGTAAGCTTATTAATTCAACAAAATATTGATAATTTGTGCTGAGGTCAAATGAAAGCCAGTTTTCTAAAATTTTATGGAACAACTGCTAAAGAACTCGTATTCTGCAAACACATCTAATTCTCAATACCCGAAAATTGTTACAAAGCATTAGCGTCTTTAAGCTTACTAAAACAATTGTTATACCTGATATAGCTCTTGCCGCTGTCCATCCCATTCGGTCGATCAGATACCGGCATATTAAGTAACCAGTACGATTTAGCCCGTGGGTACAATGCACTCCAATTAGCTTTTCGGCTTTAATTTACACAGAACTACGGAATTTCAGTTGCAGTGTAGAAAAATGAATATCCACATGCATTATTAAGACATATTTTAAAACTACCAACCATTCGTAGAGTCATTCACAAACTCATCAACAGCAGATACAAAATCCTCAACAATGTCCTCTCGTTCGTTGACTTCATGACCAGGGCAGTTCATTTTTCTGAAGATTTCAGTATTTCTCTATCTGTTATAGCCAGCCACGAATCTCTCAATAAGGGATGTCCAGCTGTTTAGCACCATTATACCTTGTGCGTTCCCAGCTGGCTGATAGGGGAATAAATACAAAGCAAAAATAATCTTTTGCTTCTTTGAGACTCAAGATTGGATTAAGAACAACGTTTGAAGAACATCACAAAGCGACCTATGCTTTAAAAGCGAACGAAGACGAAGACGGAGAGCTTATCATGACCCATTCAAAGTAGCTCACATCCCAAAAGCCACACTCTTAGCGTTAAACGAAGGTGTCTCCTAATAGAAAGTACCAAAACAAAACGAACCACATCATAGTAATCGAAGGCTTTGCCTAACCGACGTCGTTGCTGTCCTAAAATTTCAAAATGGATCGGATCATAGCCTCCTTTGCGCAAGAATTCATTTTTCCTGAGGAGATCCAGCCGCCGAATTCAAAAGTCAAAATCCAAAAACCACCATAAAGTGGCACCTAATCGGCTCATTAGGTGGGCTTTCAGGAAGATTGGTGACACCGACGAAAAACGCGATCAGAACATACAACATTTTCACGCTAGTGATAAGGAAGCTAAGCGTTCGAAAGTCACCAAGAGACGTCTGTCTCCAGAAACGCTCCAGCTGATACGCCAGCGTGGAATCACACGAGCTGTAGGCAACAGCCAATTAATGTCTGAAGCTACAAAACAATGCAGACAGGCAATAAAAGATCTTAAATAGGAAGGAGCAGCAGTTACCAATGAAGCTGCGGAAACTGGGAAAAGCATTCGCGAAGCCCACCGAAGCTCCACCAGTTGTAAAACCTAGATGAGTGCACTCCGACGTCCAGACGGAGCACGTACAGCTTCCGGAAAGGCCATGGCGAAAATCATTCACCGTTTCTACCCAATGTCCTTCATAGCCACGTCATACTGCCCTCATATGAAATAAATGAGGATGGATATATCCGTAGCACCGGTTCTCCCTTCCAAAATACAACATGCTATTTCTTCAGTGAATAATCCAACAACACTTGGCTCGGTTAGGATAAGACTTGAACACCTAAAGAACCTTTCGTCCGTCTACATAAACACAGTGGCTGGACTCTCTACACGTTACCTGTCATAATTTAGGGCTCCTATTTAGTGCAAGACCAGCAAGATGGTGTTATTGTTCAAGAAGGGTGACCTCCACAATAGCGGCAACTGTCGTTCAATCTGCTTACTGTCCGTCGCCTACAAACTCTTCACTCGAGTCATCCCAAACAGGTTTGATAGAACACTGGAAGGACAACCATATGAGAAAGCAGGGTTTCCAAAAGGATTTGACATGACAGACCGTATATGATATGACACGAGAGTACAACAGACCGCTGTCTCACTTTCATAAAGGATAAAAGGATAAAGCTCTCGGCGTTGATCAATCCCTGAGGGATGCGCCATGCATTCGACTTCATTAAGTATCGTTGGAGGTGAGTGAATGCATATCAGGCCTTTACAATGATTCGCTGTGGATCGAGCCATTGCTGCAATCCTCCCAGAGAAGTCTGGCACCAATTTGCCGATACCGGAGGAATGGAAGGCTTAGTGGGCCATGGGCGCAGGGATCAACTCTACGTGTGTGTGGCAGTGGCGCCTCCAACCACTGCGCCACTCGTGCCCCTTTCTTTCCAAGCTTTCATAGGCTTAAAAGTTTTCGACTCAAATGACACGGCAAAAATCATGAAAGCTAGAAGTCACAGTATCCCTACTGAACATGTAAAGATTCTTCGAGAGCTACATAAAATTTTCACAACCAAGATACCACTCTAAAACAACATTAACATCGAAATAAAAAGCCAGGTTAGGCAAGACGATACAATCTCGCTAAAACCATTTACTGTCACCTTCTAGAACGTTATACAAATCAAAGTTTTTCATGAAAACTCTAGTAGGAAGATATAATGCTCAACGAATCCCTAGGGCGAGCAGAACACGCTGGGACACTTTTGCACGCGACAGGTAAAGATGGAAAGCTTGCCGGTGCCCGCTCGCGTTGCTCGAGGATCAGTAGAACAACAAGTGGTACAGGTCCCGGTCCGTATTTCTGTTTCAAAAAACTGACTCAGGAAAAAAAAGCAGAAAGACACTATATGTCTACAGACTTACAAATATTTAATGCCGTAGACACTCCATTCTGTCTTGTTGTAGTACCTATCGGTGTTCGTCAGGTCGACCACCATTCCAATTGTCTTGCCTGCTTGACGAGCCTGAAAACTTCTTATTCAGAGAAAAAGCTTTGCTCTTCCTATAACAAAGCAAGACATGTTAACTTGAAAGCATCATAATTGAAAAAGTATGAAAAAAGTCCTACAAAGGAGACGATGCGGTGCACATCAAAGTGTTCGTCACTGGACAGATCACATTTTCCTTTAAAGAATGACTTATCTAGTGGAGTCTTGAATGGAACGAAGCGAGTTCCCCTCAAATCTCGACCAACAGGGTCATAATTCAACCACCTAAATTTAAAAAAAACAAGCCAGGAAAAATCCATGCAAAGTGACTGCTAAATGGATTCAAACTAATCATTTATAAATAACATCATAGTGGAAGTTAACTCGAACAATGTTAAGGAAACGAACTAGAGAATAAAAACCGGCAAACGAAGTGATACCTGTCAGGTATCCGCTTGGTAGTTCCTTTACAGCATTTCTTACGTAGTTTTGCTCGTTTGCAGCGTGAAATATACTTTGTCATAATAGAGGGAAAGACGCTGTAAATCTATTTCACCGGTATTGTTAGGAACACAGACGATAGGCTCGAAGACGAAACGGACAAAAACTAAGAGATTCCACTACTAAGAATAAACGATAAAAAGGATAAAGCTCTCGGCGTTGATCAATCCCTGAGGGATGCGCCATGCATTCGACTTCATTAGGTACCGTTGGAGGGGATTGAATGCATATCTGGCCTTTACAATGACTCGCGGTGGCCTGCCGATGTATCGAGCCAGTGCTGCTATCCTCCCAGACAAGTCTGGTACCAATTTGCCGACCCCGGAGGGATAGAAGGCTTGGTGGGCCATGGGCGCGCTCCACGTGCGTGTTACAGTGGTGCCTCCAACCACTGCGCCACACGCGCCACATTACTAAGAATACTGCGATAAAACATAGCACAACATAATAATACATAATATAAAAATGACATATACTAGATAGTAACATAAAATGACTGACTACTTACAAACTTGTTTCGAGAAACCACAAGTATATCCTTCCGTCGGTATGTCTTAAAGGACGACTGGTGACGAATGGGTATGGTCCATTGGAGCGCGGAAACTACATTGAGGTCAACGTAGTTCTGGAACAATTTGAATTGTGGAAGTCACCTGATTATTACATGACTGGGTAATATGAAACCTAAAAGGAGTTAAGAACATGTATTACACATTACTGGTTAGTTTTTTACACCGTGGTCTTTTGAAATAATACTTGATTTCAAGGCATTTCTTCCCAGGATTTTCCTCTTCTTTCCAGACATTTTCGCGTAGGTGTCGTTTTTTGCTTCCATAGAATTTGTTTTACGTTTCAAGTACAATTTCCATAAATTTGTTTTCATCTTTTTTTTTCTGTTTTTCTTCTGTTATGGAGATGAACTTAAAATAAGATTCCTCCTAACGGTTTACCGCTTCATCGTGGCTAGGAGGTATTCCTGGGTGTCGGACTGCGATGTACAGTGAGGGATTTATCCCCTGGCAAGGTCTACCAAGCTGAGAAGGAGTCCGGCGTTCCCATCGGAAGCCTAGCTAAGAGGATCCAGGATCCACCACCGTCCTAGTATCAAAACCAATACCAGGATCCACCACCGTCCTAGTATCGAACTCGCATGGTGGCAAATCTCCCTCTGATCCACAAAGGTTGCGACTGCCTGTGGTGGTGAAGATATGGGGTAGACTTTGGCAAGGCTGACTTCAGGATTTTAGAGAACTACAATGGCTTAACAAGCAAATCTCCGAGAAATTAAGATTGTGCTGGAGCCCGCACAACCAATGAGGACGGGCCATTCCAGTATCAACTATCAACTAAGTATGTTTTGTATAGCATATTTCGTCTGAGAGGAGGTGGATAGAATAGTGGTAGTGCCGCCGTTCGTTACGCGCACGAGCTTGTTTGAGCCCGTAGTGGGCTCGCCAAGCCCCTCATCCTTCCCGGGTAGGGAGATTGCTAGCGGACTTGTCTGGGAAAAACCACTCTCCGTGGGGACTGATCATGTGAAATAAAATAAAAAACAATAAGTTGTTTAAGAGAATTGCTACCAATTTCCACCGGAATCGAGACTGGGAAGGTACATTTCTTTTTAAGTTCTTATCACTAACTTCAGGTCGGCTACATCTCTGAAAGCTTCATTGGAATATGAATGCGTCGTTTTCTTGTTCAGCAATGGCGAGGTTGTTATGCAGCACACATTTACTTCCATAGAAAAACACACAATACAATACAACAGTGGTTGACGTTTCGACAGAATCGCCTTCTTCAGAGCCGCTTTTACGTCATTTTCGATGAAGAAGGTTAGAACAGCTGATTATAGTCGTGTATGGTTGATGACTGCCTTTCATCACTATATTGACGACGAGGATGATGATGAGATGAGAAGGAACGGGTTCGAATCCATATGTATTACAGGGCACCTTCATGGACTGCGCTACTTGTGTCCGTGAATTCGTTCTAATGTTCACGAAGTTTCCGTGCAGCACACGATGGCTCGACATCGGGCTTTCCTGGAGGCTATGGCTCATACTAATTGAAAATATTAAAGAGAACATCTTTTACTGCGCAAGTCGCATTAGCATAGTGGTCGAAGCACCGTGTAAAGTTGAGGGTTCCTCATACCCAATATGTAACAAGAATTCGCCGACTGTCAGATCTCAATAAATTCTGTTTTGTCCGTTTCGCGGGGATAAATCGAATGCACCGTAAGCGCCATCTGTTTTTTATGAGCGCGAAATAAAACTGAATAAGGAGTTCGGTGTAGGAACAGTTCCGTGTCGCTGCAGTTCCGCGTTGTTTTAATTGAATAACTAAGCAGCGGACACCTTCGCCACAGCATTTCTTCGCGCCTTCAATACTGGACTGTGCGTAGACGAAGAATCCAAGCCGGCTAAGGAAAATGCCAGAGTTACCTTGTTTTCAGGTGAGGGTTGTGTATCCACTTGAACTTCGTTCATTAATCTTTTAGCATTGAAATGGTCGACCCAAAGAGAGAGAAAATTCGTGGGATATAATTTTATTCCTTACCGAAGTAGCAAACATTTCAGCACTGGTTTATTACTGTCCTTATCTTCATTGAGGTTATTTCTGTCATGTGGCATTCCATTGTTGAAAGTCTCGGCAAACCTCAGTGCACGGAAGGCACAATACTACCGTAATCGTAGGTCAGGTTGTAGTTGCCATTCACTTTTGCACTTACGTTTATAAATTCATGCAACATATAACGCTAGAATGCCATAAATTTCTTATGGGAAACTTTAACCATTTTAATTCAGATTTAGGAAGCGGATAGCACAGTGTTAGTGATGTCCGTCATCACGAGCATAGTGCTAGGTCGATTGCATTTCGGTCCGACCAAGCTTCTCATTCCACCGGGTCGGAAAATTTGCACCGGACTTATTTGGGAGGGAAAATCACAATGGATGCCAGGAAACGAATTGTGTATGAGAGGGAAGTGCTGGGATCCCCACAGTAGACGTAAAGACGGGTCGTATAAAACAAAATAAAAGAGTCACATAGGTGGCTCTTCTTGACAAGTTGATTTTAACATTAAGAAATGGAAGCCAGGTCTCTTTCGATTTGCAGTTTGCGGTATATGAGGACAGCGGTATAGGTTAGCTGGGTCAGGTAAACGACAAAAATTTCGGCGTTGGTCTATGCCTGTCTAACGTGTCATGTGTTCGACTCCATTCCTAGCACCATAGAGATTTATTCCTGGTTGCATATTTGGCCTATAAAACAAGTTTTTCTGACAAGCTGTCAAATCGGTCGTTCCCCTTTACAAACAAGTTTGGTACCATTTAGCTGACCCCGAAAGGATGGGCGCGTGGTTAACTCGGCAAATAGCCAACTTACGCAAAGTGGAAGAAAGCAATCCACTTATCCACTGATGTCGAAATCACTCTACTTGCAATCCATCTGGATATTTCTGCTCTTTTATGATGTTTTAACAAATCGCATAAAATATTTCTCATGTGATTGTGTTCATCTGTAATCCTTTTCTTAAAATGGTCATCTGAATGTTATCTTCGTAAAATGCAAATTTTTTCAATTACAAGCGTTTGGAGATTCTGCCAAGTCGCACTAGTTCCTATTTCGTACTTTTTTCCATTCTTATTCTATTCTGGTTACAAGGGCGGGTGTAGTGTTGTGGTTAGAGGCGCCATGCAATACACATGGGATCGATCACGTGCCCAGGTTCATCAAGCCTTCAATCTCTCCGGGTCGGCAAATTGGCACCGGACCTGTCTGGGAGGACTGGCTCGATACATCGGTAGGGCATCGTGAGTCATTGTACCGGCCAAATATGCATTGAATCACCTGTAACGATGCTTACTGAAATCGAATCCATGGCGCATCCCTTAAGGATTTCTCAAGGCCGAGAGCTTCATCCTTTTAATCCTTTATTTTATACCCCTTATAGCCCAAAGTATGATAGATTTGCGAAAATTGACCCTTTTCTTACGAATGCCTTTCAGAGTCATCTCCCGATTTCCCAGATTATTCCTTGTTGGTAGGGATTTTTTAAATTTTTTTTCATGTTTCTTTGATGCTGAGTTATTTAACACATTCCGGACGATGTGGATTGGCTTTATTTTCGTATAGTAGCTGATAATAATTTTATCTTTCAGTTTGACAGTAGTGTATCTTAACCCATAATAGACTTTATTGATGGGCCTAGAAACTATCATAAGCAATAGATCTTTGCCAGTAAAATAAAGGTCCTTTTCTTCGGCCACAATAAGTAAGGATAAAGCGTTTGGTGTAGCTCAATCCCTGAGCGATGTGACCCTGCCGATGTATTGAGCCACTGCTGCTTTCCTACCAGACAAGTCTGCCAATAATTTGTACCCCCAACCACTCGTGTGCTGTACTGCATGCTTCCTCTAACCACCAGTCGATATGTACCCTCTGCTACAATGATTTTCTACCTTTTTCAATCCACAGATAGCTTATTTCTTACTTGTTCGCGTGGAAACTCGTCTTTGCCACACAACAAAGGCTATTGAGTTATAGAGGATCTGGCGGTGCACCCCTTTAGACTACACTGCTATTTTTAAGTTTCTTTTTTTTTTTTATAAATGCGTCGTTTTCTCTCTCAGCAATCGCGATGTTGTTAAACAGCATACATTTACTTCCATACAATAACACACATACAATACAATCGTAGCTGACGTTTCGGCAGAATCGCCTTCTTCAGAGCCTCGAAGGGTAGAGTAATACGCAACTTACTAGGTCAAACACTTCAACAGCACATACAGGAAGATGAGAATCTAAATGGTAGCCACACGGTCAACAGCGTCTCGAAAAACCCACCGTTCCCTTCCACTGAGGAAGAGCCGATGACCAGAGTCGCATGTGGTCGATAAATGCACCTCCCCACAACAACAATCGATACGACGGTACGGGGCGAGATCACGTGTGATCTCGGGCCATTCCTCCCAGCTGTTCATTTTAGGGTTTTTGGCACTTACCCAAAAAGCCTCAAGAACCTTGCGCACTGGTGTTTTGGCATCCTGTGCGAGGATAGTGACTTTTATGTCAACATCGTCTACGCTATGGCTTTGTATCCTATGCGTGCCTAGTGGGGTGCTTTGTCTCAGTTTTCGTTTGCCATCTAGGTGTTCTTTCATGCGGATACATAAAGGTCTGCCCGTTTGGCCAATATATTCGTCTCTGTAAGTACCACAAGAAACCAAGTACATCGTACGTGAACTCATACAATCACAGTCTCCGCCGTAAGGGAAAATTCCGCAATTTTCTGTTTCAGATAGACGGTCACACAGGCGGTTACGAGCTAATTTACGACGAAGAGTATCGGGTGGTATTTCTACTATCGCAACCGAATCCTCTAGATCTGCCTTCCTTAAGCATCGTTTTACATCCACGCTTACTTCATCGCTAATGAAGGGCAGCATAAACGGGATTTTTTTTGGCCAAGTGTTTGGTCTTGGACATCGCTCTCCTTTTAAACATATTTCGTCGGATTACCATTTCGTAGCCATTGGAGATGGCTATTTGCCAAGCCAAGTTGCGCGATTCTTCCTTTTGTTCCCTACTTGTGCACGCAGAGGTAGCTGTTTCAAACACGTTTCTCACGAGCGCTCTCAATATGTGTGAAAAGTGGGAGGAATGGAAATGAACGAGGATGTGCTTGTTACTTGGCTTTCGGTACTACTTTGTCATCTAACCGCTACTTTGATAAGTTGATTTGAACATTAAGCAATGGAAGCCCGTTCACTTTCGGTTCCTTCCGCGTAAACTTGATGTACTCAGACTGCTCATTCAATAAGTCAAAGCATTTGTCCATCTGCTCTTGAGTAGAGAAAATGACAAAACAGTCATCTATGCATCTGCAGTAAAGTAGCGGCCGGAGATCGATTACGGGAGTTTCTATTGTAGAGAAGAACGTGATGGCAAGACTTGGTGCAAACCGCTGTTCCATTGCCAACCCTCTCATTTGCTCGCAATATTTCCCAGACCATCTGAAGATCGAACAGTTTAGGCACTCCTTTAAGAGAGCCATAAGCTGCTGGATGGACAAGCCATGCATTTTTACTTTTCCTTCATGTTCAACAAGAAATTCGTTGATGACACGCATTGCGGAGTTATTCGATACGTTTGTGTAGTGATGTACTCAGACTGCTCATTCAATAAGTCAAAGCATTTGTCCATCTGCTCTTGAGTAGAGAAAATGACAAAACAGTCATCTATGCATCTGCAGTAAAGTAGCGGCCGGAGATCGATTACGGGAGTTTCTATTGTAGAGAAGAACGTGATGGCAAGACTTGGTGCAAACCGCTGTTCCATTGCCAACCCTCTCATTTGCTCGCAATATTTCCCAGACCATCTGAAGATCGAACAGTTTAGGCACTCCTTTAAGAGAGCCATAAGCTGCTGGATGGACAAGCCATGCATTTTTACTTTTCCTTCATGTTCAACAAGAAATTCGTTGATGACACGCATTGCGGAGTTATTCGATACGTTTGTGTAGGGCGCAGAAACATCGAAAGATTCCATTACATACGCATTATTATGAAACACGTTACGTAGACGTTTTACGAACATTTGGATGTTCGTGAGGTGAGCTGCGATGTGGTTACGCAGCTGGGTGAGTATAAAGCTTAGAAACCATGTTATTCTATCCATTGGCCCGTCTACGCCGCTGATATTCTATCCATTGGCCCTTCCACGCAGGTTGGTTGACACAAGATCATCAGCTGATACTAACTTATGTGTTTTAATAGGTAAGTGACGGAACATGTTGGTCTATCTGTTTTATAGTGAGAAATAACAGATTGTTTTAAGCCTGTTGTCTTTGCCACTTCGACCCATTAGCTGTTAAGTTTTCAGTATTGCCTTTTGTAGTTCTTTTCAGATGATGAGCGATGAAGGGTAGCATCACTAAAATGTATCTCTGTTATCTCAACATCTAACTGGTGAAGATTAACTACAAACTCTCCTCCCTTATCGCTAACTGATAGTCTAATGGTCTTTGAATTAATTGAATCTCTTAATTTCTCGCACAAACTTTCTACAACGATAGTAATTCAGGGTTTTGAGAACGTCGTCCGAAAACATGCGGAATTTCATACCAATTCCCACGTTAGGATCCTAAAAAAAAAGAAAAAAAGATAAAAGATAAGACACTCTAGGAAAAGGAGATGGTAGTAGTCACTCCACTTCTTGACCTTCTTTCTTATTCAATATTTCTTGTTTGGCTGACGGCGAAGTCGGTCTTGAAGCTCATACAAATTGCATGCGATCCTACGCACGGTTGCCTTAAAAAATAGGTTGTGATGGTGCAAAGCCTAGACCCAATTCTAATAGTGAGCGCGCGCTTTCAGGTATGGTCATACCCCCAAGTATGGTGACCCTGGATTTTCTTGGTGCCCTGTCAACTGCATTTTGAGTGCTCTCTTTTCTATTATTTTACATAACTCGTTATCACATCTACGCTTTGGATTCCATTTCTTCTTGTATTCGATTCGTTTCGGGTACGATCTAGGTTAGTAGGGATATAATTTTCAATCGGCATTCGAATCACACGAACACGTCTATCTCCGTGGTTGAGTTGAAGTTCGCAAAGAAACAAAAAAAAACAGTGGGAAAAGTGCTCGGATCCAGTCACAGTGAAGAGTGTCGCAGTTGGTAGCGGAATATAGGCCTTCGGAACAGTTCCCGACACCGAATAACCACTAGCCTTGAGTAGAATGCTTGACTTCATGAGAAGACGCCACGCGGGACTTTTCGTAGTTGACACAGGGCAACCTTTCGACACTCGAACTTGGGATTAAATCTTTATATACATAAAGGTAACAAAAATACAATAGGAATAACGATGGAAGAATACTTCTGTTAGAATTAGGCAATGAAGTCGAACGTAAGATTCGATAGAAACTGCCAATGAATGCGCATTGAATGTGTCTGCTAGGTAGATATAGAACTCACTATTTGATAGAGAGATTCTCTATACGAAGTTCCTTAGGATGGGATCAAAATATTTACGTACTACGATGTTTGCCAGGCAACTTGAGAAGCAGTAGATATGATCCTTGCTACAGAAACATGCAATAATAGGAAGAAGTAGTAACTATTCCGGGGATAGTTGCTATACTCCCCTCCCGCACATAAGATTATTGTACTGAATTTAAACAAGTGAGCAACCAAATCCTACTTAATGGAATGATGTTTCTAGGAGAGGAATGAGGTTTATGTGAAGCGGTGACTGTATGTGAAATGAATAAAGAGAGGGAGAGAGAGATTAGGGGCGGAGAACGACTTAGGCGTACGTCATTCTCTAGCAGAGTTCTACACATCTTACTTAATGGACGAATGGGAGATGCGAGCTTCATCCTAGTTAGGTTCTTCTCCTCTCTTCTGTTTGTTAGGCTCGGGTCGTTGCTGTCATCCTGCTGGAGTTTACTTCATCAACTACAGCGTAATCCATAATGTGGAGTGCCGTATCATATAGAGAACTTCTCTCTGGAAAAGTTTCCTATCTTTCTAAACAATAGTATTTGACTCCATATATGGCCGCCTCGCAATCATCGATCAAACACCGCAATGTAACTTTTATACTCTACTCGGTCAATTATGTTCAGTGTTTTAGGCACGATAGCGGTTCAGGTTCAACTTTAGTAGCACATCAGCGATGGCTTATCCGAAGGAGGAGGGGTAACAGTGGGACAGTTACTACTTCCTTGTGAAACAACGAAGCCAATGACGTTACGGTCTATTGCAGTCCATGATCAACAATCCAGATTGGCCGCGGCTGCATACGTACGCGGCTCCCGCGGCCAATATAAGCCAGGTCCCTTCGACAGCGGAGACATGCCATCACTCACTTCACCCTCGATCGGTAGTGCTGATAATCCGCTCCTCACAACTTCATTCCCAATCACCGCAACTCATCCCCAGTCATACTCAATTACCTCAATGCATTCTCATTCATCCTCATTGATCCTCATTCATCCTTAGTAGTCCGCGGATTATTGTATCTCGACTCTTAGTTTGTCTACGGTGTGCTGTCAGAAGTGGCGGGTGTTTCCAAATACGTTCTGCTTGCAACGCCATCGGTGGCATGTACTATTCCTCCCACAATGTACACCATGCGTAAAAGGCTGCGGAGCGGCCAACTTATGCTATGCATTCTGTTAAGCCGCTATAGGCTTATCAGTTTCAGCCATTATCATACTGGCCCGTGACTCTTAGGCAATGGTGGCGCCTATCGATGTTCAAACTTCTCGTTGCTGACAGCGTTATCCGCGGTGACCAGCCGCCTGTGTTCCGTAGATGACTCATCATTCACTGTCCATAAGCTATGCTGAGATGCAGAAATCTCAGCTCAGCCAAAAAACACGCCTCCTCAGTATCACTCTCCGCCCCAGCATACTGTCTTCCTCTCCACCCCAGCATACAGTCTCCCTCTCATCCCGCAGCGTACTGTCTCCGTTAGCCGCCGTGCCGGTCGCGGATAATGCGAGCGCGGCATCGCGCGGCTAACCAACAGTTACTTGTGTGTAATCATTCATTATTACTGATGTTATTGTATTAATGATGTAGTAATGTTCTAATGACATTTTCTCGTTATTCGCCCCACTTCACCACTAGCCATAGCAGCTCATCACTTTAACCTGCATGATTCTTATGCCAATACTTTTCTATCGTTATTATTATGTTATCAGTGTTATATTTATGTATATAAAGGTTTAATTACCCAAGTCTGAGCTGGTAGATTAAACAGCTACTAAAAGGTCCGCGTGGTTAATATTCTTCACGATCTGAACCGCTCCACTTCGCCACTAACTAATCGTTGCATACCATGCAGTTCTTCCATGTGCACTAGTGTTAAATTCGAGCTGTGGTGAATTATTTGTAACTGAGAGACGTGTTCTGCGCAGTGATTGGAGGTGCTCTTCAATACACACGTGGCCTGAGGTTTGATTCAACGGCTTGGCTTAAACAGGTTTTCACCCCGCCGGGATCCTCAAGTCGGTGCAATACTTGACTGCAAAGATAAAAACGCTGACTCGATACTTTGGTAGACTCCCGCTAATCCAGTGGGTTCAATACGCCATTCAACCATCTCTACAGTGCTACGAATAGAGCTGAATTCATGACCCGTTCATAAGGGGTAGATCTACGATTTATCTATTATCATTTGTTAGTAACTGAATGGACTTGTAGATGAACTTAAAGCAGATTTGTTGAATAGCGATGCAATTCTTTCGTTCGGCTAATTCGCTGACCCTCTTAAAATAGTTAATCGATGAAAAAAGGCAATTTTGTGTTAGTAGGGTTATTGTGGTTGAGTTTAGCAAACTGACCTCGATTACGCGGCGATTGCGCCTCGATGGAGGTCGGTCCAATCACACTTCTATTATCCTCTTCTCTATACACATCCTCTTGTATAGGTTTGGCTAGTTTTAACCGATTTAATAAATGAACGAACATGTGAAGCATATATGCTTCACATGCGGTGTATATTTATGTTTCTATACATTAGTGCTTGTGTATATAATTACACCTTTAAAGTGCCACTACGTATATTCAACAGTACCTTGGATCTGGAGTAAATTACCAGTTGGGAAGTGCGCTCTATCGTTAAGAATCCAACTTATTGGAACTGTTTCATCGTTGACAATCAGTTCCACCACAACATTTCAGCGTCTCCACGTCCCCTTAGACGACCATAGAAATTTCTTCTTCGCTAAGGCATACAACTGCTTAGATAAGCGCAAATTTCCAATGTTCTTTTGAACGTTATAGCTTCTCCGCTCCTATCAGTCGGTGACGTGTAACTGTACGAGCTATCCGGTTTACAGCTACAATGAGGCTAGAGAAACTTTAATATTCGTGGTATATTTGTGCTGGGAACTTCACATAGCTGTCATGGTTCTGACCTTTCCAGTCTCTATAAAGAGATCCTTTAACTTGAAATCAGCCTCGTTCAAACGATTGTATACATCGAATTCTTGACGCACATACTTCTATATTATGGCCAACTACTACATAAAACTAGTTTTTAAGCATGGTGTTTACCTCCATAAAACACCTCAGAAGTTCATTTCTTCGGTTTTTTCGCCAACATTTGTTCTTGGTTCTAATCTACGTTTTTATTGTTCTTTGTCCTTTCAAGTTCTTTTCGAGACAATCGTAGTCATTACAATACCGCAAAGAGTACGTATAACATGGAATTTTTGGGAATTCCATTGTTTGAAGCCTTAGACAACTTTTGTTCATCGCAAGTGAATCCTACATTGTTTGGACTTTACCGAAAGTTGTTCTTTCTGAGCTAAAAACATATTAATTTTCTTGTTAATAAGTTCAGTATTTTTTACTTACTTGTGTATTTATTGGTTTGGCTTTAAGTCAATAATTGATCGTTTTGAAAAACTCATCTTCTTATGTTTCAAACGATTCTTATGTGTTCTAACTCGAAAGCACAACATTTCATTCTTTTTCCGCAATGGTGAAAGAGGGTGGAGTTCTATAAAATATCTCTAGCAAATGAACTAGGTGAAAAATTCTGGCAATCATCGACCACGAACACTTTCTAGGCCATAGCACTCGCGTCGCCCAACAAGACGTCAACGGCGACGTGTTGAATGAAAGTGCCGATCACAACTTCATCATGTCTCTATTGTTCTGACGTTCATTAATGAGCAGGAGCACCATGTGGAAAAAGATCTGGGTTCCACTAGGTGGTGGATGAACTGGGCTATCATCTCTCGACTAACGTAGGTCCCCCACTGGACCCTCTATTCATTGATGGACCCAGATCAAGTTACTCGGGTGTCGATCTGACAGCCACTGTTGCCTGCAATCGCAAAGCAATGAGTTACTGGATGAACTAATTACGCATGGTGACGGTAGGGTGCTCTATTACATCGTCATGCACCTCGCCTTTTAGTTGCCTCGTGAAGAATTCGGCCACGACCTAGACAATGTGCGCGTACGATTTTTCTGGCTGGGGAAGATTATGATGGATTCTGAAGGGAAAACCACTTTCGAATAACATGCAGTTCGATGAGAGCGTTTACGTACATTAGATTCGCCTTTAAGGGGGAAACAACCGAGACGGGCTGCAGTTTCTCTTTTCTTGGAGATAGCGCTCGACTGCATGTGATTTCGAAGATATCCTAGTAGCTGAAAGTGCTTGGCTGGTAAACGCTTTCACATCCGATTTGTTCTAGACTTATGTTCTTTACATTTTATCGCTTTCAATCCCTAGAATATACCACATTTTTAAAGCAACTCGCCAAATTCAACAACTTCAAATTCCAATTAGGGCAGTGCTTAGATTCCGGACCGAGGTATGTCCGGAGGAAAGGAATTCTATCTTAGTCTCGTCCTAAGCGATGGACCGAAGTGTTCGACCATAGCGATAGTTAATTCATAAGTTGAAATGAAGTTAAAAAATAAGATTTTAAAATGCTTAGCCAAATTTTCTCCATAAATCCACACAAGTTTAAACATGTTCCAAAATATTTTCACCATTGTTGATGAATAAAATTATTTGTCAGAGTCTGCTCGCTTACAGGAATTGAATCTGATGCACTAATAAAAGTAAAAAGGGATAAAGTTCTCTGCGTTGATCAACCCTGAGGGATGCGCCATGCATTCGACTTCATTAAGCATGGTAAGGAGGTGATTGAATGCATATTCGGCCTTTACAATGACTCGTGGTAACTTATCGATGTATCGAGCCAGTGCTACTACCCTCTAAGGCAAGTGGGGTACCAATTTGCCAACCCCGGAGGGATGGAAGACTTGGTGGGCCATGGGGGCGCGAAGACCGATTCCACGAGTGTCTCACAGGATGCCTCCTATCACTGCGCCACACACGCCAATGATGCATCCATACCAAGGTTTATTCCTTCTACACACCAATTTTCGAAAATTAGGCATCGTCGCAACTGTGTTAAACTTTCGATTGATGTCTAGTTAAGCGATTCGATCACAGAATCGCATGATTTGATCCAGTTTTATTACATTTTCTTTTAGTATAACGAAGAAATTGTGATGATGAGGTGTTTCACCAAACAATGAACACTTTAAGCTATCGCCAAAGCAATGAAATTCCTTATTGGTTGCCATTCGTCTCTTTTCTTATCCGAGTCTATTTAGTTTTAAAGTCAGAACTTTTGTGAATTCTAAAATATAGATCACTACCGTGTGGTATGAGGTGTGTGTAGCGGAAGGGTTAGCGATGATGTGCAATATATACATGGTTATTGGTTCGACACGTCGGCGTGCCAACCAGGCACCACATCCATCTAGGCAGGTGAACTTGCTCCCAGACTTCGGAAAAAGCCGCCAGAAAAATTCGTTACTATCCACGATGGCGGCCTGCTTAATCTTGTGAAGACCTGAAAGCCCATTAGTAGAGGTATTCAGAGATTTCGCGGATTCGATTACCATTTCACCTCATTCACGAAGAAGACTAAGCCACCCATCGAGCCCATAAACAAATCGAAGTGCCAACGTGGATGATTGACTGAAGGCAATGAAGGGAATGGAAGAAGTGCTGAGATCCACACTATTTGTCGCGATTAATCATATAAATGAAAGTAAACGACAGATTGTGGTATTTACACAACTGTGTACCTAAAACCGGTTTGAAGGAAACTCCTTTTTTTCTGTTACATTCTCACTTTCTAATGATGAATAATTCGATTCGTCATTCACATTGTTATGAATGTCGTGTTCTTAAGTATTTTATTTTCGATTTAGTGTTTTATTTATTTTACTTTTCTTATATCTTATTTTTTTATCATTTTGTTTATATTTCATTTATTTTTATTCAAATTTGTTTTTAGGATTAGTATTGATCGATTGCAATATTCATACCATTTCTTAGCAAACTTCATGTGCACGACTTTCCGAATTCGATTTAATGCAACAAGTCAGTGAAGTGTGCGTCACTGTATTCAGAATAACCGCCATCTTTTCAAAATCGCATGATCTCGTGACCATAGGACTTCTGGGACCTTTGAATATGAAAATGGTCTGGATGATTCTTTCACATTTCAAAAGAGGCTGAATTCATGTTATCAAAACGATTCTGCAGAGATCTGATTATATGATAATCAAGGGATGCGTGGTCTTCTGAATAAAGTGAATAAACCAAGAGATCTCGATGAGAATTGGTAGAGGATAGTACTAAGGAAGACGTGAAAAATACGCTGGCTATGCATTGTGGCGATTATTCCGACTCCTGCATCGGTCACATTGGCCATCGCAAGCAGTCGTAATTGCCCGAAAGCTGTTTGTTGTTCCACATAAGTGACCCTGTGACTTCTGAAGTCTTTAGCTGTCAATAACTCTCAACTATGCAATGATTTTTTTGTTATCTCTTGTTCGTCGAAATACACCTGTCGGGGTGAGGACAACTCGCATCGTTGGCGTTGTCTTGAAGAGGTCACCGCACATATGTGAACCCGATAATTTTATTCTTTGCTAAATTTGTTAATTAGAGCTTGAAATATAAAAAAATGGAATCTGGAAATTCTTCCTTTTTTCGATTGCAAAAATCGCCTTAATTTTTGCCCAAGGACACCCGTTTTTGCTTACAGTACTAGAATAGCAACCCTGATTAAAATCGTCAGCCATATACAACTCTGATCGGCAGCTCTTCCTCAGTAGAAGGCCCGTAAAAACTGCTCTGAAGAAGGCGACACTGCCGACACGTCGGCCACGGTTGTGTTATATGCGTATCGTTGTATGGAAGTAAACGTACGCTGTTTAACAACCACAAACAAAACAACAAACAGCAATAACGGAAAATAGACTTGTCTTTCATTTCGGTATAAAGGTTAAAAGATAAAGCTCTCGGCGTTGATCAATCCCTGAGGGATGCGCCATGCATTCGACTTCATTAAGTATCGTTGGAGGTGGTTGAATGCATATCTGGCCTTTACAATGACTCGCGGTGGCCTGCCGATGTATTGAGCCAGTGCTGCTACCCTCCCAGACAAGTCTGGTACCAATTTGTCGACTCCGGAGAGATGGAAGGCTTGGTGGGCCATGGGCGCACTGATCGATTCCATGTGCGTGTCGCAGTGGCGCCTCCAACCACTGCGCCACACGCGACCTTCGCGCGTTTAATTACCCAAGTTCATTTCGGTATAACTAATTAATGTGTGTTCTTTCATTGATAGGCTTATACGTGGTTGATAAATAACTTTTATTCGGATGTCGTTCCGACCTATTCGCCTTCATCAGAGCTGGTGATCCGAGACGATGAACAATTGTGCACCACCGAATCGGGTCATCTCCTCTGATGAAAACGAAGACGTCGAAAAATCAACCTATTGAAAATTACTTATTAACCTCGTGAAAGCTTCAAACAAAGAACACGTATCAACACTATATCTATTTTTTTTAATCGTGATATAGTTAGTCTTTTCTCATTTAAACGCTCGTTTGTCAAAACTGAGCTGGGTCGAATTCGGGGACCTTCTTTTTAGATTTTATGTTTTTGCAAGTATCACAAATAGATATCATCAAGTTGTTGCTGAAAATGTTATTTAGAATACTTCTGACTTTGTCGTTAACAAGTTGTATCTTTATCTTAGATTCCTACTTAGTGCGGTCAAAATGAGCTTTTCCTCATTTGTTCTGTCATGTTACATGAACAGAATCATTTATGAACTGCATGGTGTAACTTGCTTTATTCACTCTGATCCTGCTTATTCGCTTTTCGACTGAAGTTTAATCGTCAATGCTCTCCGATATAAGTTTCGATTTGTTCGCAATCTTTGCTATAAACTCTGGTTTTTTTTCTAGTTTTCCTCGTTCTCCACTGCGGAAATCCTATAGTTATCCGTACGGCTTTACGTAGCCGTCTTTTTCCACTCTACCTCATTCTATGCGCTTCAGCGTTGCGTTGGGTATTCGTAACCGTCGTCGATTTCACTTGTCTTAATGTGCTTGTACGTATGTAGATATATTCGATTTGACTAAAGCCTAATAGTCACAAGTGGATGTAAAGCACGTGGTCTGAGGTTTAGGGTTCGTTCCCACTCCCATCCGTATACTATTACCCAACCCATCTATGAACAATCTATGAAACACCCCGTCTATACTATTGTATTAAGTCTCAAATTCTAAAGATGCATAAAATTTCCAGTGAATAGATAGCTCATTGGTAGTGATATTCATCATCAACAGCATGGTGGTAGTTCGATTCCTTGCCGGCCAACCAAGCCTTTCATTCTTCCGGTGTCGGGAAATTAGTAACGGAGTTGTCTGCGAAAAAAGCAATTCCCTGTAATATGTTTGGGAACGTTCCAGCCTAGCTATGTCAGGACTCCAGAGAGAATTGCACAACCATCATTCTACGACAATCAAGATGAAATGGAAATCCTCAAGCAGTAGCCTTTGTGGATAATGGATGTGAGGAAACGATTCGAATGTGAGAAGTTCTGCTATCCGCACAGCAGACGTGAGGAAGGTTCAAAATGAAACAAATAAAAAAATAAACTTTTCATGTATATCTGAAAATTTTAAATCTCCACATAAATGAGCTCATCGAGTTACCATATCGTCTAAAACGGTAAAAAGTGAAAACCAAAGACGTGGAAATTGTGATTCTCACGATGTTTATACAACAAGCGCAATTGATTGCACAGGTCTGTCAGATGGAAGTGATAAATGCAAAGTTTGCTAGTACCGGCTTTACATACTTGGCAAATGATACGATTGCAATAAATAAGCAAAACTCGATAATTGTTACGATTTATCCTGTTTTTATGAGAGCTATCTAGCAGTTTTTCTCATGCCTCTCAGAATATTCTTGTTTCTCCATTTTTAGGCCGGTAGTTCAGGCCTTTGAATTTTTTGAAGTCTATTATTTCTCGGCTGTTATTTCACTCCCCAACGGTGAGTGGCGAATTGATTGATAGGAGATCCATTTTTCATTTGATAGAGGGTAACCAGTGGATGTCGAGATGAGATTTGCAGCAGAAATCCAACCTTCATCAGGGTTTCCCCAAGCTGAAGAGTTCGAGGTTCTTATCCGAAAGCGACAGTTCTTCTCATAGCAAAGTTGGCAGGCCGTTTCACCGTTACTTTCTGGACAAAAGCTGAATAGGAGTCAAAATCATCAGAAACTGTGGTGCATTTCGTTTCAATTGAATAAATTTGGTGTACGATGGGGAGAAATGAGACTTGCTTGTGCACGTTCCATGTGCTCGACAGTGGATAACGGTTGACGGACTTTGCCTCTATCATTTTTCACCATTAGTCGTTCAGTAAGGGATTTCATTTGGACCCGTATGTGTAGTCTTAGAGAAAAGGTCGTCAAACCTGATAGCTTAGCATTCGAGAGATTTCCACGTATTCCATTATGATTTCTTTATCGTCACGAGAATATTCACTATATGAAACTTTCACTCTGTTAATGAGAAAGAGAGACAAAGAGAGAAGCGAGGGAGAAAGAGAGAGAGAGAGAGAGAGAGAGAGAGAGAGAGAGAGAGAGAGAGAGAGAGAGAGAGAGAGAGTATATATATATATGAAGTCAGCAGAATTTTGCAGAATTGCCGAGTGTTAGATCGACGTTCTCTGGTGTAATGGGCGTTAAAAACTTACGACCAAAGCAATTATAACAGTAGATTTCGTATGATCGGTTCGACATTTGCAGTTTTCGAAGTAGTCGATGACTTTCCTTCCGTTTTCGAGCAAATACTTCGAAATATTCCATGAAGTGAACTCTGAATTGATCCCAGTTTGCATAAAAGGCAAACGTGTAATCAGAAGTGCGCCGGTTTCCCGGATGCAGTTTCTGGAATTCCAGTTGTACCTTATTCCGCTTCATTAAGAGCTGCCATAAGGCTTTAGAATACGATTGATAACGAAGCACCTATAGCTTTTGACTTTGTACTCACATTTTTAACGAAGCCAGGTCACAGATTTGAAAGAGAAAGAACTGTAATGCGACATCAGAGAGCGTTCAGATCCGCAGCCGTTCTCCATAGAACGTGTTAGGGTTTACGAGGTCATTTTGCTTCAATCTACCGATGGAACGCTTCTTTGTTCTTCCTTTTCAACGTGGCAGAAACCGGAAGCCTTCTTTCGTCAAGGCTAAGGAAAGGCTCCCACTGTGTTATGGCCCTTAGCTTTTTACGAAGAAAGCTTTGTTACTTATTCCGTGTAATCGTCTTAGAAAGAAATTATGAATCTTTCTTGGCGATAAAATACATGATGTGTTTATTCTATCTTTGTTGTTCTTTGGTAAAAGAAACGGATCCAGAGAAAACGTTATTGAAAGGATCTTTGAGATGTTTCCTGATTGTATACTTTTGTTGGTAATTTTCGGTTGTGGTATGTATTACTGTAGACGTCAGATTCTCGTTATCGATAGAGAGAGAGAGAGAGAGAGAGAGAGAGAGATCTTAGGATGGATTGTCAAGCGATATCTCGTAACAGTTTCCCTTATCAGGTGGATGTCTTGCTGAGATTTTCTCACAAATGACAAAGCTATTAGTCGATTTTAGGCTGACTTCCACCTTCATATCAATTGTAATCAATTACAAATGTGCTATAGTGAGCAGTAATGTGGTACTTCAATTCCTTCCATGTTTTTTCTTCAGACGAGAAACCTGTTTTTTGATGAATGATTGACAAAACAGGTCATTTAGGACGAGGTTGTGAGTGTAAGTGCCTTTATAAACCTGCTCATTAAAGTGATTGGTCTCTCTGTCGAGTGCAGAAATCAGTTCAATTTTCAAGTTTCTCAGTTTGTCAGTGATATCAAACACTTGCAGAATAGATTCCAGAACTCAGACCCGTTTACACATTAATGCACGCCTCTCGCATGGAATTCGATCAGGTCATCCATCCATCCATCACTACCGATCATCCACTGATCGATTCCACCCACACGCACCACTCAATAGTCGTCGAATGTTTTCATCTAAAAAATTTCCATTACCTTATATTTAGATGAAAGTTACTGTTTATTCTATCTTTGTTGTTCTTTGGTAAAAGAAACGGATCCAGAGAAAACGTTATTGAAAGGATCTTTGAGATGTTTCCTGATTGTATACTTTTGTTGGTAATTTTCGGTTGTGGTATGTATTACTGTAGACGTCAGATTCTCGTTATCGATCCGCACTTGTGACTTTGCCATCCAATCAGAGCATTGCCTTCCTTTCATTGGCACCGTACCTCCACAAATCGGATGTGATTTCTTTGTTCATTGTTTTTAAAAATCGTGGATAATTTTGCCGTTGCTGAGATTAAGAATGGAAAAGAAAGTTTAATCAGATGCTGGGAAAGTGGGTCTCTTTATCGCGCTGAGACGCTTCTTTGTCTTGATGATAATACGTCCATTACAAATCGGAAATGTCTGGAATTAGGAATAGTTTGGTACTTTAAACAGCTGAAGATGGTGTTAACGTAAGGGTACTGTACTGCAACATGTTATGGTACGTCAAATATGAGTAGCCATAAGGTTGTTATCATATAAAGAACTGCTATGAATTCATACTGTTCGTCAGCAGTTAGTTGTTGGGTAGCTGGTGTTGACGTTAAAATAGTTGACCTTCAATGAGATGTGTGAGAGCTCTACTGCTCTCTAGAAAATAGTACCGACCCTACTTGATTGTTGCACGTGGAAGGATTTTTGCCTTTTTTTGGCCCAATAATTCGGTGATTTATGGTGAGTACTACCATTCTTTTATTTCTTAATAAGACACGGATTTGGTCCATCAATAATAGTTGTCTTCACATTCGCTTTTTAACCACATTTTTAATGGTCTTCGGGATAACTGGAAATCATTTCGTCCTTATTTATTATACTTTGGACAATTGAATTGTGATTAATCCATTTTAAAAGGATAAAATAAAGGATGAAGCTCCAAACGTTGATCAATCCTTAAGGGATGCGCCATGCATTCGACTTCATTCACTATCATTTGGAGGTGATTGAATGCATATGTGGCCTTCATAATGACTCGCGGTGTCCTACCGATGTATCGCCGCGCCAGTGCTGCTATCCTTCCAGACAAATTTGATACCAATTTGTCGATCCAGGAGGGATGGAGGGCTTAGTGGGCCCTGGGGGGGGGATCGATTCCACCGCACTTCCGACCCCTGCACCATACGCACCCGGCTAGTACATCCTAGTAGGGATGAATAGGTTCAATAGGTTTATTCCGATACCTTGGCTCTTTGCTAAACCCTTTTGTTGATGGCTGTCTTCTTTTTTTTCTTGAAATCACTACATCGATTATAAAAACAATTGTTGTCGTTATATTTTTAGCGACTTTATTCGGTCTGTAGACGTTTTGTCCTATCTTTTGAATATTTTTCACTTTGTTTTTCTACGCTGTTGATCTTGTCTACCACAGTTACTTACTCCATTTCATCTTCTAGCAGTCTTCATCCCAGTATCCAGTGTGAACCTACGCTCAAAATACTTCGCATAGATGGCTCAGTATTTTGAAATGATGGTTTGCTTAAGGGTAGCTCATGAGGACTTTATTTAAGAAAGTATTGTCTTAAATTTTGATCGAACTAGTGTTCTAAACTGAAAATGTACTGAGCAGAAAAAAACTGACAACAACAATCTTCTTCATTATCCA
>MQTX01000171.1:298192-373787 GCA_009735665.1 Angiostrongylus cantonensis | reverse complement strand
TTGATCGTCGAGTGACTCGAGCGGGCGCCAGTAAATCCTCAATTGCTGGGCTTCTAACTCCGGGCTGCCTTAACCGGGGCTCACATGCTATCCACCACACCAACCGTGGTTATGTATTGACTGACTGGCTGCCAACTGACTTTGACCATCATTAGATCTTTGCAAGCGATTATTTAAGACAAATATACATTTAATCATTACTATGATACTGGGATGGAGTCGGAAGTCTAGCGGGCTAGCGCTTTTTTCGTTTTTTCTATCCCTCTTTGTAAAAGTTCTTAGGCATATGACAAGTCCTTTCTGTACTTGTCCGGTAATAAGTGGCGTCATCATCATTTGCATTGCTCACTTTGTGTTATGTGATATCTTTCTAAGTGTTCCTGATTTTCTCGCTTTATACCCGAAGTTCTAAGCGATGGGCGTAGCACTATGGTCCGTCGGTGGTTAGTGGTCAGGTCAAGGTTCCACATGTAAAAGAGCAGTCCTAAAATCATAGGCTCATGTGACCAACCGATTGATCGCGTCAACATTCTGATTCGCTGTTGAACCTTCGAGTAGTGTTTTTTTTACAATTCAGTTGTTTTTCCATCTTTTGGTTCCCTTATAGTCGGATGTTATGAGATTAAATCGTTTTAATGGGTGCCTCTTTGCTAACATAGTAGAGTTTTTCATTCTACTACAGTGTAATTGCCGATCTTCTGAAACCAGTATTTTTCTGCTTTTTATTCTTTTTCTGTGAATTGTCGTATTTTGAACACCGAATCGATCCATCAAGCGGTATTTCGCACAGCGTGATACGGGCAGGATACGATGCTCGGTCTCCCCAAATGCGTCCGTCATCTAACCATCTGTAGTTACTGACTGGTTACCAGCTCTTACCGGAAAGCACTTCAGGGTTACAACTGAACCTTAACATCTTGATCAATTTTCGTTTAGTCTCCTTTTGGCAGCTGGTTTGTTTTCATATTTTCCTTTACTACTTTTTGCAATAATTTTCAAACGTGGCTAGTGACAGCTGCGATTTTGTTCCTACGTGTTTGATTCCGTTATTTTCATGTTTTTCTACACACTAACGTCATGTTCCTGATTCCTTTGTCCACCATCTTCACGTTGTTCAAATGTTTTCAGATCGTTACCTATTCTCCCAACTGGTACCGCAACAAATCGACACAGGTCACTACAGTGTTAGGCCAATGAGCAAATTACGACGTCGTCATGTTTACAACGCTGCTGACGACAGTGACGAAATGTCACCACCGCCGTCACATGCTGATGACACCGTTGTTGTACCATCAGAGAGGTGTAAGGGTAACACCAGTCGAGCAGAGAGAATCTTATGGCGACTACCGCTGATTCTTTTCTATACGTTCTGGTTCATTTTCGGAATTCTCGTATTGCGTAAAACACAGAACGCAATTACTGCAGTACGTTATGTGAAACGACATGGGCATACGGTAGCTCATGAAGTCATTGAGAATTCGCGTGAATTCGATAAACTTATCCAAATACTTGATGAGAAGTTCGTCAAACCTCCAGCATTTCTTATGCTCAATCAATATGCACTTAATATGACCTATAATTTCCTGTGTAACACTGCGAGTTTGCAAGGAGTACATGAACGATTGATCTTTGTCACTTTGGACACAGTGGCTCGTGATGAGCTGAGAAAGACATGGCCGAATATCCGACAGTTTCATTGGCCAACTCCAAGCCTTTATGTGAGTACTTTGTATTAATTACATTACCAGTGACTCAACCACAATGACGCTGAGATGTTTGCAAAACTTCGGACCATAGGTGTCTCCGGTAGGGAACGAACACGCTATTACCCTTTCCGAGGGCTAACGCGTTCGTCACCACACCGTGCGGGTCATTCGTTTCGCCCGTGTCTCAGATAGTTCTATCTATATTGCCAGTTATTACAGTTTGAGATCTCGTTGTAGGAAGTCGAAATATCGTATTGAATTTTAAACGTGGAAGTCTAGGATCAAGCTATCATCATGTCGGAAGCCCATGAATGGTTTTACCATTCACGGCAGTAGGTAGACATAATTCTTAGGGTTTTTATTTTCAAATTTAAAGTTACGGATTATTTAGCATTAAGTTTAGTTTATGGGTTTTGGTCATGCATCGTTCTCTATTATTGAACACGTCGCTTGAGATTTTTTCCCACTATCATCTTCATCCTTCATTATTCACTTGCGTTCATGTTTTCGCTAATCCTTCAGAGGTATTGAAATGCAATGACCGTGCAGCGGCCGATGTGCCAGTCCACCGATTATCCGTGCGAATTCCATACCCATTCGCGGCCTTTGATGTTGTACAATAGTTGCACTTTTTGTGACGACGAGTCGTAAAATTTGAATGATGAGATGTCATCAGCATTCTTTTGCATTGCAAAGTCCATTTGCTTTGAGAAAGGCATGGTTTAAACGACTGATTAGCACGGTAGTAGTGTTCCTATTCAGTACACAGATGACACAACCTACCCAGACTGCTTCGGCCCTGCACCACGCCCCACATTTTTCCGGGTTAGGAAACTTGCTACCAGAAGTATCTGAGAGAAGCTCACTCCCACCGATCCATACGATAACGCTTTAGCACTGCTATCCTAGGATTTCAGCAAGAGTGAACTCGACCAGCATTCAGTGAGATTCATGACGAAGTCGGAGATCCTCAAGCAGCAGCCAAACCTACACTCAAAGAAGTTTGAAGACTATCGTGGACGGTGTGGATAAAAGGAAACGAATCGAAATTGCTAGGATTCGCACTGTGTGCTACATGCGATATCATGTCATGTAGCAAATAAGCAAATAAATGAATAAGTAAATAATAGGTTGCGCGTTAGCACAGTGGTTGAAGATGGCATGAAATACACACATGGGTTGTTGTTCGACCTTACGCACGACGTAGCCAAGCCTCAAGTTCCAAATTCCTCTCGTCCATCTCTCTGAGATCCGCGAATTGGTGTCACTGATCTTGCCTAGACTGATTAGAACATTGGCTTAATACATGGATAGGTATTCCTACGGTACCATGAATGCAGTGGAATGCTTGAGACACTGTTAAGAAACTTCCACGACCGACTCTCTCTTAACCTTGGCATTGATCAAGTAATTCTTTGTATTCTTGTTGAGCAAAAATTAATAAAAAATAAATAATAATAATTAACCTGTCTGAAAATGGCTACATTACGAAGTGGTACCGAAAGCCAAGTAGCAAAAACATCTTGGTTAATTATCTCTCCTCTCACCCCTCCCACTTTCCAGGCTCTGAAGAAGGCGAAGTTCGCCGAAACGTCAGCTTATTTGTGAATAAAGAATAATAATAACACCTCGCGTTTGCTCAACAAGAATACAAAGAATTACACTGTTAAGATATTAACAAACACCTCACGTTTTATTTTTCATCCCTTTTTGTGAGCGAAATATTAAATATTCTCCATTCTTTTTCCGAAATCCAAAAAACTACGTGAAAGATCGGAAATTGAAGGGAAATAACGTGTATAAGGTTTAAAATACAGACTTTTGGGAATGTTTGCCCGTAGATTCATTATTTAATTTAATCATCTCGTTAACTAATACTTTTTCTTCATGCTTAGTCATTTCAGAAGCCGTTCAGTTTCGCTGAAGGACCTTACCAGACGATTTATTTACTTCGCGCTAATCTCGCTATCAGTCTCTTACGGAAGTAAGTGTTTCATTGCTTTAGATCCTTTTTTGTGTTTTTTTAGTTTAGTGTTATTTCTCCTTCAAACAGTTTACCGCCTCATCGTGGCTGGGAGGTGTTCCTGGCTGTCGGGCTGCGATGAACTGGCAGGGTCTTCCAACCTGAGAAGGAATCCGGCGTTTCCATCACGAAGCATAGCTAGGAGTAAACCAATGCTAGGATTCACCACCTTCCTGGTATCAAAGTCGCTTTGTGAAAATCTCTCTCTGGTCCACAAGCATGGCGACTGCATGTATTGGTGACGATCTAGGACAAACTTTGGCCTGACAGACCTCGGGATTCCAGGGAACCACAATGTCTAGGCCAACAAAACTGCAAAAATATGGGGGTTATGCTGAGGCTGCATAGTCAGTGAGGACCGGCCATCTGAGTATCCACGTAAGCATTATTTCTCCGACAGCATGGTGATTTCTTTGGCATTAGTCATGTTAGGTTTGGATATTAACTTACTGCAAAGTTTTTGCGTTTAATACCACTTCTCGGTTAAATTGGTTAAATTGGCCTCTTGAATTTCTGAATTTTTATGTCGTTTCTTATTTTTTTATTTTGATTTAGCTATTAGACTTCTTTAATAGCTGTTCCTCCATACAGTTAGTGTTTACGAAGAATTTTCCTAGATACTTCTAAGTGCTCAAAAAACTTGAACCATCTCTGAATTTGTTTACCTCGCTGAAGACTTTGTCCTCTTCCTAAGATATTTTCTTTTCCATACTTTCTTTTCTATTTTTTTTTTTGCTTTGCTGGATGTTTCAGAGGCAAATCGTTCTGGATGATGCAGCAGGATACATTTTGGCGCAAGAATTTCTTTGATCTTGGTTTTGAAGATGATTTGTCTTATGATGCGATATTCGACCAACTTGGTTCAGGTGATAAAAGTATGAGGACCACTTGGATCAATGGCAAGTGATAAAGTTTCGGAAGATCTTCCTTTCTAATCCAATATGTTGCTTGTTAGGTGAAAACCTTTATGCATGTAGTAGTATTTCCAAATGATATGAAAAGTTTTATGCAGTTTATTTAAGCATCAGAACCAAGAGATTGTCTTGTAATCATCGTTTCTTCTGTTAAGGACTAAATAACGCTCTTCATCAAATTAAGTCCATTTTGTAACTGGCACAGTTTCCTAATACCGTTCATATTTAGTTTCACTTCAAAGTGCATTTTTATTGTTTTTCCGTAATGACCTATTCTAGCACTTTTAGGAAGTGGTATCTTGGTATCACTCATTGTCTTGGTTACTTTTTCTTTCCATCGTTGACCTTCATACAGTTTGTAACTGGCACAGTTTCCTAATAATAGGAGTTGTCTGTCATTTTGTATCCTAGTTTGACCTGATTTTCTCATGGCGCATGTGAGTTGCTACTCTGTTTTGCTTGAAATCGTTATCATGATTGCGTGTCAAGACAGCAGACATGTATTCCTGTATTTAGAACAGGGATACCAGTGGGCGACGAACGCTTATAGTTGGAAATTTCTGTGAACTTTAATAGAGCTTTCTCAATATGTACCTCAGTCTATCTAAAAATCTTCAGCTTCTTCATTGCTGTAAAAATATTGTCATTTTTCTTTTCGTAATCAAGAAGTGTTTAGGTGCGAATTTCTTCGTGCGAGCTAATAACGACACCATAAAGTTTTTCGAACGACTGTCGGATAAATTGGCTCATTGGTATATACCAGATATGGGAGTAATGATCCATCAATGTCAAACATGGGACCGACCACGGTGCGCCTACCTCCCGTATGAGTAAGTCGCTATATTGTCTTCTCTGCACAGGATATAACTCAACTTCTGATGTGTATAAAGTAGTTGCAGAAGAATATCAGGTTTTCTTCAAAATTTTTCAAATGAGCTAGTGAAGAACAATGGTTAAAAATGTAGTGATTGCTGCGATTGAAACACCAGTGTGTTGTGGTGATCAATGCGCCACAGACTATTTATAGTAGTAGAATAATCAGTTGAATATCAGATAGTGTAGAGTCTAATTAGTTCATTCTCAGTCAAGTCTCCGCTCGACTCCCGAAAGTGCATCTGTGTCGTGATGCCTACCTCGTAAGTATTCTTTAATGTATAGGACCCTTAACGTTTGAGAGGCTATGAATGGGAGTCATGAAATACAAATTGTAGTTTTATGGTACTACAATTGATGTGTAAGCTGTAGTTGGTAGATGAACCCACAACGTTGGGTTCTAAGTAAAAATGCTGGAGGTTGGCTTGCTCTTTGAATGAAATCCCATGTGTCGTTGAGCAGTTTTCTTGAATCTACATATAACTGCTCGTTTTTTGCGAGGGTCCTGAGATTGTTGTCTCCACGCCGTAACTCTCAGAATTGGGTAACTGAATCTTTATTGCTAACAGACAAACGAAGAATACGACCAATGGGCATTTGCAACAAGCACACGAGATCGAAACATTCTACTGTTAGCGTAAGCAATGTGCAACTGTAATTCGTTCAATTAGACAGAAGGTTCTCTGTTTACATTGCACATCCTAAATAGAATCATTTTATAGTTAGTGTAACGAGTGTGCAGCTGTGTATTTAAATAATTAGAGAAAGTACTCTACATGGTTGAAAGTCTTCTCGAAAAGAAATGCCATTCAATAATGCGTGCAGAATCACTGGTTCCACACTATCCTGCACTAACAAATGCTTTCTATCCCTTCGTAGTTGAGACGTTGATATAAGACTTGTCTAGAGAAGACTTTCTCCCGATCCGGAAAGGCGGCAACTGCCTGTACTGAACTCTGGAAACGTCCTAGCACAACTATTCCAGGATTCCAGGAAGAGCCGATTGGATCACCATTTAATGGCATTCTTAAGAGACGCGAAAAAAATGCTCATGGAGTAATTAAATCCATGAGCAGAAATTCGAAGAATTTTATGGACGATGGATACGAAAAGCAAACTGAATGAAAGAAGTGCAGGGATCAGCAATATAATATATATATATATATATATAAAATGGGTTGTAGAATGAAAGAAAAAATTCATAAACACTTTTCGTAAAAGCAACTATCCACTGCTTGCATTGATGTTATATGTCACCTTCAAGTTTATTTCCTCCTCAACGATTTATCATAAAATGCTTTCCTAACACTTATTGGATAGTGATTGTAAACAGGTTGAAATGATTCCCCCATGGCAAGCAGATCGTATTACTTTATTTTACGAATTCAAACTTGGGTTTGCAGTGAAAAAGGTGCTCAAGATGTCATGAAGGGTCAGACAAACGCTTCCGAACCCATATTGTGCAAATGACTTTAAAAAAAGTTCCGTATCGAAGATATGAGTCTTGTTGACGAAGAAAGTCATGGCTGCAGTGGCAGTCAGCACTTGAAGAAGTTCATCTCATGTCTGAGTTCTAGCTGATCGTTTAGAAATCGCTTGACGAGTTGCAGAAGAAGTCACTGACCGTTTTATAATCGCTCGTTGTCTGAGAAAGATTATCGAGGCGGAAAACCTCGTCAAAAGGAACTATACGAACGACTGAATCACCTGTATCACCTGTAGTCCCGTTGATCGTCGAGTGACTCGAGCGGGCGCCAGTAAATCCTCAATTTCTCCCTGTCACGTGCAAGAGTAGCCCAGTGGGTTCTCCTCGCTTTAGGGACTCGCCGAACATGATATCTTTCTTCTAGGCTATTTGTGAAGAACTGTGACCATCGGGTCGGTGGTCCTCCTGCAATACGTTTGACATCCCGAGAAATCCAATCACTAACAGCTCTTGTCCATCGGTTATCATTCATACGCATTACGTGTCCGGCACACCTTATCTACGACTGTTTGGCGTATAGAACGCGTTCCGCTTGGCTAATGTCTGGTGTTATAAGAACGATATCATCAGCAAAGCGAAGATGATGTATCTGCCGACCATCGATTTTCACTCCCATATTATCCCATTCCAATGTTCGCAAGACGTTCTGGAGGGTGGCTGCAAATAATTTTGGCGAGATTGTATTGCCTTGCCTAACTCCTCTTTTGACGTCAACGTTAATATCGTTGCAGATTGGTGAAATTTTGATTGTGAAATTTTTGTACAGCTCTCGAAGAATCTTTATGTACTGAGGTACTGAGTAGGGACTCCTTGACTACCAAGGGCTTCCATAACTGCTTCTATCTCAATCAAAGTCAAAAAATCAAAGAATCAAAGGCCTTCTCTAAGTCGATGAAAGTGAGACAGAGCGGTCTTCTGTACTCTCGCGTCACATCAATGAGCCTTGTGATCGTGTGAACATGGTCCATCGTACTAAATCCTTTTCGAAACCCTGGTTGCTCGCACGGCTGTCCTTCGTCCAGTGTTCTGTCAATCCTGTTTAGGATGACTCGAGTGAAAAGTTTGTAGACGACAGACAGCAAGCAGATTGGGCGATAGTTGCCTAAATCGTGTAGGTCGCCCTTCTTGAACAACAACACGGTCCTGCTGGTTTTCCACTGAGTAGGGACCTTGCATTCAGACAGGTAACGTGTGAAGAGCCGAGCCAGTGTGCTTACGAGGACTGGCGGAAGGTTCTTCAAATGTTCTGATCTTATCCTGTCCGGCCCTGGTGCTGTTCGATTTTTCACCGACGAAATGGCTTGTCGGATTTTGGAAGGGAGAGCTGGTAGTACAGCATATCCAGCCTCTTTTATTTCATATGACGGGAGATGGATGTGGCTATCGATAAAGATCTAAGTAGTATTCGTGGATGATTTTCTCCTTTGCCTTTCTGGACGCTGTTATTGTTCCGTCTGGGCGTCGGAGTGTAATCATCTTGGTCTTGTCAAGTTCGGACGTTAGTTCGCGGTTGCCTGCAGCTCGTGCGATTCCACGCTGGCGTATTAGCTCGAGAGTTTCTTGAGACAGACGTCTCTTGGTGACCTTCGAACTCTCAGCTTTCATGGCGCTGACGTGAAGATGTTCAATGAGATGATCGCATTCCTCGTCGATGTTGTCGACAACGGCATCTTCCCAACAGCCGACTAATGAGTTGAATAAGTCTCAGTTTGTGGTGGTTCTGGGACTTTGGTTTTCTAATTTAGCGGCTTTTTCTTCTTTCCGCGAGAAATAAATTCTTGCACGAAGGAGACGGTGGTCTGATCGCGTGTAGAATTTTGGGACAACAGCGACATCAGTTAGGCAAAACTTCCTATTTACTGTGATGTGGTCTATTTCGTTATGGTACTCTCCATTGGGGGATTCCCACGTCCATCGTTGACGGTGAGGCTTCTGGAATTGCGAGTTACCATGGATGGTCTTGGTCGCCATGATAAGCTCAGAGAGCCGCTCACCCTGTTCGTTCCGTTCTAATCCGTGGGTCCCAAAGTGACGTTCCTCAGACGATCTTCTTGGTCCAATCTTGGCATTGAAATCGCTAATGATGACCTTGAAGAATGTATAGTCTTCTCTGTAGTACCTCTCCAAGTCCTTGTAGAACGCTTCGACTTCTTCTTCGTCATAGTTTGATGTTGGCGCGTAAACGACGAAGATTGTCAAAGCCGGTGTTGATCCACATCTTTTTAGTCGTAAACGTCTGATTCGGGTTGTAAGCTGTTCGAATGAATTGATGTTCATGGACAAACTCATGCTGACGAGAATGTCGACGCTGCCGACTCCTCTACTGTCGCATGTTCCGAGGAACAGTTCTTCTCCGATGTCATAGGCAGCGTTGAATGGGGTGGCCTGGTCTCGTCCCGCCCCGGCGATGACGTCGTACCTTATCATTCTTACTTGCATGAGCAAGTCTTCTATCGAGGACTCGGATGCAAGTGTACGTGCATTGTAGGTACAGGTCGTCACCATAGTTCTTGTTCCAGGCAGCTTCCATTGGCCCTGAGATTTTAGCAGCCTCTCCGTACTCGTCCTACCCAACGCTGCGAAATTGGGGGCTCTTTCGGGGTCAGGGGAGGAGGAGGGGGCCCGTTTTTTTTTTACTGTGTTTTGCATTTTTGATACCCACGTATAGCTTGCTGGGCTCTGAACATGGAGGCTGGTTATACTCACGGGTAGCATGCCAGGCTCTCCCAGAGTGGACATGGAGGTTATTTGTTGGAGGCGACTCCTTACCGCTTCCCATATGCTTCCCTGTCACTTGATTGCAGGCTTTTGGCCGAATTGACTCGTAGAATACAATCCTCATAAAGCGAGAACGCACTCGCACAAGCATACATGAATACGCCTAGCAATTACAAAAATTACGTGCCAAATCGGTGCAACGGAAAGAGAGAGCCCATTCCCTAGATCACCTGCGTCTCAGGGAAGCAAAGGTCGCTTTTGGTCCGCGATTAACCCCCTATCCGCCACTTGGAGACGTCCAACGTTGCCTCTCGACTGACTGGCTCGGGATCCCTCATATGAGGGAGATCCGTGGAATGGCTGATTGTGAGCAAATATGTTATTGAAGTATGCTGCGCGCTTTTACAAAAAGATATTATCATTTTTTCGAACGTATTGAGATATACGGTGAAAGTTGGATCGCATCTGACAACCCGCAACGTTCACTGTGATGCTTGAGCTAAAATAAAGGTCATAAAAATTTTCCAAATTCTGGCTTTCACCATAGGGGTTTTAGCGGCATTTCGTTCCCATCACATAAAATCGGCCGTGACATTTCCGCCCCAGTTATCTTGCACAATGACACCCAACCACTTATACAAATAATCTCGTGAAAGTTGAAAGAACTAGGCTGTAAAACTCTACCTCTCCTCACCATTCATGGAGTCCCTTTCAAACCGACTACCATATCTCATCTATCGATAGCTATTTACTGGGAAAGTTTTCAACAACGAATTCCCTTATGAAAATTCTATGTGTAGATTTGTCACATCCAGAACTGCGAAATTTCACGTCACTGGAATGGAACTTCCAAGTTGGGGGAAAAGTTGTGGTTGGTCTTTAGACTGATTAGTGGATTTGAGTTTACACTAGCAATTAAAAGTTGCCGATCAAACTCCACCATTGTTTTTGCACCATCCTTGTAGTAGAGGCTTTTCTGGAAAGTTTCCCGTTGTCTGAAAAATGTTAATACCTAGGATCGTTCGAATTTGCCTCGTTGTTAGTTGGTTCTATACCTTCGTAGAGAACTTCTGTGGAAGTTCCTATCAATTCTTTGAATGTACTTGATTCTTCAACAATACTGGTAGTTTAAATTCTCTTTTCTCTCTGATTAAATCCTTTTCGAGAGTTGGAGTAAGTCTTCTAGAAATTTTTGTTTTGCTCAATAAGCTTTATAAGATTTCATTTACAACATCAGGTTGGCTCATTCATGGGAATGGATGTACACTTCGCAGAAAAATCCTCCATACATTTTACAGTTGGATTGCGAAACAGGTAATCATATTGCACAGTATTTTTGTTTTTCCTTTGTTCATTATTTATTTTTAGTCTTTTTTTAAAATCAATTTTATGTTTGCGCATTTTCCTTTGTCTTTGTGTTGTGTATCTCTTTACGTTTATAAACTTACTACCTGAAGTATTTCAAAAGTTTCAGCTTCATTCGTTGTAAAATCGTCAGAATAGATAGCTTCAACAATTCCTGGATAAGTTAGAATGTCTATACTTTCTTTTTTTTTAGATGGAGGATCTAAACTTATGCAACTTGGAAAGTTCGGATTTCATTTTGTGGACAGTAATGGTACCTGTGATCATGAGAAGGTTAGCTAATATTCTTTCACAACGATTAGCTTATTTTTACTGACGAGGTGCAGTTTCGATTCTCAACATCTACTTCAATTTTGCTCAGAAATTATCCAGAGCCAACTGCACCTTATCTCGGCCTATGTTCTCTATTCCTCCTCACGTTTACCGCCTCATCGTGGCTATGTGGTGTTCCTGGGGGTCGGACTGCGAAGTACACCGGGCGGATTCGTCCCCGGCAGGTCTCCCAAGCTGAAAAGGAGTCCGGCGTTTCCATCAGGTAGCCTAGCTAAAAGTAAACCAATACCAGGTTCCACCACCTTGCCGTTATCTCATTGTGACAAATCTCCCTCTTGTGACAAATTATGACAATCAATCAAGGCCGAGGTTAACAGAAAGTCGGTCTTGGGAAATCTTCCTCTGATCCACCAGGGCTGCGACTGCCTGTGATGGTGAAGACCTGGGGCAGAATTCGGCCAGGCTGACCTCGGGATTCCAGCGAACCATAATAGCTTAACCAGCAGATCTCTGAAAAATGGTGATTATGTTGAGGCTCGAACAACCAGTGAAGACGTACCGTTCAAGTATTAAGTAAGTATGTTCTCTATTTAGGTGGAACAGGCACGTGAACGCATGGAATCCGGTCAGGTTGAAGTTCGACGAAATTTTCCATCATGGGGACGTTTACAATTCAAAGCGTACTGGTATATTGTCGAGTACATACTTTGGACACCATACATTGGACCATTTCTGAAACCATATTTGCCGTTAGTTGGCTATATATTGATGATCACCGTTTGAAATCCCTCCATTTCGTATGAAATTTACACATCGCACAAAAGGCTAATGTTATTCGCTTATGATTTTTAATACAAACTTTAACCGGATTAGCTTATATATTTCGTTGAGCTCAACGTTCCTCTCAATTTGTCAACCTTTCACTCGCTAACTCATTCATCGTATTTTCATGTAATTGTGATTTATCTGATTCTCCCATTCTCTCTCTTTTTCCGTTATCGCATATGAGTTTTTTGACGTGTTTATGTTTTTTCTTTCCCACAATATTTTTGAGATGCGCCTGAATTGGGAATTCTCCAACTTACTGGAGCACCATGGCGCTAAACTGGATCAGCTTTGATCAGTTTGAATCAGAAATCCATGCCGAAGTTTTTCAGCTGCTTTTTCTTTAATTATTAATGAAGCATACACAGATTTAACGTTTATGGCCGTATTTGAAGAATATTTGTGGTCTGGCAGTGGACTGTTGAAGTGATGACCGGATTGATCTGCGCTCAAAACCTGTGACACCTGTCGAGATAGGAAGCTTTTGTCAAAATTCTGTGTTATATTTGATAATGTAATGTGTTGAGCATCGAAGATTTTCATTTCAGCTTGTATGGGTAATTTCTATTCCTCAGATCTTTGTCGATGAATGTATTAATCATTATTGTTTGTTTTACATAGAAGTGGGGAAATCATTGGAAGAACGAGTGAAGCAGAAGAGAGTGAATTAAGTTATTATTTCATGGCACCATAAAAAGCGGTACTATAGTACCATAACAGGGTGCGCGTAGCACAGTGGTGGTAATTCCGGCTATCATGAACACTATGCCGGTTTGTTCCTCCCCGGGCTCACCAAGCCTATCGCCCTTTCGGCGTGGGGAAATTGGTGCCGGACTTGTTCGAGAAAAACTCCTCTGCAATCCTACTGGGAACACTGTAGACCACCTATATCTGGACTCCGGGGAGAATCAACTCGACCAGCATTCAACGGTGTTCATGATGAAAGTCCGCAAACAGCAGCCGAAGCCACACGTAAACGTTGGAAGACTTTCATGGATGATGAATACGTGGACACCAATTGAATATGAGGAGCGCTAGCAACGGTTCAGTAGATGTGAAAGAGTATAAAATAAAATAAGTTAAAAAAATAGTACTATAACTAGCAGTGCCAATCAACAACTCTATAAGATGACATCGCCGATTGAAGTTGCTCCATTTGAGAGATGCTCCACTCCAGATGGTTTGACTCGATGCAACTACGAAAAGCCGCATTGCGAAACCGAACGACTCTCGACTACCAACCCGATAATATCGTCTATGAAGAATACATATTTACCTGGACACTTTGGTGTCCCGTCCTCACTGATTGTGCAGGCCCCAGCATAATCTCCATTTTTTCGGAGTTTTGCTGGTTTAGCCATTGTGGTCCTCTGGAGTCCCAAGGTCAGCCAGGTCAAAGTCTACCCCAGGTTCACCACCACAGGCAGTCACAGTCCTTGTGAATCAGAGAGAGATTTGCCACCACGCGACTAGTTTGGTACCAAGACGGTGACGGATCGTGGTGCTGATTTACTCTTAGCTAGGCTTCCTGGTGGAAACGTGGGACTTCACAACTTGGGAGGTCATGCCAGAGGGATGAAACTCCCGCTCTACATCGCAGCCCTATACCCAGAAACGATCCCCAGCCACGATGAGGAGGCTGAAGTTTTATCTCAGAACATATGTTATCTGAAGAATGCAGAGAAATGGAAACGCTGGCCGAAAAAATATTTATAAAAACCTTGTGAAAGCTGAGTACTGTCAAGAAATTTACCGATTATTCACACCGGGCTTAGGTGAAGGTGGCTTGAGTAAAGTAAGAAAGTAGATTTCAGGATTCAGAGGAAATAGCAAGTTGGCAAAAGAATACAGTTATACACAAAGTATCTACAAAACACGTAGAGTAGTAGATGAAAGTACCACATGTGATCACTCATGCGTATTACTGTGTTAACCCGTTAGTCATAACTCGAACGGAAGTCATAAAGCACTATTTGCATCCAGCAAGCATCAGACCTGATCAGTGGGATAGGCTTGTTCAAAGGTGAGAAAAAGCATCACACATTTAGTAGTAAAGCTTTTCTTGTTTATGAGACCAGGATATTATTCATGAACTAAATTTCCCTTTTTTCAAAGTACTGTTGCTCGCTTGGATAGTCGTTGACAACGATGAGCAGTTACTTTCTTCAGAAAGGTGCTAGCAACAATGGAACTTTGAGTAGTTGAATTATAATGAACAAATGGTGTTACTACCAGCATGGATTTTTCTTAAATGTTCACATGAAATAATATACGATATCTGATCTCAGTATCTCATTCAAAGGCGCCCATAGTTTTTCGTTGGAGTCCGAGCCCCGGTCTAACTCAAACCTTCCATCCTTACGCGATCAGCAAACTGGTACGAGGATTATTTGAGAGGATAAAAACGCGGGCTTATTATAGCGGTTTGTTTGCGCATGGCACACTACCGGGGCAAATATGCATTCAATCACCGTTATGATACTTTGGGTGGGGTTGAGTGCATAATGCACTCCTAAGAGGAAGATCATACGTAGACGCTTATTCTTCGTCTCTTTTCTGAAAAATGAAAGTGAGGCGGTGAATGGCGTGATTTCATAGCCGTGCATTTGACTACGAATTTCTCAGTCATTGTTTGAGGTTCATTATAAAGGTAACTGTTTTTCCACGTTAGTACGAAGCATCTACATCTTGTTTTCACAGCGTTTCGCTCTTTGGCGAACAGACCCAGCAGCGACGTCTTCGGAAAGCAATGGGATCGGTAGACTTTGTTGAGTTAGAGCTGAGGATTTCGTCCGTTTTTTTTCTGTTCGATAAGCAAATAATATGCTAGTAGTAATAATATTAATAATCCCTGCAGTGGCTTAGTGGTTCATTATAGCTAGAAGAAGAGTGGTGGAAGAGTTCCTCTAGGTTACATGACGCGGTCGAATGTTGTACAAATGGTACTGTTGTTTGCCTCTTTTTTCAGACCCATGTTATCACATAACTTTATCGGTTGCAAGTTTTCGAATGGCAGTATCTTAAATTCACGTAGAATCTATTTCGTTGAAAGAAATCGATAGCCTGCCCCAGGTTAACGATATTGAACATCGTATACTTGAGAATGATGTGCTGAATTTCGGCAACGGAAATCAGTGTACGACGGTTTTCCGATCTATTTATTTAATTATAATTTGTGATTATTATGATTTACCATGTCCTTCTGTTATCCTCTCAACGGTTTATCGCCTCATCGTGGCTGGGAGGTGTTCCTGGATGCCGGACTGCGATGTACAGCGCGGGATTTATCTTCTGGCAGGGTCTCCCAAGCTGAGAACGAGTCCGGCGTTTCCATTAGGAAACCTAGCTAAGAGTAAACCAATACCGGGATCCACCACCGTTTTGGTATCAAAATCGCATGGTGGTAAATCTCTCTTTGATCCACAAGGGCTGCAACTGCCTGACGTGGTGAAGACCTGGGGCAGGCATTGGTCAGGCTGACCTCGGGACTCCAGGGAACCATAATGACTTAATCAGCAAATCTCCGAAAAATGGAGATTATGCTGGGGCCCGCATAACCAGAGAGGATGGGCCGTTCAAGTATCAGGTAGGTAAGTAAGTATTAAGATTTATGGAAAGAATTCCCTTAAGATTTCCAGAACTAAACAAAGCCTTCACGGTCTCCATATCTTATTCAAAATTTCAGCTCCATGAGTGGCGGTCCACTGAGTGAATATGTTAATGCGCTTAGTAGGATATAATTTAAGCAAATATTGGCAGATTGGAACATAATCCTTTTGTAAGCGAAACAGTTGAATAAAAGTGGTAAGAGGATCCGTTCAACTCTAGTTCCAAATAAGAGCTTTTTTTATGCGTTTATATTGCTGAGCTTACATGTGGTTGATAAACTATGCTTGAAACCATTACGCTTCCATGTGATTTCTGCGCGGTTGGTCTCCACGTGACATTTTCAGTGGAAGACTCATAGAAAGCGGCTCTGAGGAAGGCGAAAACCGCCGAAGCGTCAGCTTGTGCTTAAATAAAAGATAAAATAACACCTCTCGTTTGCTCAGCAAGAATATAAAGAAGTACTATTTTTGAAGTCTATTTTTTGTGTTTACCTATATGATCTTATAAATTGATCTTGTTGAGTTGATGCAAGATTGGTCTCAGTTCTCGTTGTCGATGTTGTTGGTGTTGTTGGTCGATGCCTGTCGTTTCGACCATTTCGCCTTAGTGCCGTGCTGTAACGACTGTCTCGCTCATAACAGTGGGAGTCGACGACGAAGAACAGCGACGACAACGAAAACTTGTTTACCAACCTCGCATCAGCTTAATAAGATCAGTTCATAAAATCATGCAAATAAATATATCAACTATTTGTGCTGAGGTTTATAGGAAGTCGGTTTTTTGAATTGTTTTTTTATACTCGCACAGTGGAATACCTTCTTCTATAGCAAATATTGCCTTTTCTTTTATCCTCAACATTTTTGTGACTTCGAGGTGTTCTGAGCGTCGAATAGTCGAAAGCTCATTCTAAAACATGAACAGACATTCTAAAACAACAAGCAAGTTGACAAGGGCATTAAACGCTTCATCTAATACCGTGTCATGAAAGAAATAATAAGGAGTAAATAAAAAGTTATTCATTGTACCAAGTAACTTTTGGCACTTTTTCTTTAAATCGTGAAATGATGAGAAAAAATGGAAGACTTTTTAAAAAGACGGACCGTACAGTTGCTGTTCGCATTTGTTTTTCATCCTCAGTGTTCGGATAATACTATTAATGAAGATCTCGAAGTGCCCTGTTATAGCTTTTCCAAGATTCCAGATACGAATCTTGCCTAATCAGTAGCACACTATTTAACTGGTTAACGTGCTCAACTCGTATTATTCTTGCTCAGAGAGGACTAGTAAGTAACCAGAATGACGCTGAGATATTTGGAAAATCCAAAGCACAGGCCAGATTCGAACCCGCGATTACCACTCCTGAGTTTCATGTGCTACCCACTGAGCCACTGAGGCCTTTGGTTTGCCCTTTTAGCAGCCAGTTAAGTTAAATAATAGGCGGTAGACGAAAAGTCACACATTGTGATTTCGATTGCAGCTCCACCGTAACTGTGTTTTGAGCCGATTTGCGCTCTCCATATCATTCCATTTAGCTAATGATTACTGATAGCAGTGATAGAGTAAAAAAAAAACTGGCTGAGAGAAAAGTGAATTAAAAGCCTCGATGGTGCTGTGGGAAAGACATGATCCTTCGGAAAGGATAATCGTGGGTTCGACTCTGGCGTGGCATCTGAGTTTTCCAAATATCTTTGCATCATTGTGTTTGCCTATCGCATAATACCGTGTCATGAAAGAAATAATAAGGAGTAAATAAAAAGTTATTCATTGTACCAAGTAACTTTTGGCACTTTTTCTTTAAATCGTGAAATGATGAGAAAAAATGGAAGACTTTTTAAAAAGACGGACCGTACAGTTGCTGTTCGCATTTGTTTTTCCATCACGATTTCTAGCTGTCTCGCGCAGGTTATTCGAATCACGAAAGCAAACTTTTCTATCTTTCCACTAGTTCCTGCCAAAGTTCAAAATATGACTATGATTCGTTGGACGTCCAACTCAAATGGGAGCAGGTTCAAAGCTCAAGGCTGATGACTTGGTTTTCCGCTGCAACTCTACGTAGACCTCTACCACTCCTTAGAGAAAGAGAACGAGTTAAGAAAGGGGCTCTCGTTTGCCGATAGACTTATCAGCAAACGACGGAAAAATTATCCTGACCAGATGATAAAGTGAACTCAAGTGAAATTCATCAAAGCTTTAGCGTTGAATCTGTTCTTCTTCAAGATTATGTGTACGGAAATTTGCCTCAGTCCTAAATTAAATAACATAGTTTAAAAATTCTTTGTATAAATTTTATTTCAGTATCTATTTTTTCGATGGACAAATTGTGAAGTATGGAAGGTAAAACTTTAGGCGTTCATCCACTCTCTAGGAAAGCCCTGCGTCGAATCCGTTAAACGTCGTAGACGTAACTGTTTGAATGCATGTTTGACTATGCAGTGACTTATTTGGCCTAACAATCTATGGTGTCAGCGCTTTTATCCATTCGTATTAATGTCGTGTCAATTTGCCTACTTTGATAGGATGAAGGATTTAGTTAGTACCTTGGCGCGGGATCGAACCATTGAGCATTCGTATGTGTTTCTGGTTATCTCTATCCATTGCTCTACGCACTTCATCTTCAATCAAATTGATGGGAAGCATTTCCTGCATTGTAGTACAAATTTCACCGTTCAGAAAACCATAGATCAACACTTTATTGGTTTTATAAATGAACAAAGTGTAAATCGCTAAGGAAATCCGGTTCTGCGACCTTCGAATGATATCGGAAATCGGAAAGGAACTTGAACACAAGGTTAAAAGATTCTGGCGTTGTAGCTTTTCTCTTCATCGAAGTTCATCAGAAAGCAAAATTGTGCCTGCAATGTTTTTGTTATAGAAGAGATCTATTTTTCAAAGCCAAAAATCCACTTCGATCTCTAAAGGCCGTAGTTACTTACGATAACTTTCCAACAGACAGTGCGGTGATCTCATCACTTCAAGAAAAAGGAATACCTGAGAAGGAAAAATATCTGTCAAGTTGAATTTATGCTAGGCTTATACGATTGATTAAGAGATCTGGTTTGTCTAAGTGTCAGGTGCCAAGTACATTTTTTGCTTAATAAATGTAGGAGTAGATTTGATCGCGAGGGTAGGAGACAGAAAACGTTATTGCCTATGAAATAAATAGACCTCAACCTGAAATTGAAATGCGGAACCAGAAAGTTGGATGAAATTTAACTACAAATGATGAAATGCCAAGACGAGTGTAATATGATGGTTGTTCATAGTTACAGTTCAAATGAAGGCATCTAATCGATTCTTTAAAGACGTTTTACAGTAATATTGTATTGTTTATTGTATTTATATTAAAAAAGCTATCGGGGTTGATCAACCCCTGTGGGATCAGCCGTGCATTCGACTTCATTAAGCATCGGCAGAGGCGATTAATTGCATATCTGGCCTATACAGTGACTCGTGGTGGCCTACCGATGTGCTGAGCCAGTGCTGCTACCCTCCCAGTGGGGTTCGGTACCAATATGCACATCCGGAGGCATGGAAGGCCTAGTGGGTCTATGGGGCGGGATAGGTTCCTTAATAAGTATAGCAGGGCGCCTCTCTAATCACTGCGCTACACGAGCAATTATTTCTATACTACTTTGATGCTTGGATGACCCGCCTTCACTAGTTGAGCAGGCATCAGCATAATTTCCATTATTCGGGGATTTGCTAGTTAAGGCATAGTGGTTCCCTAGAATCCCGAAGTCAGCCTGGCAAAAGTCTGCGCCAGGTCGTCTCCACCACAGGCGGTAGCAGCCCTTGTGGATCACAAGGAGGTTTGCCACCATCCGATTAGTTTGGTACCAGGACTATGATGGATCCTGGTATTGGGTTACTACTAGCTGAGGTTTCTGATTGAAGCGCCGGACTCCTTTACAGCATCGGAAACCGTGCTGGAAGGATAAATCCCCGCTGTACATCTCAGCCCGACCCCCAGAAACACCTCTCAGCCACGATGAGGAGGGAAAACGTTATGAGGATTATATCCATTTTAAGAAAAGTAATTATAGCTGAGCAGCGTTTTTCCATGTGTTCATAAACAAGACTATATCGTCACGTATATCTATCACATCGTCGCTATTAGTGACCATAGTGGATGTCATATGTTCAGGCTTCATGTCTGGGGTAAAAGCATGACAAAGTGAGATGGATAGCACATATGTGTTAAGAAGGGGCAAAACGTTCGACATTGATCAATTCCTGGAAGACGTCCCATGTATTGACTCTATTCGTATCACCACAGAAGTGACTGAATGGATAAGTAACATATGCAATGATTTCCTGAGAGCAAGAGATGTATTTAAAATGGTGTTTTTATCCTCTTAGACAAGTCTAGTCTGGCTTCCATCCAAGGATTGGTTATTCCAAAGTAGGAATCATACTAGCGACAACATAGAAGCATGGCATCTCTAACCACTACGATAATATGTCCATATGGAACTAAATAATTATTTAAAATGTCAACGATTTAAAATATTCTCTGTGACAGCTTGACACCTTATCTTTACAAGTGATGTTCTCTGGTGTTTGACATCCATCTGGAACTGAGAATAGTTACCCTGCTAGTTCAGGCAGCATGGCAGCGAACTCTGTTTTTAAATACGGGAATATCGCTAGGAAAAAATTTGTTCTAAAGCAAGGCTCAATCGCTGTATTCTCGACAGAGTCAATACAAATACTATACCCCCTACCAAAAGCGATGCCGTTCGGTGTGCTTGAGCAAGAAAGGGTGTACATCGAGCAACTCTGTTACAAGACAAAGCAAGTAGAAAGGCTATCATGATGTTCAGTGAGCTCAAAAAATGACAAAAGGGGTGACAATGATTGGTAGGTAGGATTAGTCGACGGACTGTAACCAAACCACTCGAAGAACCTAAACTTAAAGCGAGAACCTTAAAGCGCGGCTACGTTTAAGGAGAACCTGGTTCTTCACTGAATGCGCTACTAAGGACCAGCTTTAATCTCTCAAGTGTTACTTTTTGTATCTATCAAGCTTAATTAATATTGATATTATGGGTTATTGTTTGGATATGGGCTAAAACTGATCATTTCAAAGCCTTGTGGGGCGGATGGGTTGAGTAAAAGAAAGTTCTTATTGTGATCTCACTGGAAGAGCCCTATGATACCGCTACTGCGTCAAATTTTTACCTACCACGTGCAGATGCGAACTCTGTCCAAGACTTCGAATAAGCAGAAAAGTTTGCAACCATTTAAGAAGCACTGGTTAGTGCATGGGAGACGGTACATGTTTGCTTTCTACTAGCATGCCTATCCTACAAGCACGTCCATCATGCCTATATGGTCCCGAAGAGCTACGGTAGAAAAAGCAGCTTCATTGGCAGAGTTTGTGGATCACGGAGTCTAAGTCGCTTGAGCACTTTGCCTTTTTCACGAATGTAATTGAATGGTCATGGTCAGCGTATTCTCCCTGGGATCTCCAATACTTCTACTAGAGTATTCCCACGTTTCACTATAGAAAGTCACAGACCTTTGTGGAGTGAATAGAGGTTTTGGCATCGACGTTGGTGTACGTTTTTTGACCTCAAACTAATAGGACCTTGTTCGCTTACAGCGAGATCGAACTTTTGTCTGCACTTGCATTAAACGATATGTCTAATCACTACTCTTCTCGCAACTTTCTGAATCGTTTAAGTGATTCATAGGACTAGCTCAACCAGTAGATTATCAGTTTCGTTGTCCATTCACTAACATTAGATCAGAATTTCATCTGCTTGACATCAACGGATTAAAACGTGAATAAAGGCGCATTTCAAGAAAATTTTGAAAAGTTGTCACAATTATGGATTATATTTCATCGCAGTCGAAGATAATGCGATAAGGACACGTAATGCCTATGAACGACAACCGTTAGACATGAGCCGTTAGTGACTGGATTCCTCGGGTTGTCAAACGTACTGCAGGAAGACAACCGACCCGATGGTCAGAGTTCTTCACGAAAAGCCTGGAAAAAAGATGTGGTGCTCGACGAGTTCCTAAAGCGAGCAGGACCCATTGGGCTACTCTTGCACGCGACAGGGAAAACTGGAAGAATTCCTGGCGCCCGCTCGAGTCACTTGACGATCAACGGGACTGCGGATGAAACAGGTGATTTCATCGCAACCACGGATTTTCCTGCCGACGGGATGAAGTCTTCTCTCTTTAGGAAATCCACAACTTTCGGGTTAAACTTTTCGAATCTCTACCACTTAACTAGTATATCGTTGATTACTCTGTAAGCACACACGAGGCTGTTATTGTACTATTTTTTAAGAGCAACTAAGGTTGAGAACTCAGTGTTCTTAACGTAGAACGCTCAGTGGGGAACTTATGGATGACAGTAAGTATGCGAAGAAGCTCCTCTGTTTTCAAAATTTGGGTTGCGCGGTTTATTTGTTGAGGTTATGGAAGCACTTGGTTGACTAGGTTGGAGACAACTTGACCTTTCCAGACTCTGAAAAGGGCAAAATTTGTCGGAATGGTCAGCAATTCGACCCTACTTTTGATAAATAGTACGGTAACAATCTCGTGTTTACTTATAAAAAAGACAGAGAACTACTTGTCAATGCCATGGTTAATAAAACGTCGACCCCTAGGGATTACTTAAATAGTAGCTGCAGCAAAGTAAAGTTAAGGACACCGAATATCTTAATTGTTAATGGGCGCTTGTAGCGCAGTGCTCGGAGGCGTCCTGTAATACACATGGGATCGATTCTTGCGCCTCAGGCACAGCAAGCCCTCTATTCTTGCGACGTCGGCAAATTGGTACCAGACTTGTCTGGGAGGATAGTAGCACTGGCTTGATACATCGATAGGCCCACCACGAGTCATTGCAAAGGCCAGATATGCATTCAATTGCCTCCAACGATCCTTCATGAAGTCGAATGCATGGCGCATCCCTCAGGGATCGACCAACACCGATACCTTTATTTTTACTTGATCTATTTGTTAAAATGCTTGGCTTTTCAATAGCAGATATTCTTTGAAGCCACACAATGTGTTGGGAGTTCTTGGTCGAAGCTGAGTCACATAATAGATAAGAATAATAAAAGTTGATAAAGCCGTCATAACTCGACTATGAGCTAGTCGAAGGCCCAGCTAGGTTTAAGTCACTTGTGTTATTTACTTTTCCTAGTTAACTGGTAACTCTTCTTTTGCATGTCATACCTGTGTTGCAATTCTCATTGGTCATCGGCTTAAAAGCCGAAAACGACTTACGTCACCGATATGATACTATGAGAGCTCAAATGATCAATAATGTGCTGGAAATAAGCTTATAAAGCCAGTTGAAAAACTATGTAAGTATCAGCAATAACTAAAAATCGTAATCAGGAGTAGATCACCATTCCCACTGACCGATCGACTGACGCGATCGATTGGAACTCCCGCGCGAAACTTAACCCACATCCCATCCATGGGCCACATTCCTACCCCTAAAGGCGCTCCATTCTCAGTAAACGAATCGATTCCTCTTCATTTTTCATTCCGCTCTATTTATTACTCTTAACCGATTCTCCTATATGTCCTTTGCATAAATTCCTAAAATGATTCTTTTACATTGTTCTTCACAACTTAACCGTTTGTGGAGTACGAATGTACTCCTTGTGAAGGTGACTCATCAGCTGCTCATCGTTTGGGTATAAACGGCTTCTCTGCAGTCAAGTACAAGATTTCACAACAAAGAAAGATAAAATCGTGCCAGGATTTCTATGAATTTTTCCACAAGTAGTGGTTTTCACTGGTCCTTTGGCGTTTTGTCAACTTTTTGTGCATTCGCTCTTAGGTTCAGCGTCTCAATCACATGAAGGAGACCCATTGAAGCCCATAGGTAAAGCAATAATAATTGTAAAGTCGACTCTAGAGCGGCTTTATTTTGCAACATCTTGGAAAAATCTGTGGCTTAAATAATGCGAAACCATTTTTGGTAAGGTCGTGAAGCAAATGAGAGCATGTTATATGCTTTCACAACAATTAAAATCATACTTTCTGATTTTTGTTGCTTCAGCTTTGTGAAGATTAGAACTGACCCGTGGTCAACTACTGGCGTTTCCCGAAGGTTCTTTAGTTTCTTGGGTGTTTGAGACTCATGCTGTTGAAATTTGAGACGTATTCGATTCTCTAAGACAAGATGAGATGATTTGTAGGATTTCATCTACATAATGTACGAGGACGGCGTGGGCGTGGAAGAGTTAAAGGGAGAGGTAGCGGAGAATATCTAGACAGATTTGGTCACTATCAGTAACTGGCCAAGCCATTTTAACCGAATTCATTGTGGTTTCACTTGAATTATTTTTTTTCTGCTTGTTTGAAGAAAAAGTTACGTGATCAAGTTGGCAATGGCGCGGGACTAACAAGTTTTCATTACCAGTATAACTAATCCAATTTGTACGAAATCAAACTCCTCGTTGCAAAATTTATGCTGCCGTGTTCAGTGAAAATGTTTTTAGATTACTCCTGTAGTTTAAAGTAGTAACCTACCGTGTTCGTAATGCTAGCAGTCAGCATAATTCAATAAACACGCAAAAGTCTAATGAGATTCTGGTTCACGTTAACTTTTGCGGCTCGCTTCATTGCCATAGCTATGCAGAACTTCCTAAAGAAGGGATGTTTTTCATATCATAGGACGGCTTTGTAGACAGTTCCAGGTGCTGGCGTCCGTCAGAACTGTGTTTTTAACTGAAACAACCATTGATGACTTCAATGTCTTACCATTGGTGAAGTGGGCTCCAATGACATCGCTCCAAGTGATAATTTGATCTAATTCTGGCTTTGCTCGTTCTTCTTCGGTTCCAAATTTCCGATGTGAACTCCTCTAAAAGCATTATTTTTTTTTTAAATTAAAGTTCATTTTCGGATATGGTAGGTGATTAGCAGTGCTGTGGTAGCACTCTTCATAACGACTATGAAAATCTGTTCCAGGCAACGTAGTTACGAGAAAGACTGCGGAAGAATATGGAAAAAATAATTGAGTATGCTGCTTAGAGGTGTCCTGCAATATCGGTAGTCTGTGATTCGGCCTCGCACATTGGGCAAACCAAGCACACGAACACTCTGGCGTGGTATTGGAATCGCTACTAGACTTGTCTGGAAGGATAACAACACCGCACTAGGGCTCTGCCCAAGTGATTAAATGGCTCAAAAGTGCCTTCAGTCATACCCTCGTTGCAACGGATGAAGTCGAGTGCACAGCGGCTCCATGAGAGATTAACGAACGCTGAACGCGCAAAAACAACGCATTTTAAGTGACATTTATCTACTGTTGTCCGTTCAGGACATAATTTATCTTCAGGAAATAGTGAACGTTTTTGTTCCCACTTTCAGATTCTTCATTACTTACTGCGTAGTTCTTAGTTTTAAAATGTCAGTTTTAAAAGGATAAAGGATAAAGCTCTCGGCGTTAATCAATCCATGAGGGATGCGCCATGCATTCAATTTCATTAAGTATCGTTGGAGGTGATTGAATGCATATCTGGCCTTTACAATGACTCGCGGTGGCCTGCCGATGTATCGAGCCAGTGTTGTTATCCTCCCAGACAAGTCTGGTACCAATTTGCCGACCCCGAAGTGATGGAAGGTTTGGTGGGCCATGGGCTCAGGGATCGATTCCACGTGTGTGTCGCAGTGGCGTCTCCAACCACTCCGCCACACGCACCCTTTTTGCGTTAAATACATGAATATTTCAATAACTGGTCTTTGCAACCATTTCTGCAGTCGCCAACATATTTTTCACTCAAGTATTTTCTTTTGTTGGTTACTCATCTATTTTCCGTTTTGCTGTTGTGTTGTGAAGCCGTTGTGGGTGCTCCCGTATTGTCTTCACCGCCGACGGTCGGCGACAGTTACTGGGCAGCGGTGGGACTCCGATCTCCTTGCGACCAGATTTCCCGAACGCCCACGCCTGCTAGGGTTGGTTTATTTTTGTCAGGACTCCCCGATAAACTTATTGATCAAGTCGTGTAGTGTTGTATAAACATACGCAAATGGTTGTGAATGTTTACGAATGCAAAGATTTCGTGCGTAAGCCATTTGTGGTTCACACTGTCGTCGACATATGAGTACTGCAACAGGAATATGAGTGGGGTTAATCTATGAATTGTTCCAGATTCTACCATTTTGTAGCCGGTCGTTGCTTGATGAATTTTGTGTATACGGGCTTTGTGACGTCAAAGTAGGTAGGGTTTCTTCAAAAGAGCTTTTTGTCTAGCTATCGTAATGCACATCAAAAATGACTTCTTTTTTTTTCTCTGTTAGACCTATGACAGAATGCAGTTACCAGAAAGGGTTTTGATCGAGTGGGAATCGTTTGCACTTTGTGCTTAAATCCTTCATCAGGCCGTCAGGCAAAACGAAATCCAGAACCCACGGGCTTTTCAGACCGGTGATTTTTTTTCCCGCGATAAGCTATAATTTGATTATAAAATCTATATTGGACAGCTTATTACCAGAGGCATTTTGCTCATTGTCACCAGCATATGTTCTCATTAACAGCATCTATTATGCATTACAATAAATGATAACCACTGAGAATGAGGCTGATATGTTTGTCGGTGGGTTTTTTGGTCTTCCAGTCCTTATCGATCCTGATGAATCGATATCAGTGGAAAATTTTGAGGTCTGCGTTTATCGACTAGTAAGTAGCTTTTCTTCGTTGCTGGGCGAGTCTTCGGATTTGAATGCCTACCTACCTGATTTGTTGCCGCGGTGACGTCATGCTTTTGCTAGTGACGACATCCGTAGGTGACTAATAACCACTTGGTTTCTTTAAAGAAACAAATATTTGCTTGCTGAGATTTTGTTAACCGTAGTTTTGAGAGATGACGAAAAAATACGAAACCCTAAGGAATAATGTGATGAACTATTAGTGTGTCAAGAACAAGTTAGTATTGCGCCATGTCGCTACCTCACTTATGTTTCTTTTTTCTCTTTTTTTGTTTTGTCTTCATTCTCCTCCTCAAAATTCTTATGTATGCATAGGGTTTCTATGAATCCTCTCTCTCGTCCTTTTTTTTACATTCACGATGATGCCGGGCACAAGTTGATTTGTGTGAATGTTGCTTGTGTTAGTAATGGCTTCTTCTCATTCCTCAACCCGTTCAGAATCAATGGGCCTCATGGGTCGATCCCGACGGACAGGGTGGTCCACAGGCCGTTGCGTTCCAGACGTCAGGATGAGGTATCGATCCGCCGTAGTCGCCGCCTCCGAAACGCCCAGGCCGAGTGACGCGACTGTTCTTCATGTCGGCGAAGGCTGCATGATTTTTGTTTCTTTTAATGGTTATTAGTGGGCAGAGCCGTCTTTTTAATCGATTCGAGGCTTTTTTTCCTCCCTCTCTCTCCATATTCTGCAGTGGTTTTTTTTAATGAACATCATCAGAATTGATGGTCCGTCATTGCGCACTGTTCATGTTTAGATGGTTTATGCAGGTGTAAACATGGTCCGAAGTCATTTTCTGGTGGCAAAAATGACCCATCAATCGTTGATTTAATAATAATTTCAGATAAGTGGGTCCAAAGAGTGGCTAGTAGTTTCGTTCATCACTGCTCTCATGATCTTCCTCAGCTATTCAAAATGTTTTTCCTTCATTTATAATTATTTTATAGCAATTATTGATATCGGCATTGGTTCTCATGGAGTGGGTTCGACTGTTACTTAACCCAATTTTGTTTTTAGCGTTCGACATTCTTCTCAAAACCTCAAAATTTAACCACTCACGTTAGTTCATGGCGCGGAACACTTCCCAGATGAAAATTCCTAGTTTCCACAGAACGAATAAGGACGCATTTAGTGAAAAGATACTGTTAACTTGTTAACTACTAACGCTAAAAGTAATTTGCCTGAGGAAAGCTCATAAGTCTTAGGATGGCGCATGGCCTTCATTCTTCTGGAACGATGGTTCTGTTTCAAATCGGAATCGAAAAGAGCCGAGTTTTTCTTCTCGCTAACATTTTTTTGACCTACTTCTACGTCATTGAGCCGGTATAGGTAACGAGTCTTCATCTGAACACTGCTCTGACTTTTCGTCATCGAACGACACCACGGAGCGCCAAAAGGTTCATTCTATTCACTGTAAATGGACAAAAAATGACAGAAGTACAGGTCTATTTTTTAGACTTTTTTTAAATGGAAATTTATGGTGGTGCAAGTCCACGTGTGTGCACTAGGGTGTTCGGGAATTTCGCCTTCTCATTTCTTCATCGACGTTGCTTCTCCGTCAATGTCGTATTACCTATGGGTGATTCACGATTGTTTCCTCACTAAATCACTAGAGTTTGCGCATTGTTGTAGTCATTCCAGAAGGATGCGGCCGTTTGTTCTTTTCTTTCTTAAGACGTAAAGTCTTCAAAGTTGTCAGACAATGAAAAAGTTTCCGAGCTGGCGTCGGCCTCGCTGACTTTTCACTTTTGATTTTCGACTACCAACTGCGCTTAGAAAACAAATTAGTAACTAACTTATTCAAATGAGAAGTTTGAAACGCTCATAACATGCTCCATGTTCTAAATAGTTTAAAGAATATTAATATTTCGAAGCCGACTTTCCTTTAACCTCGGTGTGACTAATCAATAAGTATTCTTTCTTTGATGAGCTTGCATGAGGTTGATAAATATATTTATTTTCGGCTAACGTTTCGACGTCTTCGTCTTCATCAGAGTCTAAAGAATGTTTTTTTTTCTTCACGAAAACTTCCAATTTTAATACGATTTCTGCCTAAAGTGTTTGTTCATGTGAATGAAAAATGAAAAACCCTCATCATGAAGGATTTCGTTGCAGGACCGTGGTGTTGCTACGTCACGAAATTGACGTCGTTGTCGCGTATTCGTATTGAAAATCGCACTATGTCAACATGATCATACACTTGGATATTTTCCTGTGCAAAAACTAGATTTTCGTGGAAACAACGACGTAACAAAGCGATACTGAGATATTTCGAAGACTTGGACCCTAGACCCACGGAAAAAGGTGATCGCTGGTTCGAACCTAGCCTAGGGTCCAAATTTTGTAAATATTTCAACATCGTTGTGGTAATATTTTACCTGATATCCAGCCATTAAAAAAAATAATGGACGGTCAATAAAAGGTTACGCGTCGTGGATACAACTACAACGAATAAGAACGTCTGGTTTTGAAGTTCAGACCACATTCATTTTGTTCCTTTAGAAGAGACCGTAACAGCGCTGTTGCTGTTTTCAAGTTCATGTGGACTAACACTTAGGAACCATTACCGTTGCTTATAAAACGCGCAACTTCATAACGGGTAGTTTGCGGATATTTACTGGGTTGTCCCAAGTTGTCGGCTGGCAGTTGTGATTAGCTCGGCACGTCCTTGATGACTAACTTCTATCAAAACGACCGTTTCGACCTTGAAGAGTATTTTTCGAGTGATTCATTCCTCACAAACCGCCCACCTACAACTCAGACAGTGTGAAATCTGAAGTGAAATGCTGAATTGTTGAAGAGGACAATCGCGTTTAGTTGTTTCTATGCGTAACTAATCAAAGTGTTTGTTTCTTAGCTCATCAAGTTTTACATTGTTCACAGATCTGCATCGAACTGGTAAGTTCATCCAAAGTGATGTTGTGACTTTATGTTCATATTTCTATTTCATACACGTAGTGTTAACAAATGGCTTACATTGCTCACATGCTTGACGCCAATGTGCTTGCTGTGTTGTATGAACCGGCGTTTATCTTCCTGGTATGTTGTATCCTATTTATTTTTCATCGTAACTGTGTTTCAAAGTCATAGGGTTAATTTAAAATGGTAGACAACGCATTATGGACGCGTGTAGTGCAGTGGTTAGATGTGGCCTACGATACGCGCATGGTCTCTGGTTCGATCTCGCGTCCCTGGCCACCAAGGCTTTGATCCCGACGGGATTGAAAATTGATAGCATATCTGTCTAGATGGATAGCATTATTGACTCCATGCACCGATAAAACCACCGAAAATCATTGTATATACCAGGTATGTATTTAGTCGCCTCTAGCGATGCTTAATGAAGTGGAATGAATGCGCGGCGCATCCTTGTCCTTTTCATCCTTTATATAAGCCTTTGCTAGTTGTCACTGCGGTCCTTTATCTTCTAATTTCACACAGCAGTAAGTTAACGGATTTTTTCCTTACTCGAAAATATTCGAGAATATACGATGGGCCTTGATGGTTCGCTCATGTTTTACATGCAGCATATGTTTTTAATTGAGAAGTTTGGTTTTTGCTAGACAATAATAAAGGGTGTAAGAGAAAGCTCTCGACGTTGATCAATCTCTGAGGGATGAGCCATGCATTCGACTTCATTAAGCATCGTTAGAGACGATTGAATGGCATATCTGGTTCATACAGTAGCTTGCTGTAGAATTCCGATGCGTCAAATCATTGCTGCTATCCTCCCGGACAGGTCTGGTACCGACTCCGGAGGGATAGGATGCTTGATGTGCCTGGGGTGCGAGGTTCGGTTCGTTGTGTATTTTAGGGCTTCTCTAATCACTGCGTTATACTCTTTTTAGGAGATAGTACTCTTTTTTTGTTTTTTTAAAAATATTACTGACGATGTTTTGAAATGATTTTTTGTTTAAATTTGCTACTGGGCTAGAAAAAAACTGGAGATTTATTTGTATTTATACGATAGTTTATGAGTTGTTCAGTGTTGACTCATCAATGAGTCAACATTGCTCGTTTCGGTTGTAAACTGAAGGATCCGTTTTCAATGCAAAAATCCGCATCATCGTGTTTTTCAGCTGTCGAAATCTATAAGTATGGATGGTATGTACACATAACCATGAAGGTTTTGATGATTTTTATGTGATTTCTGTGATTGTATGATTGTTTCCAGCTAAAAACCCGTTAGAACATTCGCATTATGGCAAAGTAGAGGTCCATATCTCGGTGTTTATCGAAGAGCCGAAGAGTTCTCCTTGTAAGTTCGTACGTTCCGATTCATATCTTTTAGCTCATAGGCCTAATTCTTATTAAACACACAACATATCAACTGTATCAAGTGCAAGAATTCGGCACACTTGCGATCAATACCTTTTTTTGCTTGCTTTACTTATCTTTCGTAACTGGTGTTAGATCAGGTTCTTAATACTTTAGATTGATTTTCGCCTAGAACAAGATACCATTAAGATAGGGGCATAAATGCAAGGGATACGAATCAAATGTCCAGTTAGTAGTGGTTTTGAGCAAAAATCCCACGATTTGTTCGCATTCCAAGCTATATTATCGTGATGATTTCAAATCTACTTGACGATTGAACGGTTACTTAACAATTGTAGTTTGTTTTTTCTTAATCTGAATATATACAATATACGAATACTCAGTTGTACCTACAGCTGTCTAATATATAAACTACCTTACCTGTAAGTTCCTTCAGTGTAGTATAAATGGAGCGAGCATCAGTAAAGTCTTCGTTCATCTTGTCGTATGCTAGAAATTATGAGTGTGCTTCGCTCGGGAAACGAGACATAATTTTGCGAGTCCTTCATTTTTATCATTTCCTGCGAGAGTGGGGATATCCACGTGGTGGTTCATCTCAAGCTGTGTAATGAGCATTGGATACAGCTTATCAGTTCTCTTGGAGTAGCCGGGCGTTGTTTGTCGGAGACGACCCACCATGAATAAACACCGGTCGCCCTTTCTCAAATACTTCGTAGTCAAGTGATTACAGATTTTTGAACCTGTGATTGTTAATGGTACAAATGACACTACGTATACTGGGGAAATCTCTGCTTTGAGAGATTGTGGAGAATTTATTTTGAGCCCCCTATGTAAAACGGGTCAAGTATTATTTGCTAGATGAGATGTGATTTCTTAGAAATCGTTTTGATTTATACCTGTTTATTTACTTTTAGCAGCCTCGAGTCAGCTCACCAAGGGTAGTGTGTGAGCACATGTAGGCACATCGACTATTTATGCCGAGGTTTCTCAGAAAGTCGGTCTTTAGTTTGATTTGTGCTCCCACACCCGTTACGCGCCACCTGCGGGAACGTGCCAGATACAATCGAACCTGATTACTCCGAAATCCTTCTTATGAGAACACCAGTGATCCAATAAAGACCTTGAATTCTGTATGGAAAAGTGTTTGTTCGATGAGTTTGACGTTTTATTGAATGTATTAGGTGAAAACACGTACACTACGACAGCAGGCAACGCTTTGATCTTGGTTTCTTTCACGTGCACCCGCTATCTTACGTGTTTGTTCTCGATCGCTGTTCGCAGCGATAACAATCGACACATGTGTTTGATTTTTGAAAGGTTTCCCACCTATTTTTATGGGAAAAATGTAGATTTTAGGCTTAAAAGGCCTTTTGTTTAGAAGTATTCATGTATGTGTGATCTGTTGTGGTACTTACTTTTTTGTTTAAGCTTCCTAGTAGAACAGGACTTGGTTAGAATTTTGAGATCAGAGTTCAGAAGATGCCCTTACAGTATGAGATTGAAATCAATTATCGTTCACATTTCATCGCCGTGCCCACAGAAATACTTAGTTGCAGACGGAGCGATCGATCGATCGTTCGCGTTGAGGTACTGCTCTTTGGTTCTGTTCGCGTTCAGTTCGGATTCCCATCTGGATAAAAATGTGGTGGTACTGTTTAAAAATCCAAGCCGTTTACTGAAAAGTTGATGACAAACTCTCTGATGTGATATGGAGCTAAGTGTTTTATCGTTTTTTTTTCTTACTTTTCAGGCTATCCACTCCTTCCCTAAAGTTCAATGGCATGGTCGTTTTTGAATTCTTTGAGATCATAGTTGATAATAGTGGATGGTAAATAGTCGCAAATATTATAAAAGAGTTACATAGTAGTTGTGTACTGTTTATGATGTTAAATCACCGTTAGAAACGCAAGGACATTAGTTGGTGTGGTTTGAGATCTCGTGGACTTTGGTTTTTCTTCTTTTTTTTCTTTTTTTTTTGCCACGGATATTTATTTTAGACAGAAATTTGGGTACTTGTCAAAACGAAGAGTCGATTTTATCATGGAATATCGCTGTCCTTCTCTCCATCCTCGTGTTTCCTTTACCTTTATCCTTTATCGGTTCGACTATCAAAAACGGCAATTCTAAATGCAAGTCGAATCTGTTGTGCTTGTTTTTGCACTCTTTGAGCTCTTTTTTAAGAATCAAGTTCCTTTTTATCTCTTTTTTTTCGTTTTTTTTTTTCTGTTTGGGCGATGTGTATGGCCGATGTTCCAAAACGTAATCCATAGAGTTGAAATTGATTGTTCGTTTTCTTTAACGGGCGACATGTTGAGGAAAGATGAACGAAAAACTTTCCTTTTGCGGTACGGTTTTGAACATCTTTATCCTTGCTAGACGTTTGTCTCTTAGTATTCGAATTTAGCCCAAACGCAATCATTCTTCATGCTTTCTTATGTATCTACAAAAGTAAAAATCACTTGCCGTTTGATCACCCGGTGTCCAACTTTCTGCATTTGTGTACGTGAAAATGAACTTAGTCATCTACTAAGAGAGTGAAATTGGACGATCAGAAATTATTCTATTGTGCTAGCAGCTCTCATTCTGTAGACGAACATCCGTTTTTCCTAAAAGGGAACGCTATTTTTCATCTTGAACTTAACCTCGGCATAGGCACATGAATGCGTCGTTTTCTTGTTCAGCAATCGTGAGGTTGTTAAACAGCATACATTTACTTACGTATACACTGAAGGGCTCTGAAGAAGGCGACAATTCCGAAACGTCAGCTACTGTTGTATTGTATTGTTTTTCTATGGAAGTAAACGTATGCTGTTTAATAATCTCGCGATTGTTAAACAAGAAAACCACACATTCGTTTTCGTTCATCTTCGTTATGTAAATTTCTTTTTTGATGAGCCGTATCGATATGATTGTTATCTAATTAGAAAGTGACTGTTAGGTAAAAAATTAGCTAAGAAAAAGGTAAAAGTAATGGCAACAGTGATGCAGTGTGTAACACGCAAGCCGCTGGAAAGGGATAGATGGCGGTTCGATCATACCTGGGGTTCAAGTTTTGCGAAAGTCTCAGCATCATTGTGACTGGGAAGTGTCATCAGTGCATAACAGTATTCAGATTTGATTTGCAGTTTTTTATTTGGTACAATATCGTAACTTTTTGTTTTGCTTGTGTCGGCCTTTCATGTTTAGTCACACTCGTTCATGAATTGCACTTCTTTTTAGTAACGTTGATTGCACAGAGTCCGTTCGTTGATTTCATTTTCGAGAAAATGTTTCGTATTTCAGAGGAGGGAGACATTGGGAAGAACGCACACATCGCCGTTGTGCGTGCTTTGGGAACGAAAGCAGTGTGAAATCCCCAATCCATCTCCTCTTGATCGCATTGGCTAGAATGCTGACGCTCTTAGAGCCACCTGGTGCAAAACGTGTGCAGGCGATCAGCAACCGTTCTGCTCAACATCTTCTTAGACTAAGTATGTCTTTTCAGAAAAGAATTCCGTGTCTTTTTCTTCGTCAGAAATAGTTTTTCTTATTCACAATAATTTGAAATTCGCGTGTATCACAGTGGTTAGACGTATCGTACAACAATACACATTGGATTTGTTGCTGTTCTGGTCTGGGGATCCGTGCTCTCAACGCCGTACATCCCAACGTCGTATACGTATTGGTGTCAGACTTGTCCGGGAGGATAAAACACTGACTTGATACATTGGCAAGCTAGCGCAAGCCATTGTTTGTGCCAGTTATACATTCAATCACCTCTTCGGTATTTGATTAAATTACATACTTGGCGCATACCTTAAAGATTGGGCAGCAGATCGCTTTACCATCCGCCCTTTATTCGAAATGTTTAAAGTTCGATATGTGTATATATCTTGCTTTATTCCCAAGTAAGGTACCTAGATTTCAAATCGAGGTAAAACCTAACTATTGAATTATTGCAAATGATGGCGTCCTTTTTGGCATTTTTAACGGATTTGTTGTTTACCTGGGGCCAAATCCGCTGCAGGGGTCACTCAGTATATTTCAGCCAAGTTATCTGTGTATTAGCAGCTGACACTAAACTGATGTTGTTGGTAATTCATGAATTTCATTTTTTGTGGTCATCTTAGTGGTCGATAAATATTACGATACATTCATTGTAAAATACCAAAATATTCCAGATCCGGAAGATGAGTACTTTGATGCAACCGGTTACGACTCGCCAAACGAAGTAATTTCTAGTGGTAACGCTATTACACGGGTAAGTACATGGAGAATATCATGTTTTATTGAGTGTTTTAGTGTTCAATTTCATTTGCGTTTTATGGGTTGAATTTAGTTACATCGTTTCCTGAAAAAGAAAATGCTTTTGTTATGTTGTAAAAAAAACTGTGCTTAACATGCTTTAAAGCAAACTTTTTGTTAGCATGTTAAACGAAACGGCATGTAGTGACAGGAATTCGTCGTGTGGTAAGAGCAACGTCATTTTTCATAAGGTTCAGTGATCTTTAGGAATCGTCAGTGATAAGCGTGTTATATGAGCAAACATAATATCGGCTAGCACGTGATCTGAAATGAAGCTGTTTTCTTTCTGATTGCTGATAAAAGGGACACTCGAAATTTAGGCTTTGGACGGGGGAAGAAATCGTTTCCAATCCTTCTGTGGTCACCGTCCAGTAGTATTAATGCTATGTGTGCGTCATTTACTTGTCACGTCATTAATTCTCAACCGCGGCAGCAGCGCAATAATTGTGTCAGTAGTAATGTATGATTATGAGATGACATGCATAGTGTTGGGTTTACCAATGATGCGATGCCATTGTCGAAGAATTTTAGAAATGACAGATCCATTGGGTAGCTGTATTACTTGGTACCTATCGTTTTTAAATCCTACTTTTCACTTCTATATTAGTTAGGAACGGGTCTCGCCTAATGTTTAATGCGTCCTGCGCTACAGGTAGTTTTTCGATATTACCCTTCTTGCAAAGCTAACCTTCTTCGGTCGGGATTGGCGGTCGGCAATTTAGAACCAGACTTGTCGTGATGGAAAGAGAACACCGATCACTAAATTTATTTCTTCTTGATATGCACCACAATGCTCTCAACGCAGCGTTAATTCTACAATAACTAATGCCTCGGTAGTTCCATCAGTGCTTAGGTTAATATAAAGTCGCTCATTAGAATTTCAAAAACACTGGCTTGATATATCTGTAGACGACTGAAAATCATTTTATAAGTTAAATATTAATTCAATCGTCTTCACGATACTTAGTGAAGTCTAGGTGTATGGCACACGTCTTAGTTATTGGTCAACGCAAAGCACTTTATCCTCTTGTTTTCTTTTTTTACTTCATTTATATGACCCAATGTCAAGTGTTGTACAAATTCTGGCCAGAAAAGATTGCAGAGTCTTTTTCAGTTTCTGGATAAATACCTGGTATGGGAATCCAGCTCAGATGAATACAATGATCGTTGGAAGCGTGAGTTCCTCAAACAGCCGTCGTGGTGCGACGCTGGCCTGTGTTTGCAGCAGATAAAAAGAGTACGTCCCATCTTTGTGTTTGCTTTTTTGTTTTGGAGTATTTTACCTTTTTTTTCTTTTATTTGGAATAATAGTGCTATTTGTTTTTGTTTTCGGAACCTTTCGATCCAATTAAAGATTTCTTGTAATATTTACATAACATTTTAATTTTCTGTTTACGTAGTTTTAGTAGGTGAAAAGTGAGGGAATGGTTTCTTTTAAATGATTTTTGTTATCGTTTGGCGTTTTAGCTACTATTATAGTGATTCATGTCTTTTCTTCCCATTGAAGTCGTCGCATACTAAGAATTTCAACCTTGCACTAACATGTTTCGGAAGCAGTGAGGTTTATCAATTTAAGTGGAAGCTAGTAGAATCTAAAGAGCTCTTCTAAAAAGATGCAAACTTTATGCGTTCCTGCGATAAGATCTGATTTCTTGATTGTCGAAAATCGTCTTTTCCTCTATCCGTTGAAGATCTCATTTGAAAAACTCAAGTGATTGGATGAATAGAATTTCTACAGGAAAGACAATGTTAATGGTGGTGTTGTCAATTTATCCACTGTAGCGTTTCGATTCTTAACAATTCGTTTTCTTTTTGAGCTTTTTGATGATTTCTGTTTTAAACACTTTTGAAATCATAACCACCATTTGGAAAACTGTGTGCACTGTTAGAACAACATGAAAATTCTCTCCTACAACCTTTCCATGTCTTCAGATCTCAGTCACTACACTCATTCAAAATTCTTTAGCGCTTGTCGAAAAAAAACAAACACACAGGCGTCGTTGTGACGACGTCGCGTTAAATATGTGTTATGGCAGTTATGATGTGTACGAATGCGATGCGATTTAATACGACACGGGGACGGATCATGAAAATGTAACAAAGGGTTATGTTTGAGTGGTTGATCATTGATTGAACGTTTAGTTTATTGAATGCAATTCCTTTTGCGTAATACATAGATGACAAGTGTTCTCATCTGCTCACTAAGCTGACAGGTTTGCTTAGAATTCGATTTCCTCTTACCACTGTTTTGTAAACAATCATTCGTCTTCTCGTTAGATTTAGAATAGTGAGAGTAGTGATGACTGGTTGTTATCCATAGAAGCAGAGAGCGAAAATGTTGGAAATGGCTGAGCTGATGAGGTATGGGCAGGTTGCTGAACGTTTTTTTTTTGTGTTTAGTATGCTAAGCCACCCTTAATCGCTTTTTTTCTCGTATTATAATTTTTGTTATTAGAGTGTAAAACTGGTTCTTTCATATTTCTGGGGGAACATTTGAAACCACTACGATCGATTGCGATCTATTTTGTCGATTTTGCACTGAAACTTTAGCAAAAATGAGTATGGTGGACATGTGAACGAACTGAATCAGCGCTTTATCCGATCATGTGCCTTTCGTAGTACGTAGGCTGAAATGATTCAACATTCTCATGCAAGCATGTCCTTATGAAGCTTCTAGAATTAAGTCGTCATTATCTATGTTGATTTTACACTAAATCGAACAGTCGAATGCAGTTTGCTGGTTTCGTTCCAAATTTGCGATGAGAGTTCCACTTGCCGGGTTTTGTTATCCGGCTTTTGTTTTCACGAGTTCGCGGTCGAGTGGATCGTCGAGCTCGTTGCTATAGCCCCTGTTTCCAAATCAAACGCCTAGTATACAAGACAGGACACATGGGCAATAAAGAGATAAAGAGGGAAAGGTGAATGAGTCACCAGATTGGTCGCATAAACGGCCGTCATTTCCATGTCTCTCAATCCCTGAACGTGTTTGTTTTTTATCGAACAATTCTTTTGGTATAGCGAAATATGTGTAGAAAGTCGCTAAAATAAAACTTGCGCAGTTCGTAATCAGTAAAATGCATTGAGGGGCTGAATCTACAGCGTTTATAGTAACACGATCACAGTTTGGGAATTTCTGGTTCAGTGTGTGACTGTAGATGTGGACATCTCAAAGCTAAAGGTAATGTTGAGAAAACTGATGAAAGAGTTTTCTTTTCTGTTTCATGCGGCAGTGGGTTTCTGACGTTAATGGCCTTCTATAGGTTAATCTTGATGGCTTTATTTTATATACTGTTTACCTTGTGTGTACGTTATCAGTATTAAACATTTCGGAGATCTTGAAATGATACTGTGCTCGTCGTTTTATTATTGCAATGAAGCTGACTGCAGAATTTCCACTACGAAGAGCGTTTCATTCTCATCATTCCGGCCGAATCATTCATTCCGGTTTCCTGTAGCAATACTGTAACATAAAAACGAAAACACAAGTTGAGCAAGCGAGAAGAATCTTCTAGATGGTTTCTAGATTTTTGCTAATGCCTTTTGAAACTTTGTGATGGGTAAACGGGGTGTTTTTTAGTCAGTAATTAATTAGTTCAATTTGGTCTTATTACATCATTGCATATTATGACATTAGAAGGTAAGCTTTCCGTAGTAACTTATATAGAGGTGTTTAGTAAGATTTTTCTGTCATGTGATATGTTTAACAAGCCGGTTTTTAGAGCTCAGAAAGAGGCTTTTGACACTAATAGAAATCGTTTAATACGAAAGTAAAATAGTCATCTTCACTCTATGATCGTTCAAAGTTTTTCATGCAGTACATGACTCTGGTGAAGTAGAACCAGCTTTCACGAATACTTATGGCCAATAATCCAAAATCTATTGAAAATCCCTTAAAGATTCCACCTCAAAAATTGGTGTTGACAGAGTGCTTTTCTCAAGATTGCTGAAGCTCGACATTTTTTGCTGAGTTAGAGTGACGCCGTGCATTGATGACGCAAAGCATGACAAACCATTGCAGTTTTATATTGTAATGCTCTCATTTTTCTCAAAGTCGTTTGTTTTTTTTGTACTTCTGAAGGTTGAAAAGTGATGTGAACTACGTTGGATTCAATCGTCGATTTTTCCGTGTTAACATTTTCAGTGTTCGAGGTTTGAGAATGAATGTAATCTCCGCTGTAGGTCGCCGGGAGAAATTGAATCTTCACAGTTTGAGACGACAGCCACATGAAATCCGGACACAGAATGGGGCATATATGTTCGTAAGGAATGCGAACGTCTTTTAAATATCTAATATGGCCCATCTGCCTAACCATACAGGGGTTTATCCGAAATATTATATCACTGGCATAATAGCACGAACTTTGTACGTTCAATGTATGTGTTGTTATTTGATCATCTGTATCACTTTGAATCCCGTAAAAAATGAGTGAGTCGAGAGGACATTAGCACTGGAAGCAGGAAAACGGCAACTCATCTCTGTTACGTCAGCACAGTATGCACCACTGGGTATATTGCCAGCATCTTCTGAGTTTTAGTTACTGTTAGCTGACCTTCAGATTGGAATTTTCGGGCTTCTTAGCGTTGGTTACCCTGAAGGAAGGACGATTGCTACTGGATGTACCTATGTAACAGGACAAATACATGGGCACTTCGGGTTCCTGTTTAATTTCTAATCCGCCACTTTATGATTCGCGGTGCTACTGATCGGCATAAGGTATGCGATACCTGGCAGATCCGCGATCATTATGCGTGGGAACGCGACAGATGCTACTACTACTGCTAAGGTGTCAACTTTCTAGTTCTAATACATCAAGGAAGTATGCGAAAAACTTCTATATAGTTGTGGAGGACGCGGCCCATTCTGTCATCAAGAACGTGTTCGTTAGCAATATGAGCCAGATTGTGTCTAGAGCGTTCTATACACTATACAGTCGAAGACAAGGTGGCCGGGCACCTAATGCCTATGGAACGATAACCGATAGACGAGAACCGTTAGTGACTGGATTCCTTAGGATGTGAAACGTACTACTGGAAGACAACAGACTCGATAGTCAGAGTTCTTCACGAAAACCCTAGAAGACACTTGTGATGTTCAGTGAGTACCTAAAGCGAGAAGAATCTACTGCGCTACTTCTGCACGACATAGGAGAAAATGGAAGATGTACTGACGCGTGCTAGAATCACTAGACAGTCAACAGAGCGACCGATGTGGGGATGTGCATGATATTAACGAAATGAAGTGGGAATTTAGGTTATTTGGTATATGAAACTCTATTCTCCATGTAAACAAGCAGCAGAGGTTAATATGGCAGCCAGCTTTGACCTCTATACATGCTGTTTGCTCGCTCACTTCTTTCCGATTTGTCCGTCTTCGATCAACATAAGCTGAACTATAACGGTCTATTATAGTAGTTTTAATGATAATGAATGACTAGTGAACTCGTATTCTGCTTCGGTTTTTCATTCCAGGTCTCTTTGGAAACTTTTCGAGCACTCCTTTTTGAACGTATTTGGAAATATACTTTATACGTAATAACTTTTATGTAGGGTATGCTCGCTCAAGTCTGCTCATCCTCCTTTCGATTTCTTACGCACTGATCGTGTCTGCATCTTGTTCCTGCTCATCGAGGGAGCTGAATTATTGGTCAATGGCAATATTACTAGGAAGTCGACTACGTAGTTTAATTAGTAATAGATTGAAATGTTCTGCAATGGCCTAATGATATTCTAGCCGTAATCGTCGTCTAACTAAGCCTTCATTCCATTGCAACATGACTTATTGACAAAGCTCGCTTGGACAGCGCAAAACATTCTTTTTCCAGATGCGAGTTCAGAGTAAGAATTTCTTTATTTTTGTTTATAGGTAATCGGGCATGAAGTTTTCACAAAAACATAGGCTTCGTTGTAGAGTTCCATTTGAAGCATGTGGTTTAGGGCTGCGTTTAACCTTTCATCCATCATCTGGAGGTGCGTTATTTATCCTTGCAACTAAACAGCTGTTTCCTCTATGTTTTGTTTCGAACGAAACCATCAGTCCTGTAGTCGTACTTGCTGCATCATTGTTTTTCGATTTTCAGGAAGGGTCTTTCACTGGTTTCACATCTTTGTCACATTCGCTACAGTGTGCATTTGTTTAATTGCTTGCGTGTTCGAAAACAACAATTACACCCTAAACTTAACAAGAACATGTCAACTTATGGCGGTTTGTTAGTTGGAATAAGATTACCAGGTAGAACCTATAGGTCTTTGACGATAAGACTCAGGTTTTGTATCCTACCGGGATAAAATTCTGATTTTTTGGAGTCCACGTATTGTTTTCATTTTTTCAACGCTTTATCCCGAGGAGATTTTGAATTAGCAGGATTTCGTACGGCAGTGATGTGCTCGAACTGTGCTCTCGGAGACTAAAATGCTTTCGTTGAAAGTTCCGAAAACTTAATCTTTTTATTTAAAGGTGTTTTATGTTATCTTTTTATCTACTTTTGGCATTGAGAGGACGAACGACTGTGGACCACAGACTCGGATTATTGGCTCTGAAGAAGGCGAAGACGTTGATCTGTTAGCCGATTAGACCTTTTTATCAACTTCGTCTTAGCTTAATAGTCCAAGAATATTTTGGTCTTTGTTTTCAGTTTTTCTTTTTTCTTGGAACTTTGAATTTTTTGTAGTCTCAGTGTTACAAAGTAGTATTTTGTAAGAAATCCATATATCCAGGGGTAAAGTTTCTCGGATCAACCTTTCCTGTTCCCAATTTCTCGAGTGATTTAATTATCGAGAAATGATCGGCATTTATCGTAAAACCTGCTTTGCCGCAAATCTTTTAAACACACGAAGGCCATCATTGGCTCTTTCAAAGCGTCTTTCACAGTGTTCATTTTGGGGTTTACAAGTAAACTGAGTCCTTGTAAATCTAGCATCTTCGAGCGTACACACCTTTTCTCAATCGACAAATTGTCAGTGGCGTTCAAATCTTGTGTCGTGAGTAAGCGGCCTTGACGACTAGCTGGCGTCCATCGTAGGCTTTTTCTGTGGTATTGAGATGACTAGTCTCTGCTATTTGAATTATGGTTTATCGTGGTAGCAACAGTGTGGTAAGTCTAATTCCATGGGTGAAGGGAAAAAACGGTAGAGGAGATTCGTCATAGAAAACATTTCAAAAGATAAGGGACATATGACAATGTCGAAAATAGTAAAAAATGAATGCTTCTTAAAATTGATCACTATAGGCATGACATTTTAATGGGTAGTTTTCGTTTTTATGGTAGTAACTGTTAATTGTTGGTGAAGACTGGTGTAGAGAGCGTTGAATGGAAGACCATCTGTAAATTTGCATGGTGGTTGACCCAGTTATCATAGTTAAATTCAAATCGTAAAGAGTTACTCTGCCTGCTGATGAACGTGACGGCGACTGTTGATTATTGTAAGGGTTTAATAAATGTGTCAATAAGGATGGTGGTGGTGATTTATTCAAAGAGTTTAGAAGAACATTTATCATGCCGGAGAGACGAATGAAACTGCGTAGAATGCTTGAATGAGTATTAAGTCTACGGAGCACTTTTGTTTTTTGAAAAGTTGTTGTTGCGTTGGTGAATTGTGACTTTTCAGGGCAAAGCCAGCGGTAACAAATGGGCATTGTATATGCGAAGTTTCATCCAGAAAACTTTGTTTTCCTTGGGGAACAAAGTGCATGCAAATGCTGCTACCGTTATTGTTACCGTGTTGATGATGTTTTCGATCTGTTGCTATGGTTTACAGTTCGTCCATATCGAAACAGATATTGTGAAGCTGTGGGTAGCCAGTGAGTTGTCTTCTGTGCATTTAATTGTTTACTCAGTGAGCTAGGATATTTTATTTAATCCTTTCAAATACGGCTAACGTTTTGACAACGTGAGCTAATGACCCATGAAAACGCCTAGTGAAAAGGTGAAAATGTGTCTAAAAAATAATCTTTGTATTCCTGAATAAAGAATTCCTAAATTTTCTTCTAATTTTTCAGAAGGTGGTCGTCTTGATGAGGAGCTGAATTTCCTGTCACGGATACAGTCGACGATGAATTACAATGAATCGAACGCTGGAGTAGAAATTGTTCGCGAAAACGGACTGGGAGGTGGTTACCAGGTGGTGATTCAGACGTCCGAATACGCCGGTCAGAACATCTTGGATCGAGATCCATTGCTGAAACATGTGGACACGATGCGAGAGATAGCTAATTTCAGTATCGAATTGCATAATGTGTAAGTGTTGTTCAATGTGAAACTTGTCTTATACTTTCTTCTTTCTTCTTTTTTTTTCATCTGATTTCACACAGAAAGTGTGCATTAAAAAAATCTGGTTTATGGAATCAAAAGGGAAGCAGTTCTGAATTCCCTCCGTGCCTCATTGCAAAGAGAAATACTCAAGAGAGGACTATAACAAGTGTAACAATAGGGGAGAGCATGGTTTGAAAAGCTTTTTGATCCATCACACACTCAAAGGGAAATGTTCATGTTTACTAGATTAATACTTAGTAAATTTCTATTTGAGTTCGATTTTGAGCATTTATTCATGAATCTGACCCCGTTGTTCTATGTTGACGTCATGATTATTGCGAAGGACGGATACTAAGGTGGCCTTTTAAATGGCAAGTACGAATTTATAGAAATAGGAAGTGCGTTGAAATTTTCGTAATTTAGTAAAAAAAATATGCATGTATGGTGGGAAATGATACCGTCAATATTTTTAATGTACGATTGGGGTGATCGAATGAAAACTATTCGAACTATTTATATCACTTGGAATATAAAATTTTTATGCGCACAAAGTACACACTCAAGCTTTATGTTTAGTCACGGGATGTCTTAGTATTCAGGCATGATATGTAAAAAGTAAACATTGAAAAAAAAACTCATAGGAATTCCGGTGCTGTTTCCAAATATTTGCACAACTGATTTGCTAGCCTGTTAATGATGTCACTTTTTACATCCGTGTAGTATCATACAGTCATTGGATAACGTGATGCGTCTGCTAGCAAAATATTGTTTGCCAAGAGTATTGGGAATGACTCATTTCAGTCATTTCGTCTTATGTGTTGAGTATATGTTGAGGGCAGGGTGTATTGCGAAATATAACTTTAATGAAGCTGAGATATTTGCAAAACTCTGGACCGCAGCGGTCTATGGTGGGGAACGAACGCGCTGTTGTCCTTTCCGGGAGTTACGCGTTCACCACCACACCATGCGGGTCATTCGTTTCGCCCTCTCTCAGCTAGTTCTATCGATCTCTTCCATCAGCAATCAACCGTCAGCGGTGTTTTCTCAACAAGAATATCGAGAATTATAACTACAGCCTCAGGTTAACTGGGTTTGTTGCCGATTTGGGCTCCTCAGATCAATCCCGCTGATGGCAGAGATCGATAGAACTAGCTGAGAGAGGGCGAAACGAATGACCCGCATGGTGTGGTGGTGAACGCGTAACTCCCGGAAAGGACAACAGCGCGTTCGTTCCCCACCATAGACACCTGCGGTCCAGAGTTTTGCAGATATCTCAGCTTCATTAAAGTTATATGTTAAGGCTTAATGAGATTAACCATTAAGCAAGAAATTAAATGGAAAAGTCTAGTTAGTACAAGTAAAGGGGAAGTGGTAGAAGTTCTTACAAGTTGTTCGAATCTTGAGCATTAGTAATGATTTGTTAGAATTTTTCCGTGTCAGCAGGATTAAGTCTATGGAATTGAAGCAGAGGTATTTACGAAATATGAAAATGCCACCACAATGATTAGAACTCGTTTGAATCGTTTTAAGCTTACAGAAGAATGAATGTTATTGTTGCGAGCAGGCGTGTAGGCACTACAAGACTGGGACTGAATTAAGAATTTTCATTGTTCAGCACATGGTCGTTGTCCGATATCTGTTTCAAGCCGGCTCCACCTGAACTGGATGGTATGGCTGCCGACATGTCTGATGTTATTGAGAGAATAGTACCATGCATTTGGATCACGCCGATCGACTGCTTTTGGGAGGGAGCGAAAGCGCTAGGACCGCATCCGCCGATTCCCACCAAGTAATTTTTTTTCTTAGCAAAATCATGGACAAATTATTTTCGTAGATTCACTACGATAAAGGTATCTTTAATGAACATTTCAGCGATTTGTCATTGTTGGCTTTGTTGAAGTCGATTCCGAATAGGAAGTTCATCCAGTGGACATATTTTGACCCAATGGAAGTGATTAGTGAAATCCATCGAATGTTCAATATCGGTTCTCATCATACCTTTTTTAAGAGGGTAAGTGTTCATTAACACGTTTTTCTCTGCTGTCCTTGCGCTCATTAAGGCTTATATTTCAAGCATCAAACAAGCACGAATAAGTTGAATTTCGTCCAGCAAAACATAATGATGTTGTCACATCGCTTGTGCTTATAACCACAGCGTCGTGTCTTAGTTCGAACCTCTTTTTTTTCCACCCAACTTTTCTTTGCCTTTGACTTTTAATTTTTTGAAAGTTTTGATTTCGAACAAGTTTATGATTGAAAGAGTACGAATAAGAGAGAACGGAAGAGAAAAGAATAAGAATAAAGAATATATTTATAAAGTTTATGTCTACCTCTAAGTTGAATAACTCTAGGTTTGTGAATATTTAAACTCTCATGGCCGAGGAATTATCGTTTGTTAGCCATGCGGCTAGTTTTCAAAACTGCTTTGGATGTTTTTGTTGATAATTCTTTTAGGATGTTTGAGTGTTTTTCTTGGGAATTTGTACTAACATTGTACGTTCGGGATGAATTTAAGCTTAATTCTTAGCATACAATGCTAATAAATTTTGCGTATTTTTGAAGCCGCTGTCGCATTAAAAAGTGGTTTTTTTAGGTGTTGCTCATGCTAATGATGAAGAATTTCAGGCTGGTGTCGGGCATGGTTATCTTGATCGATATTGCATAAACCCTCTAGATCCAGAGTGTCCGAAAATGGCGCCAAATTACTACGACGTATGTCCGATGTTGGACACTTTCCGCGACTATGCGCGTCAAAATAACATCACTTTGGAAGCAGATGATTTCTCTAACGATGCATATGAGTTCGATCTGCTGTCATTATTTGGCTAGTAATCTGATTTGTTTCCTTTTTAATTCTATCACACATAATCGTTAATTACACTGCAAGGTGCCTTACACTGTAAATTTTGCTGAGAATTCCATCCGATTTCTTGCAAAAGACTATTGTAAAACTATTACAAACTTGCATTATCGTTCATATTGTCCCCTTTTATTTCTAGGAAACCTTCTCCAGTTTTCGGTTCACTTATTATTTCATAATGCTTTCTTTTATATCAGTTCATGAAAACCGAAGAAGAATGACTTATATACAAATGTTTTTCAGATTTTGGTAGCAGAAGAAGGCGGAAAAGGAGTCTCGTGGTAGAGAAACCAGTGTCGCCAGCTACAAATGGTACGGATGGTGAGGAATTATCGGAAATAGAGTCGGTTACCTTGGATTCGTTCGTTCAAACAGAACATAAAAAGACAAGAACAACAGGTATGTTATTTTTTTGAAATCTTGGTTTTAAAACTCATTTAAGGTTTTCAGATTGCAACACATATCGTGGGCCAATGATGCGGTGGATGTTCGCCAATCCTGAAAGGTGGTCTGAATTTCTTGACCATGTGAGTATTCTTTGTTCTACGCAAAGACCTTTTATCCAGAATATCTTGAAAAGATAGGTGGTTGCAACTGATGTGACTCGGACGTAAAACATAATCGGCGAAGTTCCTCTCATTGAGTAACCACTTTTGACCTGAATGTATATTCTGCATTCGAACGTGACCTTCAGTAGTGCTTCAGTTCCACTGTAAGGAGTTGATTTTTGAGAGATAAATATATATTGAAGTAGCTATATTATTGGATTTGCCGCAATAATGGTGAGCTTACAGCTCACAGATACAGATGAATCGAAAAATCACATCCCTAAATGTCCAGTGATTATACAATTTGATATGTACTCTGTAGGAAATATAATTATCCATCCAAACTTCCATACATTATTGCCATCAATCGTGGAATACTTGTTTAAGCTGAATTATGACGCCCAAAGATCGTCCTTACTGCCAATCTTATTTTAATGTTTATTTGGCCTCGTTATATTACCATAAATTGTACTTAACGTCTACTTGTTCTAACTGTTTAGTTTTTGTTGTTATTACAGTCTCAGTATCCTATTTTCCCCGACTACGCTGGTGTGATGTCGGGTGGATGTCCTGGTTTTGCAAAAGGTGTGCTTCATTGGCCCGAAGATATGATACTAGGCGGAGTGAAACGGTCAGCGAATGGAATGAGAATGGAATCAGCTGAAGCGCTACAAAGCGTATTTCTTGTTGCTAGTCCAAATGATGTGTTTCTGAGGTATAAAGAGAAAGTGAGTGTTTTATTCGTTTTCTTGTTGTTTTCATAAGTAATATGTTCTCCTTCAGAGTGATAGTACAGCGCCAAAACCGGAACTGGATCAATCCATTTGGAGTGAGCAGCTAGCTGAAGAGGTCATCCAGCAATGGCAAAGGAATTTCACTCGCATGCTATACAAACATCCTGCGAACTTCGACAAAGAGGTTCTTTTTTGTTTAAACAAAAATTCGTGAGCAGAATAGTTGTTGAAGACGAAGGCGATAGAAAGTGATAATTTCATCTCATTTAACAGGGACTTGAACGCCGTACAATTCATCCGTTGGCGTCTACGTCAATTGCCGACATGTTGCAGGAGTTTTGCCAATTTAACTACAAAATTATTTTTGTTGGATACGGTCTAATGGTTAGTTGATGGATTACATCATCTATCAATTGCAGACGTCGCAATCTTTTTATATTTCACTTTGTTGCTTCCAAATTCTGAGAATTAAGTTGTTGTTAAGGGGCATGTAGTGGTTTAGCCGATGGCACTTGCGTTGTTCTTCCCTGTCTTAGTTTCAATACTTTTAACGTACGACGTATTCGTGCATTAAGTGATTCTGAAGTGTTTCTTCGAGAGCTAGCCCTAGAGACGGTTATCATTACGATAAAATGGCGAACACATTTTTTTCATGAAAAAGACGGGTCACCGACGAGTTTTATGGGTGCTCCTGTGAAGGTTGTCTCAAGTGGATTCTCATTTTACAAGTGCCGGTTGAAGTTTTTTTTTTTAAAAATTGCTTGGTATTAAATTAATATCCCATGCTAGCTAAGTCCATTTTTGAATACCCCCTTTTTGTTTTTGTTATGGTGAATTCAGTCGTAATCGAAGTGACCAGTGTCACATTCAGAGATTGTTGGGGTAGAAATTAATTTACTGCGGGAAGCGTTAGATAATAACTATATTGAGGAGCGTACTGTAACAACTCGAGATGGAATACTTTAAGAACGGTGAGCTATTTTTGATAAAAATCCTCTTTTTTAGCTTCTGTATGCAATTTTCACGCAAATGAAACGTGACGGTTGTCTACCATCATCTCAGTCCTGCATGGGTCTTGCATTGGCTGGTGTGTTGACTGTGACATTTGCCTCAATCTCCGGACTTGGTTTAGCCACGTGGTTCGGTATTGAATTCAACGCTGCCACAACACAGGTAAACTAATCTTGTGTTTCTCTACGCATCTATTCTTGTTTATCTAACGATTTATTCACATGCGTATGGTTTTTCAAGTAGGATTATCTGAATGTTAATGAGAGATAATTCTTAAGAACACTCTCACTCGCAGCTGCGTTATTGTGTCAATGATTACATTAGGCTATGAAGTGGATAGCAAGTGTGAGATAAATGCGGCTTCTTGATTCTTTGGAAATTATAGCCCAAGGAGGCATCTGTTTTATGCGAGATGACCTGTGGTGCTTCTTCTTTGCTTCGTTTTCTGACAAGAAGTAACCATCAAAATGTCTTATTGGAAAATTCTGATAAGTACCGATACAGTTCCTAGGTTCGACTTTCTATTAACCTCGGCATTGGAATATGAATGCGTAGTTTTCTTGTTCAGCAGTCGCGAGGTTGTTATACAGTATACATTTATTTCCATAGAAAAACACACAATACAATACAATACAACAGTAGCTGACGTTTCGGCAGTATCGCCTTCTTCAGAGCCGCTTTTTCATCAACCACATGCGACTATAATCAGCTGTTCTAACCTTCCTCATTTGAAGTCATGTAAAAAAGCGGCTCTGAAGAAGGCGATACTGCCGAAACGTCAGCTACTGTTGTGTTGTATTGTATTGTGTGTTTTTCTATGGAAGTAAATGTATGCTGTATAACAACCTCGCGATTGCTGAACAAGAAAACTACGCATTCATAGTACCGATACACTTTTTGTTAGAGGATGATTATGCTGTCACTTCTTTGGCTTTGGCCACAATTTAGATGTAAATTTGCAGCAGAACCTTTTTTGGAATCCAGGACGAATTCTTAAACTCGTTTGGCTCCATGCAAACTTGTTGACATATATTGGGACTTCTCTTCGCGACTTACTTGACGGAGTTTTGGGCTAATTGGTTTTCGTTCCAATCTATTGTCAACAGCACAGATACAATTTTATCAATAGGATACAATTTTCATCATTTTGTGACCATTGCGAAAAAGTAATCACAATATCGACATAGATTTTGTCTTTATTCGACATTCTGGTTAAAACATCAAGGCTTGAAAGCTTGAGTAACTCCATCGTTGTTGAATTGGCACATGGATTGCAAGTGGACACATTGAAACACTATCTTGCCATTGTGAAGCAATTAGTTTGGCGGGAATGGAAAGTTAAGGAATAGAGAAGACTGGTATGATCAAGAAGTTATAGGTAAACTTTCTTTTCCTTGGAGCTGTTCAATACATTCGCAACAGAATGGGTTTCTGCACAATTGTTGGTAAGGTTTTCAGAAAAGTAACATCATTAGATGCATTAGAAACAACATCATTTTGACTGAAATCTCGCCTTATTCGCTGCTCTGCTAGACCTACGAGTTTTTGGTGAAAAAAGACGAAAAATCAAAATTTGTGGGAACCAGGACGGATTCCAGTTTTTTTTTTCTGATTAGTTGTTACGGAAGAGATAACTTGTTGGGGAAGATTTCCAGGTTTTAGTAGGTTCTGTTCAACGGGTAGGTTTCATGTAAGATAGGTTATATTTGCTTAGAGTAGAGAGGCAAAATTACTTTCAGACATATTAGCATTTAAATCAATACGCGTTGTCGTCCGCGAATGTGTTGATATCTGGAGTCAACAAGTTTTATGTTTCAGATTGTACCATTTCTCACACTCGGCATCGGTGTGGATAATATGTTTATGCTTTTACATAACTACCACGATGTGATGTCACTCACGAATCAGCACGAAATTGGCATTCTGATGCGAGAGACGGGAATGTCCATTCTCTGCACTTCCATCAATAACATATTGTCATTCCTTGCTGGTAAGTCGTAAACGGTTTTTCTTGCCAATGCTAGTGATTCATTCCTTATTGCAAAGTTAACGTATTGAGAACGCGAAAAACATGTTTGAAGAATTGCATCGTTTCAATTATTGATGATATTTCCTCCTATGTAATCATTTTTGTAATATACCCAATTTCAACGTGTATTCTGGTAAAAATTTATTTCATATTTTAATTTCGTTTTCAGGGACTATGCTTCCCATTCCGGCATTGCGTTCTTTCTGTGCTCAAAGTTCTATACTACTTACTTTTAACTTTATCGCCATTCTAACATTGTACCCTGTAGGTTACATTTATAAACTCATGTAAACTCACAGCACACTTTTCTGGGGTTTTTTTTTGTTTGGTTTTCACCCACTTTTCGCTCCATTTTAAGGCCATAATATCTATTGATCTTCGACGAAGGAAAGCCGGAATGAGAGACATAATCTGTTGTGTACGTGGTGAAAGTAGAGAAGAAGCGTACTCGATGATAACGAAGCCTCACATTCAGGTACGAGGGAAGTTCGACGCTGTTGTACCATAAATGTTGTAATTTCTTCCAGAAAAAAAAAATTTTAAATGAGACTTCTTATAGTTGTTATTATGTTCGTTCACTCATCATTCATGTTAATGCATGGTATCATACCGAGGAAAAAAAAAGAAAAAAATAAAAGGATAGCTCTCGGCGTTTATCAATCCCTGAAAGATGCGCCAAGCATTCCACTCCATCAAGCATCGTTGGAGATCACTGCGTATATGGCATATGTAGTGACTTGGGCGATATACCGAGGTGTCGAGTCATTGCTCCTATCATCCCAGACAGGTGTTGTGCCAATCCCAGAGGCATGAAAAGGTTGGTGAGCCTGGAGCGCTGGACGGTTTCCATGAATGTTGCGAGGCATCCTTGACCACAGCGCTCTACTAACCCACTTTTCTACCATTTCTACGAAATATTGTATTATATTATTGCCAAGATCGACTTTCTATGAACCTCGGTATTGGATTATAAATGCAAAACAAAAAACAAAACCTGGCTCGCCACTAAGGACGCATGGGATCGAGCCGCTCTTCCTCAGTGGAGAGCACGTAAAAACGACTTTGAAGAAGGCGATTCTGCTGAAACGTCAGCTACGATTGTGTTGTATGTGTGTTATTGTATGGAAGTAAACGTATGCTGTTTAACAACCTCACGAGAAATAAAACTACGCATTTATATTTTTTTAAAGAAATATTTCAAATACTTAGCGCTAACGCGACTAACTCGCACACGCTAATTTAATGAATTTGGTTTCCTCATCTCGATTTACAGAACTACGTCATAGAAGAGTGTTCATCGGAGAGCACCACGAATGATCTACGAGTTTATGCAGAGACTTCAGCCGGCCTTGATACCACTGCAGAATAGTCTAAATAATAAACAGAATACTCAGAAAGTAATTTAAATCTCAAAATTTTCTGAAGGCCACGACATGTCTCTTCCAATTTTCTGTTTCGACGATCATGTTTTAAATTGGAAGCCAATGAACAAATGAAGTTTCACATAGCAAGACATGATGGTGTTCCCCAATGTAGTGTTCATATCCTAGGCTGTAGCTTTTGCGTTGAGATTTGTAAAACATGTAAATTTCACTTCCAATTTTTTAAGAATTCTGAATCTAAACAAATCAAGATTTGGAAGTACATTGCGTACAAATCATGAATAAGATTGGATAAGATAGAGTAAAGTCTATACTATGACCGTGTGAAGTACTGAACTCTTGAGCTGTTCTATTAATTTGGAGGTCTTCAACAGTTGAGAAACCGCCTTTGCCATGATAGGTTGAAGAGTAACATTAACTGGCGAAATGGCAATCGTATAAATAAAAAAATCTTAATTTTTGTTGTTTTTAATGAACATCTAGTCTTTTCTTTTTGGAACTGAAGCGCCACGAAATCTCGTCTGTGCAATTATGGACCACAGCGATATTTTTTTTAAACACGCTTTAGACGAGATTTACTTTCAGATGAAGACAACGATCGGCGAGCCAATTATGCGCATGCCGTCGTATAAAGATTTAGAAGATGAGCCGGAACCGGAACCGTTTTCACTGCATTCACTTATACGAAACTACTATATTCCCTTCATTAATAGGAAATGTGTAAAGGTTGAGTTCATTGTGATTTGTTTCAATATTTGTAGCATTCAGCTTGTCATCCTTTTACCAAGACGAACTTCAAAGGTTTATTCAATAATATGTCCGGCATTTCCTTGAGGAATACAAATTCTGTATTTCTCTTGAGGGCTTTGCTACATTGAATGAGCAAGAATAAAATGCAAACAACAATAGCTTGCGTTAGTTTGATGCGCTTAATACATATTTCTTCTAGACCGTTGTAATCACCAGCTCGTTTGCGCTACTCGTGTTAGCCGTGTGTGGAATGCGACAAGCGGCTATTGGATTGGAGCTCAGTGATGTACTTCCAGAGCATACAGCACCAGCTAAATTTTTACAAGCACGGGATAAGTACTTCAGGTTAGCCAAATTGGTGCTCTATTAAAGAAAATCTGAGGTATGTTTATTAGAAACATGAAGAAAAAGTCCTTTAAACATCATGCGGGCCCAACGAACTTTGTTTCGATGTACTGATGTTCTGCTTACGGCGTGTTTTAGTTTCTATCCGATGTTCGCTGTAATCAAAGGTCCTCACATAGACTATGCACGCCAACAGCACCAGATTGACAATTACCGCAAGGCGATAGGTCGGTTTACCCAGTGCTCTAGTCTTTCGGTTTTTCTGATTATTCTGGTTTCTGTCGCTATTTTCTAACAATACATTTATATTTTGAGAATGCAGGTAAAGGAAACATGGAGCGCTTGATGTTTCCCTGAGAACTTCATCTTTCTAGCATCTTCAAAATTCGTTATCAAAACGAAGTTCGGTGAGCCTTCAGAAAAATATTGGTTAGGAATGATGCGTGACTGGTTGGCCAGTTTACAAGAGGCATACGACCATGAAATGGCACTTGGAAAGTGAGCTTGTCTAATCATACATCGTATTTTATTTGACCTATTCATGACCAAAATACTTCCATCTCGATGTGCGTTTGAAACTAAACGACTGCTGAACCTGTATCAGAAATAATTAAAAGTGTTATTATGTTAGTATCCCCTCAATTTTAACACTTGGGTTCCAACTTGAGTTATTTTCCACGCCATGGACAAAAATAACGATTTTTTTCCAGATTTAAATCAACATATTTCACCTCAAAATGGACTTTATTAATTCAAATGGACACCGTTAGAATCTAAAGATCTTTGCCAATATCATATAAAGACTCTTATTCTATCAAATTAAAATTCACATTTAATGGAGCTTGGGAATCGTACTTTTGTCTTTGTCGGATTCATATTTCGAAAACCGTCTCTCAAGAGGTGGAGCCTGGCGTTTCCATCAGGAAGCCTAGCTAAGAATAAACCAGTGCTATGATCCACCACAGCTCTGGTATCAAATTAGTCGCATCATGGCAAATCTCCCTCTCATTCACAAAGGCTGCGACTGCCTATGGTGGTGATGAGCTTGGATCGATTTTGACCATAATGACCCGGAATTTTTAAGGAACCACAGTGGCTAAACAAGCAAATCTCCGAAAAATGGAAATTGTGCTGGGACTCGCACAACCAGTGAGGGTAGGCCATCCAAATATCCAAGTATATTTCGAAAATGAAGGAAATCCATGTTTCCTCCATGGGAACTCGATGATCTCTCCGTTTTTGGTGTTTGTGGTTGCTGGGATTTCGTTAGGAATTCTAAAAATTCGAATTTAGTCCTCATTTGTTTGAGAAATTTTAGTCCTAAACAAGTTTAAAAATCAACCAACACTTTTGAGAATGATATTTACCCCCTGGAGCTTCTTTAAGCCGATTCTCAAGTTTTCTAATTCTTGGAAAAATCTATCTGTTTAGGTTTAATCTCACTGATGGCGAACTAAAAGGTAACGTCACCGAGGACGCACTGATTGCACATCGTCTGATATGTAGTGCTGGAATGGTCTACCAGTGCGAAGGGAGGGTGAGTTCTTGTGAAGCTTATAATTGTCTATGTTTTTGTTTAGCGAATTCCATTCTTCTTATTCTTGCTTATAATTGTATCGAGATCCGCAGCGGCGGTTTTTACAAGTTGGAATTAGGTAATGGTTTTCAAATTATTCGTCCGCGTATGTTATAGGTAGGTAGGATACGGTTAGTTGACGATATGCAAACGATCAACTATGATGGTTTTTTCAATTATTTGACAGCTTGGTACAATCAGGACAACATGATGTGAGCTCCTTGAACTCTAACTCTAACTTCATTTTTTCTTTGCATATATTTTCGGATGTGCGGCTTCAGGCTATGAACTGTTTTTTTGAGAATTTGTTTCTTATTCTTTTTTATTGGGATTAGTTAAGGTACTATGTGTCGCAAGCGTCCTTCTATCCTGCACCTCCAAAATGGTCGATTTTGAACAAGAATGCGCCATTATTGGTACCACCAGCTGCACCACTGGCTTATTCTCAAATTCCTTTCTACCTCACCGGTCTTACTGATACCCCTGTTATTATCGAAATGATAAAGGCTCGTTTTGCTAGTCATTTTACTGATTATTCTCTAAGCTTCAAATAAGACGGAGCATTCTTATAACTTATTTATAGGATATTCGATCAACTTGTGATCGTTTCGTTGAACAGGGACTTCCGAACTTTCCACAGGGTATAGCATTCACTTTTTGGGAACAGTACCTCCATCTTAATGGTAACCTATTAACGGTATGTGTGCGAAATGTTTTCCCAGCAATTTATTTCTGTTTCCGCATTATTGTTGTTGAAATGGTTACTTTGCAACAAATTCTACATTAGGTTTGGAAATTGAGTTCATTTTACATTGCTTTCCATCATTAAATTTTATCTAAACCATTAATAAGTTTAATCCCCTTTGAACGAGGTTGAATGAGGAATGTTGAATGTTTCTTCTTCAGTTTGATTTGCATATTTTAGGCAATAGGACTCATTGCATTCGCTGTGTTTGTCGTCATATCGGTCTTGCTGTTTAATCCGTGGGCTGCGTTTAATGTTTTAGTGGTCCTTATTGGTAAGCGTTTCCTGCACAAGTCTGATAATGAGGAAATAATTCATATATTGTTATTATCGTTTTATCCGAACTTGATCGAGATATCTATGTACAATCAATGACAGCAGAAGCAGACATCACATGAATACTTCATAGTCTTGGCACATTTAGGACTTTGTTTTTCAGTGATGACTGTCGAACTGGCTGGATTCATGGGTTGGGCTGGTGTGAAAATGAATCCTGTGTCAGCAGTTACTCTGATTACTGCCGTAGGCATTGGCGTAGAATTCACTGCACATGTCGTTTTATCGTATTTAACATCTCTTGGAACAAGGTTTGACCTTTTGTAGGGACTAGTTCTTAGGTTCTGTAAATCATTGTTATGGCCAACTTCCGAGATCGCTATTGTGAGTGTACCTTCATAGAAAAAGTAGACAATAATTGTGAATATTTTCTCCTCGTTCGTCGTTATGGACACTAAGTGGACAGTGCACTTTGTTTATTGGCAGGGCTTGTTCGAAGTTAGGCAGCATCACCAATATGGTTAGTTAAAAATTGATTATACTGTTGTCTTCCAGATCGGAGAGAACATCAAGTGCCATTGATCGCGTGTTTGTTCCTGTTATTCATGGAGCTTTGTCGACATTGCTTGGTATTCTTATGCTTGGATTCTCAGAATTTGAGTAAGTTTTTAATTTTATGAAGGTACTGTGCTTGTAGGTTTTTATTATATGCCAATTTATGTGTATTTTCTGGGGAACTTTGCTCTTTTATTTTTAATTCACTATGCAAACAGTGCAGTTTGATTGAACTGGAACGTTGCAAAATCAACCAATCGAAACGGGAGCATGTAGTGAAGTGGTTAGAGCTGCCCTGCATTAAACATGAATTCAATCCCAGCTTCACCAACCCTTTCATCCCTCCGGGGTCGGCAAATTGGTACCAGACTTCTGGGTCTGGGACGATAGCAGCACCTACTCGATACATCGGTAGTTCACGGGGAGTCCTATCTGCGAGATATGTATTTAATCACCCGTACCGGTGCTTGATGTAGCCGAATGCATTGCGCATCCGTCAAGGATTGGTGAAGGTCGAGAGCTCTTTTCTTTCCTTTACACAAACAGTTTAAATGATTATAAACTTGATCCCGTTAAATCTTGAAATTTTGAACGTAGTTCATAACTATATCCTTTTAATGGTTTCCTTTCAGATTCGTTGTAAAGTACTTTTTCATTGTAATGTCTGCATTGATAGTGATTGGAGTGATTAATGGTTTGATCTTACTGCCGGTATTGCTGTCGTTAACTGGAGCCCCTCAAGAGGTAAAATTGTAACTCTTTCCTCGTCAAGTAAGAGGAGTTTATCTTGCATTTCAAATATTTACTTCTGATGTGAAATTGAAATTGATAATGAGAAAAGTTTGCCAGTTGACAACTAATGATTTTAGGTCTTCTCCTTGGATGGGAAGGCGCAACTGAATCTTCCGCCTCCAATTCGTCGTCAGGAGACTGTAATCGTTGAAGAGGAAGACGAAGTTCTTATGATGATGCCACGTAGTGACCAGCCATTCCGCAACATTGCAATTTAGCAGTATTGTCTGTGGGTGACGCAGCATCTCATTTGGCGGGAGGTCTAGTTTATTGCTTCAAGTCGTTCTCTACATATACGGAGTCTGTTGCTGGTACCTTTTCCTGCCTGTTTGATCGTGACTTTTTGTTACATATTCGAGGATTTTTGCCAACCAATTCTTATATTGCCATATCTACTCTTGTCTTTTCTTTACTTCTTATCTTTTTGATGTTGTGTCCACTTTCAGGTAGATAATAGTTCCTTATTGTTGTGTTCGAGTGAATTCCTTCTTTCTGCTCAACCATAACTTGTAAAATGTGCTCGCAAGTGCAATGTTGTGCTTTGATCTGTGTTTGTACGATTGTTTATGTATTTTGTATATCAAGCTTTATTCATCTTTTTGTACATTCTGTGCGAACCCGGTTACGTTTCGGTTAACCCAGGACTTTTCTTCGCAGAGTTTCGCTGGGAGCTATTTTGTTCAGGCGCAATTCTGCGAATCTAGCCCATACGGCACAATCCTTTTCTTTAATTTTTGAACTTAAAGGCATCGATCTCATACCCTATTAAGTCATCTGTCGATCTTTGGTCGGTGTCCGTTGACCGGACCGTTAAAAATCCAGCTTAATTTTAAATTCTATGCTTTTTAAATATGTGTAATGCGAAATAGAGATCTCTGTGTCGATTTTCTCTGATGTCGACGTTCGCTTAGGTCGTTTTAGGTGCAGCTCGTATTCCATATAATTTAAGGATAAATTAGGCTATATTAAGAGGAGGTAGTCAGTCGACTCAACGCAACCGTTTTGATGGCCGTAGAAAAACTGAAGGTGGCAGTAGACTGCCGACCAAGCGCTAGTGTAGAGATTCTGCATGTTTTAATAATTCATCCACTGTTCAGGTAGATAGTTCTTAATAATTTTGTTACTATTGCTGTACTATATGAAAGAGTAATATGGATTGTTCTGTGGTCTACGCTGTAGTGGGTCAATGCTCTTTTTTTCGTTCTGTGATTTATTGAGTTATGAGTTATACATGAGAAGTTATTAAAGGAGTTATATTTTGTTTGAGTGTTATTTCTTCTTGGATGACATGGATGACACGACATAAACTGGTATCGCAGGCACGGGGGATTTTTGAGGACGAGACTAGGAATTGGCGCTGTGTGTGGGCTACTTTTCAAAGGTCTCCAGAAATTCTTTGGATACACCGTTCCTCAGTTCGGAATTCCGAACATAGTCGCCGTGAACAGACACGTATACAGCAGTGATTAGCGGTACAGAGACCCTGTGGTGTGCATACGCTGTCGTAACATTTTTGCCTTCGAAGCATCCAGACCATGGTGGAAGATTTTTAAGGTTGTTCACACAACGAGCTCTCGAATTGTGAGGAACGGAAGAAGTTTTGTCTTGATTGCACTAAATTTCTAGTCAAGCTTCCGAATGATGATAATAACGTTGTTTATAACATACGTAACTCCGTTCGGTGATAGCTTACTGAGTATTGTACTATGCAATCCTGTATCAACGAGCCTCATCCCGCGTCAATCTACGGTGACATGGGAACGCCGCCAAGCACTGCTGTTTCGGAGGCCCACGGAAAATAGTTTGATGAACTGGCAAGAGGTTTCTCAAATGGGAAATATGTTAATGCCCGCAGTACTTGCAAAGACGGGCCAGCTAGATATCCATGCAGATTTTACGTATGTGCTACTTTTCTTGGGCGCGTGTGGCGCAGTAATTAGAGGCGCTACTGCGACGCACCACATATGGAATCGATCCCCGCGCACATGGCCCACCAAGATTTCCATCCCTTCGGGGTCGGCAAATTGGTGCCAGACTTGTCTGGGAGGATAGCAGCACTGGCTCTATACATCGACCGGCCATCGCGAGTCATTGTAAAGGCCAGATATGCATTCAGTTATCTCCAACGATACTTATAAGTCGAATGCATGACACATCCTTCAAGGTTTGATCAATGCCGAGAGCTTTATCATTTTTTTGTGCTACTTTTCTGCGCTAAAACCTCTCACGAAATCATATGCTGCGGAAACTAATAGCAGGACTTTGATTTGTGGTCCTTATTCAGATAGAGAGACATGAATTTTGCCAACAAAGTGGATGTAACCATCAGTCGCAGCTACGGTTCGATCAATATGCACAGTTTTTATGCCCTCAATGGCTGTGACGGGTGCATCTGGCACAGTGGTTAGCTCTACAATATGAATTGTTCGATCGCGTGCCTCTAGCTCACCAAACGCCATCCATCCAGGTCCACAAATCGGTACCAGACTTCCATGGGAGGATAGCAGCACTGGCTCGATATATCGGCCGGCCACCGCAAGACATTGTAAAGTCCTGATATTCATTACCTCCAACGATACTTAATGAAGTCGAATGCATGGGGCATCCCTCAGGGATTGATTAACGCCTAGAGCTTTGTCCTTTTATCCTTTAATGTGTTTGTGTAATGGACCGTAGTAAGAATAGTAAGTAGCATCTCTAATTATCGAAAAACTATTGTTAAATTGCAAAAAACCAGAAAGTCTGTAAAGGCCGAAAATTAGACGTCGTCCAGTCCGCAACAAACCCGACATTAGAAGTCGTTGCGAGAGTGTTAGAAAATGGATATATTATGGATAACGTAGACGTCCATGAACTACTATGAAAGTTTGATAGTTGATGCGATGTTTACAATTTCGCATGATTCGCACCTAGTTGGATGCTTGAACGGCTCGTCTTCACGAGTTGTGCCGACCCCAGCTCATCGGGAGTTCGAAGAGCAGCTGAGGTTCCGAGTTTGGCTCAGAGCTCAACATCGTTGCTGCTGTATTTCGCATAATACCCTGCCATGAAAAGAAAAATAGGCAATTAATGGAAGTTAAACATTTAGAAGTTATATGCAACAAAAACAAACATGCTGGAAAAAAAAGGTTTTGATGTGGAGAGAGCTGTCTCGGATATTTCCGTAGAACATCGCTGCATATTTCAAACGAATAAAAACAATTGTAAAATTATCTACAACCATTAATATCTAAAATACTCTACACCTGGCGGAGATTTTGTCGTGAATGAAGAAAAACGAATATGGAATAAAAAATGGCAGAAATTAGAATAATGAAGAAAATCAGTGGATCGTTAAGAAAATGAAAGAACGAGAAAAAATTGAACAAGTGAGAATTGGGATGAATCTTGAACCACGAGCATTTTGTCCTCAACAATGGTCTACTCAATGATCGCTTTCTTCCCGAGAACATCGTATAGAGACGACTTTTATTAGCAGCTAAGTTAAGCGTGTTGCAATCGGATTTCAGTTAAGTTCTACTCTCCTTTCCGAGCAACCGTTTGACGTCGGTTTTGGAAATGCTGTTTGAACATTTTAATCAAGAACAATAATGCTTTCTATTTATTTATACGATCTCATAAACTGATCTTGTTGAGCCGATACGAGGTTGGTATAGGTCTTCGTAGTCGTTGTTGTCGTTGTCGTTACAGCTGGTGTTCTTGGTCGATGTGTTGACGTTTAGGCGATTTCGCTTTCCTCAGAGCATAGAGGTGTTTTATGTAACACTAGTGTTATATTCGGTGAAATATTTATAGTATTAATGATGATCATACTTCCAAATAAACGCCAAATTGATCAAAAAGGTTACATGGCCGAAAGTACAGGCGATGGGAAGACCATTCTCAAAGGCCACTGAAATTCTTCCAATTAGAAGACGCGCAGACGGCATCTTCCAGAAAGACAGTTGAGAAAATAGTTCACAGTTATTACTTCGATTTTCTTAATAGGTATGCTTTCCTGTCCTTATTTAAAATAAAGAAGGAGGATTTATGTTGTCTGATCTGCTTCTCTTCTCCAAAATTTGACGTGCTATTTCATCGGTGAAGGATCAAACAACACCGGGCACGCACACGACAAGACCTGAACAGCTGAAGAACCATCCGCGAGTCCCTATCAACACAATTTCTCGGCTCTTCACACTTCCCGTCTCAGAATCAGAATACACGGCTCCTATTTGGTGGGGGACTAGCAATACCCTGTTATTGTTTAAGAAGTGCGACTTCCACGACATCGCCAACCATCGCACAATCTGCTTGCTATTTGCTCCAGGTTGAAAATCTCTCTACATTAAAGAACGCGCAGTCAAAAGGACAATGCTAGAAGTATCCTGTATCACGCAAGTGAGGGAAAGGATCTGAAGCTCTAACCTATCTCAACGATTGACGACAGTCATCAACCATATGTCACTCTGATCAGCCGCTAGTCCTCAGTGGATGGCACGTAAAAACAGCTCTGAAGGAGATGTTTATGTTTTTAGATTTCCTGACACCGTTGTGATTAACGTGATTTTTTAGTGAACACGAAAATCATAACTAGTGTTACTTTCAAACGTTTAGATAGTGACGAGAGGTGTTTATTTTGGTGAATTGCTTTAAAATCGATGGCTCGGATCCACTGGTTCGTCCATAAACACAGGTTGGTCTTTCTGCAGTTTTGTTTTCTTTCTTTGTTTTCACTTCTTTATTTTTCCTTCACTACGTTGATTATCTCATAGAAGATTCATAGTATTTGTAAGTTCATCGCTATTGATCGACAACATGTGAGTGAACTCAGTTGGGCAAATTCAGAAAGGACAATTCGGTCAAAACATACGACTCCTTAAATAGTCGGAGATGACTATTGGCGCTATTTTTTCGTCTTCGATGGAACTTATACTGACGCAAAATGTCTCGCAAATTAACGTGCTCTGTCTTACTTCCCGTTTGCTGGCTCCTTTGTCTGTTATCTATAATTTATTCTCCATCTATTGTTTTCCATTATCTTGTATTTATCTGTTTTGTCTGTTATTTATCTAAATTTTGACACCACTTGCACCTACTGTAATCTCGCTAGTCATCGATTAACTCCAGAGCAAATCAGTAAGAACTCTCCCCACCGATGTGCCGTATTATTGCTTCAAAGTTCACAACTGTGGTCCATTTCTTCAACACACATGAGAACTAATTGAGAGATAGGCGAAATGAGGAACCTGCATGGTATGGTGGTGAACACGTTATCCCCCATAAAGGGTAAGAGCTCGTTCGTTCCCCACCCCACTCCGCAGACACCTGCTGTCAGGAGTTTGGCAAATATCTCAGATCACTTTGGTTGTATTTCGCATCATATCCTGCCGTTAAAAATTGTAGTTGGCAGCAAATAAAAGGTTAACACATGAGAAGCTCCGTAGCTTTCGTGAGCAGCTCTGTATTTTTGAATATTTTGGCAAGGCGTTACCGACGAGAGGCTTGTCGGATCGTAGCGGAAAAGATGTGTTTACAGGAGGTGATTCTGAACTAATTTCATCGCTTTCGGTGTCAGTTCACAGTAGGCTTATGGGCGAATTGACAAGCAGAATTCAGTTCTCATGCGTGCAGATACACTCACCCACGTGTTGCTATAAGTGGTTTGATCTATATCAAGGGTATAAATTAAGAGTAGAGGATACAGGGAATCGCTGTCTGATCCAACTGCGTTCCAGGCAAGTGCTATATAAGGGATTTAGCTACCTGTATTGCATCTATCAGGGACGCGTATGGCGCAGCTGTCGGAGGCCCCTGTGACACACACGTAGAATCGATCCCTGTTCTCGTAGCTCACCAAGCCCTCCATCTCTTCGGAGTCGCCAAATTGGTACCAGGCTTGTCTGGGAGGATAGCAGCACTGGCTCGATACATCAATGGCCGGACGCGCCCTACAATACACGTGGGATTGGTCCTAACACCCCACGCTCACCAAACTCTCCATCACTCCAGAGACGGCAAATTGGTACTAGACTTGTCTGGAAGGGTGGCAGCACTGGCTGGAAAAATCGGTAGACAACTGCGAGTCATAGTAAAGGGCACATATGCATTCAGTCACCTGGGCGGTGCTTAATGAAGTCGAATTCATGACGCATCCCTTAGGGATAGGATCAATATCGAGAGCTTTATTCCTTATCTTTCATGCTCCGCCAACGGACACTACAGAAATCATCTAACTCGCAGGAGGTCTCTGACATAAGAGTGGTCCTTGTGAGAGTAATTTATTATTTAAGATAGTAAGATGAATAACTAGGACCTTCATTATTTGTGGTCTTTATTTCTAACCGCCAAAACTTCTCAGTCATTATGAATTCTGGATGATTTTTGGAAAATCTTCTTCGTCTGTGTAGAGTTCGGTTTGTTTGTCGAATTTTAATTTATCTAGAGATTTTACTCCAGAAACACAAAGAAAAAAACTCTAATCAGTACTTCCAGATCTATGCTCATTCTAAGGAGAGTTGCATCGCTCGGCTTCCTCTTCGCACTGATCCCATCGGTCGTGGCTGAAAATAACACGGCCTTATCAAAGTTTCTAAACTCGCGTCAAACGGACAAGATGTTAGTAATGTTGACAACTTCCACTGACGATAGGGGAAAAACTCGATCACCTGCAGAAGGAGAACTCTCTCGGCTTCTAGGACTCACCAAGTACAAGTATATTTCCATTTTTCTGAAAAGAATATATCTGATTGCACTGACGAATTTTCGGTCTCAAAACGAACGGCAACATTGCCATCTCGCTTTTAAATTTGGGGAAAAATCAATGGAATTAAGAACACAGCTAAGAAATAATGCATCATCTTTTTTGGACGGAAATGACAGCGCTTCTTCAATTATTGTAAACAATGAAATTGAAAAATTAGCATAATGACTCGGAGTTTCAGGATACGTGTGAGGAAATGTTGTTGTTGCTGCTGTTCTGGGGGCTGGAGCCCATGGGGTTATGGAGGTTTCGGGGGTTGGGGTTCTCCATTTTGGGGTGGTGGCTACCCATTTTGGGGTGGTGGTTTTTCATTCTATGGATGAATAACTGTACTTCAAGGCTGTATGCTCATTGTTATTATGTTGTAATAAAGGCATAAAACGATGTTCTTTGTTGCATATTATTCCTGTAGTTTCGTGATGTGGTTTAGCGCTAAACTCTCATCATAATTTAGGAATAAAGTGTTTTGCAGGTTTTCTGTAGTTCTTACCGTCCACTGTAGGTGGATTTTGCAACATTCATTAGGCGTGGCCTAGGACGTGACCTGAAAAAAGGGAATTCTCTGATTGCGTAGTGTCAATGGAGGTCGTAGCAGAGCCATGGAAACCATTAACTTACTTCCTACCAGATATAACAATTTCAAGACGCTCTTCTAAGACTTATTTTCTTTAAGCCTATGGAGAGCCATCTAACTGTCCACGTCTACACATCTGCGGACATGTCAGTAAAGCTACACAGTTTGTCGGATTTTTACTTTAACCCTTTTCTTGTGACGGAACTGGCTTCACGATAGCTGGCGGGCGGTAATTTCTCCATTCTGTATGCCATTAGTTGCATATGTAATATTTATACTGTGCAAAATTTCTAATTCAAATGTGTTTTTTTTCCGATTGTTCAGTTTTGATGAAATTGCTGTGAAACTTTTATTGGGCCAATTTGCCAAAGTTTGCATGTGCGTGTTTAGCGCAGTGGTTAGAGGTGCCCTGCAATATACATGAGTTTGATCCCAGGCTCACCAAGCCTTCCATCCATTCGAGGTCAGCAAATTGGCTCCAGGTCTGTACTCTGCCCTTCAATCAATAAAATAACCCCAGGGTAGCCCAATGATCTTTGAGTATACATGCATCTCCTCACGATGCCATCTCACTAAAAACGGTGTAGATCTACATACAAAAAGATTCAACCTTTCGAGGTGTTTTGGGGAAACAGACCCAAATGAGCACACTGATGCAGGGCAGAAAGGATTGGAGACTTTATTTGTGTCTTCGTAAGTAAATAGAGAATTCACAAATGACAGTGAGAATTAGTAGCTATGTAAATTGTGTAAATGTATAAATTTATAAAAACAGAAGGTGTTTGGCCATGTAGATTGCAGTCAACGTGACCTTTCCAGGCTCTGAAGAAGGCGAAATCCGCCGAAACGTCAGCTTGTACGTAAATAAAGAAATAAAATAACACCTCGTGTTTGCTGAACAGAAGTAAAAAGAACTTTTATTCTTCATAGCATGAACAAAGCAAAAAAAAGGAATCCAACATAGTGAGTAGGAATTCCCTTCCTAATATTCTTGTATGGTTAGCACCAATGATGTTCTTCACGTTTTATCCAAGAATTCTTCGAAGTCGGTCATCACAATCACGATTCTGGTTCTCTCCAGCTCCGGTCTCACCAAGCCTCTCATTCCTCCGAGGTTGGAAATTGGTGCAGGACTTATCCGGGAAAAAGTCACTCTCTGTAGTCTGATTGGAAACACTCTATCCAGGCTGTCTTAGGACTCCAGTGAGAATCGACTCGACCAACATTCTGCGACATTCAGCATGAAATGAAAAATCCTCAAGCAGCAGCGAAAGTTCGAAGACTTTAGTGGATAATGGGTGCGAAGAAGCAAATCAAGTGTAAGTAGTGCTTGAATCCTCAATGAAAATGTGAAGACGGCTATCCAGGAATTCTTAGGGGACCGATTCTAACGTCCGTTTCTTATTTTAACTGCAATGAGTAAACGATGGTAACCTGATGAACTGCCCGTGGAGTATAGATTACTGGTGTTGCTGTGAATGGTTAGAATACATTTCTAGAAAATGAGCACTCCGTATGATCGTGATGAACAGTGCCGAGTATTGTTAGCGTCGCTTCGTTGACGTTAGTCACCTCTCCTGGTGACTTATAAGCGTTGACCTCGCACAATCATCGTTTCTTCCTGTCTTAGATTCATAGGATCGAATTGTGTGGTAATTTATCTGAGCTCCACGAATAATTTGATAGCGAACTGCTGTTCTTCACGGCAATTTGCTACACTTTGAGAGACCATCAATATTTAATAATCGAAAAGTGCTAAGGCAACATTATAAGATGGATATGACGCAAATGACGAGCTGGTCACCTATAAAAAGAATTCTGATGCACTCGTGAGACCTATGAGCACGTGTAGTGCAGTGGCTAGAGATGACTTCGAAAACACAGTGGATCAATCGCTGGTTCGATCCCGTGCTCGGCCTTACCAAGAACTCTTCTTCGGCGAGCGTTAGACTGCTGCCATACGGGAAGACAAAACTGCTACGTTGCCGTATCGCTAGGTTCCTGCAAATAATTGCAAGGCATCGATTATAAATCACTTCGCGATGCTGGATTAAGTCAAATAGATGGGCATGTCAAAGACTGATCAATGCCGAACACTGCACCGCTTCTTTATTCTTCTATTCTGCTTTTTTTTTTGAATGACGCTGATTAACTTTCGAAGTTCATCAGCATAGTCATTGGCCATCATAATGGCACCTGTAAACGAGAGCTCGTATTTTAGGACGTTAATTCAATGCCCACCAACACCAAGAAACGAGCCATCTTTCCATGGATGTGTGGTTGCGATCCATGCGGAGGCAATCCTCATGGAAACTCGCATGGTTTTTGTGCTTATTATTAATGTGACCTTCATAAAAAGCAAAGATTTTTTTTCAGTAACGCGACTGCATCGACGGAGAATAGCGTTTGTCAAAAGGCAATGGAGAATCCAGATAAATTACACCTCCCAGGAGCCAAAATTGCTAAGTAGTAATTCCACATGGGCTGGCGTAAAACTTGGTACTAGATTATTCTACTGTATACAAACGGCGATTGCCTTTTCTAAGCATTTTGTAGAAAGGTCTCTCGAGTGTACAGGAATACAAAACCTTTGAATTCGATCTCTTGCTTAACCCTACAAATGTTGTTGTTCTATTTCAGCTGATAGACTCAGTCGCCAGACCACCCTTGTGATGTTCATAGTCGGTTGAAATTTCGTAAAGTGGAATAGAGAATGTAACATCCGTCAAGTGCTTTTATAAGCATATCATGCAAATAAAGAAGAAATTATCAGTCTTGAATAAATCATGGTTTCCCACCACTGACACCTGCGGTCCAGAGTTTTGCAAATATCTCAGCATCGTCGTAGTCTTGAAAATATTTCATGTAATAGTAAATACATGTGATAAATATAAGATATAAGCAAAAACATGTAACAAAAAAAAGAAGACACATTAGAAGACCGAACTCGCGCTACAGGTAATCAGACCAGATTAAATGCTTACATGAGATGTTCACATTGGATAGGTAAAACCCAAACGAGCATTTGTTGTCGGTTCAGTGAAAATCCCTCTAAACAGTTTACCACCTCTCTGAGGCTAGACGGTGTTGCCGTGTGTATCGAACACAGCAATTTGAGAACGAGTTCGACATTTGATTTCGAAACCCTGGCAATGCTAAGCATTTGGTAGCTGGTGTTATTTCTTTTTTGCATGACATCTCATCATATTTGCTGTGCGGATCGCAGCACTTCCTGCATTCGATTCTTTTCCTTGCATCAACTATCCACGAATGGGTCCAAAATTCTCGTATGTGGGTTCAGCTGCTGCTCGAAGTTTATTTTTCTTTTGAATGTCGTTAAAATGCTGACCTAGTCTATTCTTCCAGGTCCTTAGCTAGCCGAAGTAAAGCGTTGCCACTTGGATTCCAGAGAATAAGCTGTTCCTAGACAAGTCTGATACGAATTTCTCTATATTTTCTCGAGAAGTATGCTGAGCCTGATGCGGAGCAGGCATCGTGTTCGTTATGGACGACATCACTGCCATTGCGCCATACGCTGTTGATGTTACAGAAACCTAACTGCTCTGAATGATAACACATCCGCAAAGATTGGCAGCCACACATTGCAGTTTTCTGGAACAGGAAAAAACTACCTGTGCAAAAAAAATTCAAGTGAGGTGGAAATAGTGATGGAACGAAGTTCCTGAAAATTCATGAGGGCTTAATTGGATGCTTAGGAGGCTGGTCCTCACTGGTTGTGCGGGCCTCAGTATAACATCCATTTTTCGGTGGGGATTCATAAAGACAGGCTACCTAAATTCTAAAATAAATTATTTTTCAGATTTGGATGGTGTGGTTTCGCAGCAAAATACTCTTCTTAAGAATTTTTAAAAATATTTTAGTAAAATAGTGTGTTTTAACCACATAAAAGGGTAAAAAGGATAAAGCTTTCGGGGTTGATCAATCCCTGAGGGATGCGCCATGCATTCGATTTCATTAAGCATCATTGGAGGTGATTGAATGCATATGTGGTCTTTACAATGACTCGAGGTGGCCGGTCAATGTATCGAGCCAGTGCTGCTATCCTCCCAGACAAGTCTGGTACCAATTTGCCGACCCCGGAGGGATGGAAGGCTTGGTGGGCCATGGGCGCATTTTCACGTGCGCGCCGCAGTAGCGCCTCCAACCACTGCGCCACACGGCCCAAGTAGTTTTAACCATATAAACATTGAAAATTTGCTGAGGTAAATGCTAAATGTCCTCAATTTCTATTATTACAACGGACGACTGGGTTTTATAAACTATATTTGCTATTACAATCACAATGACGCTGAGATATTTTTGCAAAACGTCGACCACGGGCTAGATTTGAACCCACGGTTATCCTTTCCAAGGGTGGTGCGTTTGGTAACACGTTATATGTGTTACTATATCTCGCCCATTCGCTTTCAAATCTTCCAGGTGGAGATGCTCGCATCTCATTTGGTGAACTTGGATATTAAGGGAGACTCTCATTACATCCAGTGTCGTGCTTTCCAGAAGTGGCTTGAGTCTTGAGTTCTTGCCTGCTGCTTGAGGATATGCTTTCCATCCGTATCTGTCAGTTCTACCTTTACTGACATAATGAATGTGCACGGTAATTTTCCCTGAAATCGAAACATAACAGGTGTTTTGGTGCTCACTGGCCTACTTCACCACTGGTTATTAACGGCCTTTGTAGATCAAAAAGGTCTTCTGCGTTGCGATTACGATTCCTCCAGAAATTGGTTGGACACGCTATCGAAGCTTGAAATCTGTTGATTTCAAGCCTCGCAGAATTATTTCTATAGAAGCAGGTAGAATGTGGTTGCGTCGATCATTCGCTCGAGACAAGCCAAACCGTCTTTCACTTTGAGCTCGGTAAGTTGATAGCAGACTTGTTTGGGAAGACAAAGAAACTTATTTAATACATCGGTAGGACAACTACTCTTACAGAACGAATACTTCTTGAGTCATGCCCACTGTCATATCTATGAATGGAGTAGAATCTATGATGAAATTTGAGGTATTGGTCAGCGTCGAGCACCTTGTTCTTCTCATTTCAAAACCATTGTTTTCATTTCTGAATTATCGGTCGTTTAGTCACTGACATGTCAAACCTTTGAAAATTTTGTTGAAAAGTTCAGCTTTTCCTCAGTTTTGTCGGTTTTCCGTTGCTGTACCATTTTACTATCATGCTGTGGGAAATTGGGAAATTTTCGAAGCTCATCGCTGTAGAGAATTCATAAAATCGTATGAGAAACCATAGATGAGGAACCGCAATTGGGAACTTGTAGAAAAATTGCTATAAAAATATCAAATGGTTGAAGACGACCAAAAAAATCACCGATATACGACACGACAGTTAATGACAGACATCGCCTCATACCTTAATAAGACATTCTCACTTTGACGAAGAGAGTTGCTTGCGGTGTGAAAAAGAACTGGCAACAAGTTTGTTTGTGTAATGAAGTCCAAAGCGAAAAAAAAAACAGTTAGAAGAATTTGTTCCAAGACTTCGTCCATCGCAAAAGGTTTGGATTACACTTTACTAGGTAACTGAGACAAAGCAGACTCTTTGCTGTGTTAAAAATATTGTCCTTGTTAATGGTTAATAGATATGAATCGCCATCACGTCCATCATGGTCGATTTCTCATTTGGTCAGTGTCAACTTCGTATTGATCACTAATCATACTCCACTATTGGTGTTCAAGCTTTCTCTGGACAGAGTAGTTGGAACCAAGTGGTTTTTTTTTGGAAGGATAGGAATTAAAGATACGATAATGTTTTACCTTCTAAGGCGAAATGCAACCACAATGTTGCTGAGATATTTGCAAAACTCTGGACCGCAAGTGTCTATGGTTGAAAATATGATAGTTTACTAAACCAGCTTCCATCTATCCTAACTCTTAATTGACACAATGAGATTCGACTCGATACCACGAAGAGACCACGTCAAGAAGAGGAACGAAATGTAGACCATTGGCTCGGATCATCGGCTCTGACGAACAGAAAAACGTGGAAACGTTAGCCGATTAAAGGCTATATATAAACTTCGTGGAGGCTGAATTGATTTAAAGGAACATCGAAGCATAATGTTGGGTAATTTTCTCTGTTTAACCAGGAAAACAAAGCAATTTGCATGGTAATCGGTGTTGACGTGGGTAGTTCATGGTGACGTTAGTTGTGCTGAACAAGCTGCAAATGGAAGGGTCGTGCAAAATATAAGTACAGCTTTACTTGACGCAAGTGACGACATCACGATGATATTTCGGCGTTATAGTCGCGCAAACAAAATTGAAACATGTTCCTAGAGCAGGTTTTTGTCTGCAGTCGAAACAATAACAACAGAGTAGATGGTAACGACAGAGGTTTCCTTTAGGCTGTAAAAGTTGACTTGTCAAGATGCAGCGAAGTGCCTGTCCTCGTTTATTTTTAAATCAACCATATTTGTTTCAAGCTGCAAATGTTATCACTAGAAAATCGACGACACGGCATCTAAACAAGAGGAGCACTCTGCCGATAATCCGATTTCTTTGTGAAAAACCTGAAACAAAAATATCTCCTTGCGTGGCTGTCGAGCCAACTAGGAAAAACTGAATGAATTTCTCCGAAGAGCAACAAGGACCACCGGAGATTTTCCTGGCTCACGTTGTGGTTCAGCTGCGGCCAGTGAGAGCCCATAAGAGGTATTTTTAAAAAAATAATATAAAAAAATCGTTTTTAGTGTGGATAAATGGTGTATGCAGCACAGCGGTTGGTATCCAGCAATACAAACCTGGCTTGACTTTCCTTTACAACCCGTTTTTTTCCCATGGTAGGGTATTATGTGAGCTATAATCATGAAGGATAAAAGGGTAAAGCTCTCGGCGTTGATCAATCCCTGAGGGATGCGCCATGCATCCGACTTCGTTAAATATCGTTGGAGGGGATTGAATGCATATCTGGCCTTTACAATGACTCGCGGTGGCCTGCCGATGTATCGAGATAGTACTGCAATCCTCCCAGGCAAGTCTGGTACCCATTTGCCGACCCCGGAAAAATGAAAGGCTTAGTGGGCCATGGGCGCAGTAACTGATTCCACATGTATGTCGCAGTGGCGCCTCCATCCACTGCGCCACACGTGCCCGGGGTAAGTATTAGGTTTTTTAACCACGCTGTTCTACCCGTTGACCAGTCTAAGTAGCTAATGATAGGTCTAACCTTAAACAATGATGGATTGGTAGACGCAAGATCATCGCTGGATACTAACTTATGAGTTTTTATAAGCAAGTGCTAGACGGGACATGGTGGTAAGTCAACTTTTAGTTGAGAGATAACTGATGGTTTTAGACCACCAGCCCTTGCTTGCCATTTTGATCCATTCGTGATTCAATTTTCGGTCTTTACTTTTAAGCTCCTTCTTAGATGATGGGCGATAAAGTGAAGCATCTTCAAGATGCTTTTTCGTTATCTCAACATCTAACTGATGGAGGATTCCCACAAACTCTCCAACCTTATCACTAACGGTTAGTCATATGTTTTTCAACCTTATCACCTCTCGTACCTCTAGCATACAACGTTTTTGCACTTCAGTGAGGCGGGAGCTGTATCTGTTTGCGCGATAGTGATTAAGGACCCTGAAATTTTCATTCGTAAGCATCCGAAATTTCACATCAACTTCATTATTGATCTCTTGTTGTCTAAAGAACGGCTTAGGAAATGGTGCTATTGGTAGGGCCGCCACTTATTGTTGTTCGCAACTATTTTACGTTTCATCTCTAGCTTTTTTGCGGAGTCTATCTTGAAGTTTATGCAAACTACATGCGACCCTACACAAGGTTACCTTAGAAATAGGTTCAGATGCTGAGAAACTCGGTCCCAATTCTAATAAAGAGCGCGCACCGTCAGGGAGAGTCTTGCCTTATGCCTCCTAACCCGGTTAGCCTAACAGCTGGAAACATCCGACCTAATTAATTTCATCTTAAATTCGACTATGCGAAAGTATAGCACGCTTCTTTCTTCACATCTGTCCTTCTTAATCTGCCGTTTTTTCTAAGGATTAATATTTGTGGAGTACACACTGGATATTTGCCTTAATTGTAACAAGCAAAGAATGTCCTACCGTAATATCCCTTTAAAACAATATATTTACATCCACTGTGTATCACATACCACGAAGGTCCCTCATATAAGGGATCTCGAGCCGTTTAGTCTCTAGGCTACGTGGCACGTCCCCAGGTGACGTATAGAGGGTTAATCGCGGACCAAAACATAGCAATTTTCTCACTTTTATTTGTTATATATTTAAATCGAAGATAGATTACGTATGCCAAGTTTTGATTTTTTTTCCTTGCGTATGACAGTTTTCCACCAAATTCACTTAGGCTGTGGAATAGCGGTTGGGCCATGAAAACCGAACAGCCGCCGGTAGCTCGAAGTATGTCTCGACTTTGCACAAATTTGCCACGCTAGACTTTTTGACGTTGTAACAGATCTCAATCTCAGACTTGGGTAATTAAGCCTTCATAACAATAATAAAATCGACACTACATTGACGATTTGACAATACCAAAACACTATAAGCGGCAAAGCAATACCGATTCAATAACCGAGGATAAACGATGAGTGCAAAGTTAGATTGAAGATAAGAGAGTAGCTCACGTAATAGAGCATACAACTGAGGTTAAAGTGGACTATGATATCGGTGATAGGAGAGGAAAGTCTTAACATAAAAGGGTTGTTATATTAATGGAGATCTCGTCACTTGAATTCTCCTAAGTGGAATGAGAAGGCAATAAGAAGACGAGAACAGTTAGAGCAGTACTTGAGTAAACTATGGGATAACTAATTACGCCGGTGCTTTACAGCTTTCCTGAGCGTCGGAGTGCCGGTAGAAGAAACTAGAGTTAGTGGTTAAACTGATAGTCTAGAAAGTTTTTCTCTTAATGCAATTTGATGAGCTAATTAAGAACCATGCTAGGGTAGCCGCGAAGACTTACATCAGGTAAACGTTATGCCAGAAGCTTTATTCGCTTATATAAAGGTTCATCAGGCAGCTATTGAACACATTGTACGCAAAGTTCATGTGGAAGAGATACAGAAGCACAGATGTTGCTTACAAGACAGTAATAAACGCGTCTAACAGCAAACATAGTTAGTATTAGAAACATGTAGTAATATAGAAAATGGGAACCACTTCGAGTAAAGTCACTACAAGAATTTGTTAAGGTTGCGTTTTATCACACCATTCTTTCTTGATAAAATACAACAAGGCTGAAGCAAAAATATAAAAAATAAAAAGCGGTTCATTGCGACAGATGAGAAATCCATCGTTTTTCTTCTTTGCCTTCGTCCTCAGATTCCCTGTTCGTAGCTGCAATGCAAAGAAGAGCGTTCCTAACAGCTGCTAGCTCTAGAAGAAGGTGGTTTTCTGCTGTCCTCACATAAGCAAACGACATCTGCAAACAACGCGATTGGTTTCACACGTTTCTTAGAGTTTTCGTAGATGAGGAAGAAAGAGGGCTCCGTTCAACGACAGTATTCTTTAATACAATGCGTTCTTTGCTACTGCTTAGAACAAATCCGGTTTAGGAAATTTACGTTTTGCTCAGCACTTTTGACATTGCGTAAAGCGCAAGTGTAAGCAAGAAAGGGAGAAATGAAATGACACGTTACTGGCAAATTTGTTGATGTGACTGATACACCAACATTCCGCAAAGTTTTGACATTCAGCTTGAAAGACGACTTTTGCTGAGCAAAGTTTGTGGTCCGATGAACGATGACGCAAATATGCGAAAGGACAAAAACTTTCCTTGCCTGGTTAAAGCGTCGAAACGATTTCGAAAGTGAACAAACTCCTGAGTGATGCAGTTTCATGTGCGATCATACTAATTATTGGATGCGTCATAATCATTCGAATCCTTTCGTTGAAAATTTGGTTTAGAGACAATTCCCGTTCCGTAACGATAGCGACGACTTTTTCGTTGTGCTTCTTTGAATATTTTTTGTCTTAGAATTTTTTCAGACCTCATAAAGGGTAAAAAGCTCTCGACGTTGATCAATCCCTGAGGGATGCGCCATGCATTCGACTTCATTAAGCATCATTGGAGGTGATTGAATGCACATCTGGCCTTTACAATGACTGGCGGCGGCCTACCGATGTATCGAGCCAGTGCTGCTGTCCTCCCAGACAAGTCTGGTACCAACTTATCGAGCCTGGAGGGATGGAAGGTTTGGTTGAGCATGGGCGCGGAGATCGATTCCACGTGTGTGTTGCTTGGTGCCTCTGACCACTACACCACACGCGCCCTTAGACCTCATAATGTCGATAAAATGGGTGGGTATCTGGGCAGTGAGACGAAAACGATGTGATTGATTGGTGAATGTTGGCGATACAAACAACACTTTTAAAAGATGTCGTCGATTGCAGGGGTGCTATTGCAAGCTGGAAACAAACATTCGAGATAGAACTTTCGATCAGAAACTTCAGTCGTATCTCAACGTTGTCATACTTTCTTTTTTAAGTCCATTAGCTAGAACTTCTATATTGATATCATAGAATCTAAAACGTAGGTGATGGAAGTATAAAGAGAAAAAAGAATAAAATCTTGATAAATAGGTGGATCCTTAGTGGTAAAAGTTCAGTGACTGAGTTGATGGAGGCTGTCTGCGAAGATGCTCTTCTAGACAGTGCTTTTGAGGTAGAATGATGCTTGTCATTCGACTCCATGCAGAAGTAAGTATGGCAAGAGGTGGGAGACCCAATAGATAGCATTAGAGATCTTTCTGCTAAAATTCTTCCTTCTCATATGATAACCCATCTCGAAGAATCTGTGAATATCGGTTTCATCACAGAATTCAAATCAAGAGAACTGTAGGTTTTTTTTTTCATTACGACGTGTAAACCCCCTAGAACAAAACATATGGACTCAATACAACAATGATTCGGGTGTGTTGTAGAAAAGTGGAATAATGGAGTTGTGGAATAATAATAGAAAATATTTCATGAATAACGCAACAACGATTCCATTGCAGAAGTACAGACGGTCGCTTAATCATAATGGCAGCCTGTACTCGGATTGCGAATGTGGTCGTCAGAGTGTGCCGTCGTCTACAATGATTCTGATGGCAAACTTGCTTTAAAATGACGTTAACTGTTATAAATGGCCTCCCACCCACTAGCTTTGTGAGCGTACATCGCATTTTTCTAGTTGAACAAATATAAAGTCTTCGAGGACTTGGTGTATAAGTGGGTGTACGACGTTGCTCTGTAATTCTAAAGCAATGAAAGAATGTTGAAGATGCCGCATACCTGTGCTCTGATTGTTTGAAAAGGAAATAAGAGCAATGAAGTCAGTGTATATTTAACTTACAATTCAAAAGATCAACTCTCTGTAAACCTCGGAATAA
>MQTX01000171.1:239844-298107 GCA_009735665.1 Angiostrongylus cantonensis | reverse complement strand
TAATAATCGATATATCTGTGTATATATATATATATATATATACATATATATATATATATTCTTATGAACTGCCTTCTTTTAGCCGACGCGAGGTTGGTATAGATGTTCTGTTTGCTGCTGCTGTCTTTGTTCAACAATGGCTAACGTTTCGGCGACTTCGCATTCCTCAGAGCCTTGCCGCTGGACCACCCGTGTGTTGTTCACGAGGGATGATGTTCCAACGGTAAGACTCTGAGAAAGGCGAAGTCGCCGAAGCGTCAGCCATTGTTTCACAAAGACAGCAACAACAATAAAAAATAAGAACATCTATACAATTGTTTACCATAATCCACGGACAGCTCGTCTTTTGACGAGTCTTGCGAGTCGATTCGTACTAGTCACTCACTGCATGCGTCATTCTGGCCATCGCCGCCCGTCAAAGTGGTGATCTTGTTGAAGCATGATGATACTCGCAAATATAAGAGTCTACAAACACCTAGAGAAAAAGTTATTTTTGTGTTGTGAAAGATATTTTCCATTAAAAATTCATTAACGCAGAGATTCCAAACGAATAGTCAAGCAAAATCCAATTTAACGACCGTAGAATCGAACCATCGACCGACTCTACAGGTGTGCTACCAAATTACGCTGCTCTATAGGCAGCAGAAAGTATGCATAAAAGCTTAAGCGTTCGTGGTTGACTGATCTCAGAGAGATGTTTCATTCGTCCGATTACATTAAGCATTACGAAGGTGATTGAATGCACATCTGATCTATTGAATGACTTAGGTTACCTTCCAATGCATCCTATCAGTGCTTTTATCCTTCTAAACAAGTCTAGTACCAATTTTGCAGGTCTGGAGGGCTTGAAGTCTCGGTTAGAGCAGGGCGCGGGATCAAACGAAAGACTACGGCTATGATGCAGAGCAACTCTAACCAGTGGCGTTAGATGCGGTTTTAAAAAAAATAAGATCGAAAAGGAGAAATGACTAATCAGCAGTTTTGTTAGCAGACAAATTGGTATATTACATATATAATGATCACAACTCGAAGCATTTCCTACAATTCAAACAATTCCTCTGGAGAACAATGTAATATCGCGAATCAATTCACATGAAATATTCAGGGTTGAACTAAAATGGTTTCATGCCGTTCGTAAAAGACTATAAAGTCAAATATAAAATAGACACTTGAAAGGGCCATGATCGCACCCTTCTTAGTACTTCGTTAATCTTTTAGTTTTCCTACAGTCGCCATCTATAGATGTGATAAGATCCTTCTATACGCTCAAATGCGAGATGGTAATTTTTCGTCTATTCTTCTCATTAACGTGTTAAATGCTGGTCGAATGTCGTTTTACTTAAAATCTTTCGGTAGCTGTGCTCAAGGGTTCCCAGCTATTTACCAAACGCTTTCGGTGCTTGTTGTTCCGCGAGAGGCTTCCTGTCTTCCAGACGCCAAAGAATGTTAAGTATGCAATCGTTCCCGCGATTTGAAATAGATAATAGCTGCTAAAGAAGTTGAAAGGTTGTCTAGAAACTAAAATTCTGATTTCGATACTTAGTGGCTTATTTGGGCTCAATTGTTTCTTTTCCCGACTTAGCAACGAATTTTCTGGGTGATTAGTAAATCCATGGCGGGAAGGCCAGTTAAAATAAATGTAACAGGAGAGACAAAGAATGATAGTAAAGGACTTTATCTGTATCACTTGGGCTCCTTTGCCTTCCAGTCGAAGGTAGAGTGACTTGATTGTGCACCAGTAAAGTCCCAGGTCATCATCGTAGGATGCGAACGCCGCCTCATGGCACCATTCGCTCACCAGAAATGAAATGCAAGGATCTTAAAAGATAGTCGTGGAGCACTCTGACTCATCCGTCAATGATCCTTCTGCTTCGCATTTGACATCGCGTGAAATACAGTTGACTACTACTTTCTAGCAACGATGGTAGAAAGACATGATGCTGAGTGAATCCCTAGGCTAGCAGAACTAACTGGACTAGTTTAACACAACAAAGAAAATAATGACATCAACGGCGGCTGCGTCGGGCTCTCAACGATCAATGGGAGCACAAGTGATACTCTAGAAAGAAGTTCTTTACTGACCTCAGCATTTCGTTATTCTTTTCGATTTACTACAATCAACATCTGTAAATGTAAAAAGATCTTTTATGGGCTCAAATGCGAGTTGAGAATGTTGTTCTGATGAACGCTTCGTGCTTCCCAGTGGAATTCTTCACTAAAGGCAAACAATGCTCAGTTGGCAATAAGTAGATAACAGTCGCTAAAAAGGCTAAAAAAGTTGTTTAAAACGCTAAGCTCTGATATTAAGACTTAGTGACTCAGACTCATCCAGAGCTAATCATTCCTTTCCACAACTCAGTAACGAATTTTGTGGGAGATTAATAAAGAGAGAGAACATGTAATTTAAAAAAGGAGTAATATTAAAAAACTTCATCCGCATCACTTGGCTTTAAATGGCCTTCGGTCGAAGGTGGAGTGACTTGAGTGAGAGCCAGTAAAGTCCCAGCTTATCGTTGTTCTATGCGAAGGTTGCCTCATAGCCCCATTTCTTCGCCGTTCACGAAAAGCGTTAATAGTCCTTCCGCTCCATACTTAAAATCGCGTGGGATTCAGTCGGCTACAACTTTCAACCAGCGACTGTAGAAAGACATGATTGTCAGCGAATTAGCAGAAGCTAACAGAACCCTTTAGGGTAGTCTAGCCCGCAGGAAAGAAAAATGCTAACATTAACGACGGCTGCGTCGGTCATTCGATGATCAACGGGCAGACAGGTGATACTCTTGGAAGAAGTTATTCAAATGATACGTCTAAATATTTCGGCAAGTTAAGCATTAAGCGAATTTCGCGCTTTTGTCGATGTCGATGCGTTTGGCAGCAGGAAGCGAGATAATCAGCTCCGAGGGCCAGAAAAGTGCACTGCAGTGCTGATAGCGACCGCAGCAGTCATATCGCTTCCATTCACTAGTAGTAGTCGACCAACACATAAAGCAACAGCCATTCTTTCACTAATCCGCTTTTAATTGCAAATATTTTTTATAAAATTTAAAATCCTTTTGGAAAGAAACTTTCTTGACAGCCAACCGTGATAACGGTCGCGAGCTACTTCACCATTTCTGTACATCTTGGTGAATTGGCGTGCAGTTAACACAGTGGACGATCGCTTCATTGTCGACTAATTGGACAGTAGTCGTCGATGACGGTAGTTAACACAGGGATGCTGAGATGTGAGCAACACTAGGAACCCCATGAAGCTGCGAGCCAGCTATTGCCGGGACCTTTGCCGGAAGCTCATGAGCTATTTATATCTCATCATCCAAAACAATTATTTTGTGTTTCTCTGTCTTCTTTTTATTTTACCAGTGCTATCAGCAAGCATCCATTATCAGAAACAATCTGGGAGCAAAAATCGGCACTGAACGCAGTTAAGCTGGAGCTGCATTCGAAATCACAGTATTTTAAGTTTTCTTTACCGATCCATACAAGAATATGCAGTAAATGGAAGTTAAGACACATAGTGAATTGTGACGCAGGATCGTAGCTTCGTGCTCTCATCACTGGTTGTCATCGGTTTGGTTGCGAGCTGAAAACGACGGGTATCCATCCATTTCATTTGAAACGTGTCGTCTGAATATTGTCCCTGATTGCAGTAACACTTCACAAGACGAATTCGTTTATCTTTGTTTGCCAACTTATTATACCTACAAGTTCTTGGAAAATATCCCCCTTGAACCTTACCCGTTACTATCCTGTTACGGTACTAGAACACATGAAATAAAACTGAAATCAGTGCTTCTGCTAGACGAATATCTCAAATATTATCGTTGGAACTGCGAACAGAATCGCCGAGTTTTTCACTATAACATCAATAATAATAGTAACAACAGAAATCTGTCAACATCCAAATGTCTCTTCGAAATAAATCTAGTTTATTTTGCGTTATTTTTTCGACCACGATCTCGAAACTCCTTAAAATAAACGATGCCATTGTCTATGAGTTCTTCATCAAGGCGCGAACTGACAATACACGATGGGTTCGATCTATCGGTCAGAGGTGATGAGCTTCTGCCAAATCTTCTTACAAGTCGACTCGGCCTACCACTGTGTCTCGGAACTCGGAGAACTCGGACTCGCTCAATTTTTAGATGCAAGCGAATTACAGTTTCTCTTTTCTTTATAAAAATTTTTGTCTTCTTTTACAACACTTTAAGAGAAGTACTAATAAGCTACTATTGTTAGCATTATTACAGTTACCTTTTGGTTTTCAGTTAAATGCTCAATTGAATCCGTACCAGAGAAAATTCGTCAATGAGATTCGTCGATGTGAAGAGATGGAAAGAAAATTGCGTAAGACAATAGTAATATGTTGCAGATGAAATGTAAATGATCATAATAGCGGTGTACTTTCTACCAGGACAGGATAACAACTCGAAAGAGCTTTTTTTTTTTTGAAAAACAACAACGATTTCAGATTTTATTGAGGCTGAAGTGCTAAAAGATGAGATAGAACTCAAGGACTACGACGAGCACATCCCAGCGCCACCCCCGAGGAACATGTTGGAGATGGAGGTGGGGTACTGTGAACTTTTGAAATTAGTTGGGATAGGGCAAGGTTCCATAACGAATAAAGCGATAATGACAAGAACACATATAGTCAAAGAACGATGATACCTTAGAAAGTTTAGAAACTCAAGGTGTCATTCAATGAATGACAAAATAACGTGATCTGACGAATCGCCCACTTTTTGATCCGGAACCATCGATAATAATGCTCTGGTCATTCTGATTTCTTTCTTTGTCTCTACAATCACATGTGCTTTCAAAATACAATGACTGTGTAGATGTGAATTGAAACCACAAGAATGCTGCGATGTGAGCAAAACTCGAGTCCTCAGCTGGCTTCTAACTCGCGATTAACCTTACCGATGGATCACGTATTATCGATTACACCAACTAAGACCCTTGCTTCGCTTTTCTCTGAGCCATCTTTCCATTCATTGATAGACGATCGCTGATAGCACCGGTAAAGTAGAAATGTGGCTGAGAGGATGGCAAAGCAAGGTCTTCGGTTGCGAGGATTGTACGTGAGCCCTTTTTCATGGTAGTCACAGGCGCGAAGCCCAACTGAACTTACGAGTTTTGCTCATTTCTCGGCACACTTTATGTTGTACTACATTATACCTAGCTTGCGTGAAAAAAGAATATGTAGTAAGTAAAGTAAGACGTTGTAATGACAGCGCTCAATTCCTTTCAAAAAGCTACATCAAAACAGATTTTTGTAATTCCGTTTGTTCGCTTTCGGGCGCGTGTGACGCAGTGGTCGGAGGCCCCTGCAACACACACGTAATCGATCCTTGCGTCCACAGCCCACCAAGCTTTCTATCCCTCTGAGGTCGGCAAATTGGTCCCAAAGCTGTCTGGAAGGATAGCAGCACTGGCTGGATACATCGGCAAGCCACTGCGAGTCATTGTAAAGGCATACATGCATTCAGTCACCTCCAAACGATGCTTGATGAAGTCGAATGCATGGCGCATCCCTCAGGGATAGATCAACGCCGAGAGCTCTGTCCTTTGTTCTTTGCTGTTAGTTCTTGGATAGTTTTTTTGCTACTTCCAGAGCGAATCTTCTCCTCGGTTTATACTTTGAATTAATGTAGTTTACTATAAAAAGTTTCTGGTCGGTTTTAGACAAATTTCGAGAAACTCGAAGAAGAATTGCTATCGATCAATGCTAGCTCTAAGCAACTAATGAAGAATTACATCCAATTGAATGAGATGAAAGCGGTACTAGAGAATGTTCAACACCTATTGGACGCGGTGAGTAGATCAAGTTGATAAATCGATAGATTCTAATACCTTGAAAGTTGCCCACTACGACGAAAAATTCTTGCCTTTTCAGCGTATTCTAGTAAAATTTCACGAAAAAGAGAAGAGCTGCATGAAAAACGGTTTGATTGTGTCAACAACAATAATGATGCTGAAATATTTGAAAAACTCGGGACCACTGTTGTCTGCGGTGGAGGCTGAACACGCTATTTACCCTTTTTGAGCAGCTGAGAGGGCGACGAGACGAAAGGCACGTATGGCGTGGTGGTGAACACGTTATCAAGGTTCGGTTTCTGCCGCATACACCAGCGGTCGGGAATTTTACAAATATCTCAGTGTTATTATGGTTATATTTCACATAAGGGCGCGTGTGGAGCAGTGGTTGGAGATGCCACTGCGACACGCACGTGGAATCGATCCCGCGCTCATGGGCCCACCAAGCCTTCCATCCCTCCGGGGTCGGTAAATTGGCGCCAGGCTTGACTGGGAGGGTAGCAGCACTGGCTCGATACATTGGTAGACCGGCGCGAGTCGCGAGTCATTGCAAAGGCCAGATATGCATTCAATCACCTTCAATGGTATTTAATGAAATCGAATACATGGTACATCCCTCAGGGATTGATTAACTCCGAGAACTCTGTGCTTTTATCTTTGATATTTCAATAATACTCTGGTGGTAAAAAAAATAGGCTGAAAATAAAAAGTGACGACATTATGCTAAGAATTTCGAGTGAAGAGAGAAGACTTCGTGAAAACTGATACTATGTGGAGAACGCTGATGTTCACTGAAGTGCACTAAAACTACAAGTGGATATTAAAGAAAGAGCATATCTCATTGAAGACTATATTTTGTTACTTATGCAGTTGATCCAGATTAGGTAGGCGGATCGGTTGAAATTGAGTTAGGTGTTCAACTGACAACGGTAGAGGTAGTTGAAGCTAGTCACTGCACTGAGCTGAGGTCAACTACCGTGGTCTATTTTCTAATGTGATGAAAATCCTTCATGTTCAATTGAAATCACTAACTTCTCAGATTGATATAGGATCTTTAGGTCCTGGTTTTTTTTTCTTTTTTCCTTCACTGTTTTTATTGAAAATGAACTCAGGAGTAAGTTCTGATTCAGATTCATATCAGTTTCAACTTCTTCGATTCAACTCATCGGAAATGTCCGAAGACCAATTGTTGGTCTTTAGGCGTTATCTTGACGCCGTCTACGTCATATGATAAATCATTAAAATAAACACCTTTTATCAGTGACGGTTTCAGAGGAGTGAAGAGAAAGAAACTGAGAGGGAAAGCGCAGAAGATAAGGTGTTAGGGAATGAGAAACAGAGAGGAAGAGATTGAAAGCATGAAAGCATTCTTCTGTTCCTTATAAAAGAATTGATGAACATTAACTAGTTTTTCTTACAACATTTCGAGCGATCAGGAAGACAAAGTTTTCTTCTAATACTACTTTTCAGGTGATTCATTAGGGTTTTTGAGAACTGACTTTCTTTTGTCCTCGGTATGGACAGTCAACGTATTTCTTTCTTTGATAACCTAGCACGATATTGTTTGCACTAAAATTTCCAGTGAAACTACTCTGAGAACCGGATTGAATTCTTCGTTTCTTTTTGTTCCCCTTTATTCTTACAGAGTACTTGCTTTATAAATGAAAATGTGTTCCATCTACAGTGAGTGCGTGCAAGAATACTCGTCATGTTATGTATTTTTACTATGGAAAATTATTTTTAGCAATAATGTAGCCAACCAAGGAAAACGAAACCACTTTCAGGCAACGAAGCGTGAAGCTGCGATTTCGATTAGTGAGGCATCCAAAGGCGAAGCCGGTCCGTTCACAGTTGGCATCAAGAGCGACATCGAGAAGGAGCGCCGTGATGAAAACGAACTCAAGTGAGCCTACCTTGTAACTTTGGTGCCAATTAAGCCGACTCAGGTAAAGTGTGCGTAGTGAAGAGGTTGCTTAGTCGTCGAACCAATAACCACACTTAAAGCAAGGAGAACTCTAATCACTGCGCTATATTGACTTGGATACTGAGGCTGTAAGTAATTCATTCGAACGAATAGAACGGCTGTGTTGACTTTAACGTTATAATGTGCTCAATATTACTGATACAACGACTATCCATATGTATGTACCCTCAAAAAATACATGAACCAACCTTGGCTCTGTAGAACCTTTGTATCTGCTCAGGCGTGTAGAAAACTATTTATATATAAGTCGTTAAATAGGAGAAAGTACTCGGTGTTGATCAATACCTGGGTGATTCGCCATGCATTCAGCTTCATTAAGTATCGTTGGAGGCGATTGAATGCATATCTGACTCAAACAATGTCTTACAGTAGTCTACAGATGTATCGAATCAACGCTGCTATCCTCCTAGACAGGTCTGGCACCAATTTACCAACCCCGGAGGGATGGTGTGCTTGGTATTCTTGTGGCACGGGATCGAACCCGTGTTTCTTGCGAGGTGCCCCTAACCACTGCGCCACATGCGCCCCTTGCATTACACACGCGCCTATGGAAGTCGTTATTTTTGGAAAATGAGGAACAAACCACGCCTAATAAAGCTTTGATTAGTCATAGTATTGCTTAGACGCTTGCTAAGCGCTCAAATAGTACAGGTATTTCTAATGATTAAGAGATAAGAGCTGCAAGTCTCGCATTAGGTGTGTTGCGGGTGCGTACGGAGATAGCTTTCGCCATTAAGACATACCGTACCTTTCGCTTTTAGATTCATCACTGGTGTCATCAGTCGTCATAAGGTGATCGCCTTCGAGCGTTTCATATGGCGTTTTTGTCGTGGAAAAGTTTTTGTGCGAACTGTTGACATTGCCGAAAGCATGGATATGTTTGAGGTATGAATGAATGATCGAAATAGCAATGATTATGACCAGACGATCCATTCAATACTGGTGGAATTATTTTCTCTTTTAGCAGAATAGATTGGGCTTTATTTTTAGGAATTTTTTGGTGGAGGGCTAACTGACAATAGCTAGCCGAACTCAATCGTTTTAGAAGGATAAATACTATTTTTCTACTCTAACCACAGATCTACAATAATAACAGCATGTTTTTGGCTATAAAATTTTTGCATTGGTTTAGGGCAGTGGTTTTAATCCCGTTCACCACGTGCACTGCACTGGTTCAATCCCGCTCGACACTCACTAACCCTCTAAGCCAAGGGGCAGGAAATTTGCACCAGTCCTCTCTGGGAAAGCTCCACCTTTCTTCATACCAAGTACGAACTCAATAGCACGGTTACGTCGGCGCTTCAGGAAAAATTGACCTACCAGCATTCAATGGCATTCATGATTAAAGGTAATCATCAAACAAAAGCCGAAGCCACACGTCAAAGTTGGAAAGCTTTCGTGGATGATGGAGGCGAAGAAACCAATTGAACGTCAGAAATGCTGAGATCCACATAATAGAAGTCAAGACCAGTCATGTAGAAGAAAAAAGCCTTAGTTTCCAACGCCTTAGAATTTTCAAAGCCGCAGTGATCCAACTCCAGTGTCCACAGCAGTTGCTACTAGCTAGATGAGACTACCGTAATCGCATCCTGCTCTCTCCGATGGAGTGGAGGACATCACAAATGAAGTGATCTCATACAGCGATGCGATTTTTTTCCCGAATATTGTTACGGCTTACATCTCATCCCGTTTAGACCGCTGTAGGTTCCATCGTCATTAGCCGAAACATGACCGCATTAAGAACCGCCCTATTCCATGAGAAGCTTCCACGTCAGTTCCTTTTATTCGTGGTGCACTCCTGCATTCTACTCGATGCTACTATGTATAGCCATTTTGTAGGAAACACTTCTGTATGCATGTGCCGTTTAGAAATATTGCTACTCTAAATAACGTGAGGAAGCAGGAACGGTGGCTATGATAAAGAATGCTTGATAACAACGCCTCTCCACGGTTGACGCCTCATCGTAGCTGGAAGGTATTCCTGGGTGTCGGGCTGCAATGTACACCAGGGGCATTCTTCTCTCTGGCAGGGTCTCTCAAGCTGAGGAGTCCGGAGTTTCCACCAGGAAGCCTAGCTAAGAATAAACCAGTACTATGATCCACCATAGCCGTGTTATCAAATTAGTCTCATCGTGGCAAATCTCCCTCTCATCCACAAGGGCTGCAACTGCCTGCCGTGGTGACGACCTGGGGCAAACTTTGGCCAGGCTGTACGCAGAATTCCGGGAAACCACAATATCTTAACCAGTAAATCTCCGAAAAGTGGAGATTATACGGGGACCCGCATAACTAGTGAAAACGGGCCATTCAGTTTTCAAGTATCAAGATAACAACACCGCGAAACCTTGCTAGTAAACTTGGTCACTAAATGGAAGAAATTTAAGAGTTCGAAGCGGGAAATAGTTGTAATCATAGAGTGGCAGAAGAGTACACGATAGTCGACAGATTGTTTCCTGCATCAGAAAAGCGACGACAAATCGGTGTTTATCCTCTTTTTTTCTGGTGAACAACTTCGTGCGAGAGTGAAGAAAATCTGTAATGGGTGATTGATGTTTTACTTTTTGAAGATTTATAAATATTAGCATCAATTGCCGTTTCTTAAACTTAGCATTTGTGTAAATTTTTCTCCCAGATTTCATGGAACCATTTATAATTGTCCTGAGAATCAGAATGAACGTGCGCAACTTCTCATTCAGATCAAGGGTCAGGTACGGTAACCTTCTGATTGGCTTGTTTTTCCACCTTTCTTTCAAAAATACCTTCTTCTGCTACCAAACATCGTCGTCAACTGCTTCAGAGTTTATTTTTAGCTTAACGACATGCAAAGTGTAATTAGCAAGACCTTGGACTATCGTCGTAAGATCATCTTCGCTGCATCGTTAAGCGTAAAAAAATGGGCGATCATGGTGAGTACTCTTTTGCTTTTCTCAGTAAAATATTCGAGTAAAATAGTTCTTTATATTTTTGGTGAAACTGTATATTTCATTCTATTTACTTTCTTTATGGCTCGTCTTCGTGTGGAGGGCACGTGTGGCGCAGTGGTTGGAGGCGCCACTGCGGCACGAACGTGGAGTCGATTTCTGCGCCCATGGCCCACCAAGTCTTCCATTCCTCCGGGGTCGGGAAATTGGTACCAGACTTGTCTGGGAGGATAGCATCACTGGCTCGATACATCGGCCGGCCACCGCGAGTCATTGTAAAAGTCAGATAGGCATTCAATCACCTTCTACGATACCTAATGAAGTCGAATGCATGGCGCATCCCTCAGGGATTGATCAACGCTAAGAACTTTATCCATAAAGCTTTTTAGCTTTATGGCTCGTCCTCACAAATTGTGCTGTTCCAAGCATTTCTTTCATTCGGTTTGATGTATTGCATTCCTCATTCACATAGATCTTCGGATTTTCATACGTATCCGAATGCCACTAGAGAATTTTTGCTCCTCTTCATGAATTACTCTGGAATTTTGTTCGAGGAGGTTCTGCCTAGAATCCTAAAGTAGCCATGCGAAGACGTTCTCAGGTCTTGAAAGCAAACAGGTGTAAACCCTTGTGTATCAGAAGGAACTGGAACCAGAGAAACTTTGTACCATTTTCACATCTCCGGAGGGCTGGAAGTCTTGGATGGCACGTAGAATGGTCGAACTATCGATCATGCATGTTGAATCGTAGGATAGTGCTGACCACTACTCTATTTTTCCATAGCTCATTATTTGGTTGCAAATTTCCTCAAAAGTTTGCTATTTCACGCATTGTTTTCCTTCCATGATTATCAGTATCGCTTACTCTAATCATTGACATGTGCGATTTGCTTAAGAAACTCGAAAATTCTTCTGAACATTTCGAATATTTAAAATCATTTCGGGTGTTCTATAGCATTGAATTATTCTCAGAGCAGTTCGTCCAATTTCATGGTTTCGTGACAATCCGTGTTGGTGCAATCAATAGAATTTCAAAATCTACTTTCTTTTAACCTCGGCATGACTGATTAGTATGCATTCCCTCGTTGACAAGCTAACCCGAGGTTGCTAAGAAATTTCATTCGGCTCGCAGTTGTCCATTTTTCCTTCGAGCGGTGCTCTACTGGATTCAGTGAAGAACCAAATAGGAAAACTGTGGACCATCTACTCGGACCATGGACTGTAAGGAAGACGAGGACGTCAAAACTTTAGCGGAATAAATCTTTTTTCAGCTTAGTGTAAACTTAATAATTATTAATGCAGCGGTTAAATGACGGCCGGCTTGAGAAACATTCAGATATGTTCGTTTAAAATTGAAATCAACCACATTTTTCCACACAAAATGCATTGAAATCAACTCATTTATGACGTCGTGAATTATCCTTCCAACGATTGTGGAATTTTCTTTGTTGCAGCTGCTCAAATTGAAGTCAATCTTTCACACTTTGAACATGTTTTCTGTTGACGTCACACAGAAGTGTTTAATTGCTGAATGTTGGGTTCCCACTGTCGATTTGCCGTTGCTGAGAATGGCCCTTCGCAGAGGCACAGTGAGTCTTTTTTATTAGAAAGAATTTTTGAGGATACTTACTGACTGACTAGGATACTTGGATGGCCCGCCTTCACCTGTTTAACGAGATCCAGCGTAATTCCCATGCCGGATATTTGCTGGCTTGGCCGTTTTGCTTCCCTGGAGTTCAGTAGTAAGTAGTAGCCTTCCTCAGTTTTCACCATCCCAGGCAATCATCGCTCCTGTGGATCAGAAAAAGATTTGCCACCATGCGATTAGTTTGATACCAGGACGGTGATAGTTCTTAGTATTGGTTTACTCTTTGCTGGCTTTTGAGATGGAAGCGTTGGACTCATTCTCAGCTTGAAAACCACTGCTGGAGAGATGAACACCCCGCTACACATCCCAGCCAGAGATCCAAGAACATCTGCCAGCCACGATGAAGAGGCATATCTTTGAGAAGCATTTTTGAGAATGGGAATGAATTATTTTTGTCTTAATTGATCCATACCCATCAACCAAAATCCGGCTCAATACCGATCAAGTACTGTAGCATACGGAACGTTGGTGTTAACGCAAAGATTGCCTACTTCACGAGAAATAGTGACATGAGTATTCGTACAGGGATGAGATCATTGCACGGTAATCGTAAAGGCTTTCGTTGCAGGAACTGTCTGGTTCAAGTGTAAATGCGGTACTTAACGAGATGGAAACACATCAAATGCCTCCGACTCATTTTAAGTTGAACAAATTCACACAAGGATTTCAGAATATTGTTGACGCTTACGGTATTGCCAGCTATAGAGAAGTGAATCCAGGTGAATTACTACCTCATAACGATTATCGCCCTTTTCTAATGAATGTCGCTGAATGCCAATAGTGTGGATTAACTCTAGGATCGGGATCCTTGGATAGATCTATCAGAGAGTTCCAAAGTCTTCATCACAAGTAATTGCCGTCCTTTATGCATTTCAGAAAGCTTTTTCCAGAGAATCCTAGCACTAATTTACACACGGTGGAATAAAAGGCTCGGTCGTCCTCGGACGAGGGTCGAACCATCGACTTCACAGTGACTACTTATTATGATGGAGGCAAGGGGATAAAAACTTGCTGAAAAGCTGTTTTTGTTGTCAAATCTGTTGATCAGATGCGTTAACAATAAAGAAAAACCTGTTACTAAATTGATATTAACAGTGATGACGTCATGAATGGCGATTACGTGAGGAAAATAAAACAGAACGACATACTTGAGCGATTTGCACAAAAACGAGCTAACTCTTACTGCTTCCAATAATGATTTTTGTCGGCCTCTTTGTTATTTGTGATTACAGGTCATTAACTAAAATACTATAGTAGGTGTTGACCTGAATCTGACAATCTAGTTCACATTAAAATTGAATTTATTCACGACGAAAAGAGTGGTTTTCTGCCTAACACACTGCCATGAAGCGGAAGAGATTTTTGAGTACAATGGCGAAATCGTTGAACTTCCTGATGCAGTGGTTCATGAAGATGGCAATGAGCACGTCGACGACCAAGCTGGTTAGCCTATCGAAGATTGTGCTGTTGAACCCTTTGATCGCCATGCCGTGTATTTACCGTGGCAGCGAGCCTGTTGAGGACCATGCTGATGAGCTTTTTCTTGACAGTGCTGGTGAGTCTGTAGAGCACCACATTGACCAGTCCGTTGGTTAATAAACGAGTCGAGAAATGTGCTCATCAGCTCACGAGTAAACTTGCCAGTTAATATCCTGCTAAGCCAAGCGGTGAACATAATGATTAATATCTTGATGATCTGGCCAATTATGATGACTACGTTTTTGACTTATGGGCGCGTGTGGCGCAGTGGTTGGAGGCGCCCTTCAACACACGTGGAATCGATTCCTGCGCCCATGGCCCACCAAGCCTTCCATCCGTCCGGGGTCGGCAAATTGCTACCAGACTTGTCTGGGAGGATAGCAGCACTGGCTTGATACATCGGCAGGCCACCGCGAGTCATTGTAAAGGCCAGATGTGCATTCAATCACCTCCAACGATACTTAATGAAATTGAATGCATGGTGCATCCCTCAGAGATAGATCAACGCCGAGAGCTTTATCCTTTTACGTTGTTGACTTTATCCATGCTGACAAACAATTGATGAATCTGTTGATGAAGGACTATATAAGCATGCTAAATGATTACGTATCGATCAGAAGCGAACATGTTATTCTTGAGAAGTTGGATAAATTGCATAAACAATGATCAGCGACTGGTGAAGTGACTAACTTAACTACGCAATGAAAAATCGGCGATACATTAAAATTGTGAAGATGGCATTCCACTATGTTTACAGCTCCATGGTCGATCATCTCATTCCCGTTTCTGTTCGCCGTCATGTTCGGGGATTCTGGTCATGGCGTCATCATGTTCTTCGCTGCTCTCCTGCTCGTCGTTTTTGAGAGAAAACTGATCTCGATGAAAATCAAAGATGAGGTAATGTGCATTTTTCTAAAACCTTGGCGTCTAAATAGAAGATCATCACTTCACCTTTGCCTCCTTTTTTCTTTCTTTTCACCAGCTTGACGATGGCTTTTGATAGCAAGCAGTTAGAATGTCCACTTAAGATGGATAGATTTCAAGAAATGGTGGCGGGGCAAAGAAAAATTACTAACGAAAGAAGAGAAACCTAAAAGAAACATTTATCTATATGATCCTATTAACTGATCTTCTTTTGCTGATGCGAGGTTAGTATAAGCCTTCGTAGTTGTTGGTGTTGTTGGTCGATGGCTGACGTTTCGGCGATTTCGCCTTCTTCAGAGCAGAGTCCTCTCGTAACATCACGGCTCTGAGGAAGGCGATATCGCCGAAACGTCAGCCATCGACCAACAACACCAACAACAACGAAGACCTGTACCAACCTCACATCAGCTAAAGAAGATCAGTTAATAGGATCATACAAATAAATTTATCAACTATCTATGCCGAGGTTTATAGACAGTCAGTCTTTCCGGTTATTAAGAGATGTTTCTGAAAAAAATGTAAACATTAAGCACCCGAGAGAAAAAGCTGTAGATTAAGAATAAATCGAAACTTGTAGAAACAAACAAAACGACTTATTAAATTGTGCACAAATAAAAGAGCGTTTTAAAACATTTATCGGCTTAATGTACTTTGTCCAAAAAAAAAGTCCATTGTACTCTGCAATATTATAATATCTTAAAAAGTTGATTTTGTTCTCTTTCTAACTGTATCTTTAAATTTCGTAAAAGTTGAATTTAAATTCTTCTTACCAATATTGAGCTTTGCAATTTTAAACGTCGGAAACGAATTTTCGTTAAATTTTCTTTAATGAGTTTGAACTCGATCGAAGTGCAGCAGAGACGGCTCGAAACATTAATGAAGTTTGGGATGAAGGTAGTGTTGATGAATCAACAGCGCAAACATGGTTCGGGAAATTCCGACCTGGTGATTCCGACTTCGAAGATGAGGAAGGCCGCGGACGTTGCAATGAACTTGACGACCATGATTGAAGGCACTGATGGTAGCAAACACGCAAACAACTGTTTGGAAGCTTGTAGAACAGCTTGGCTTAAGCAGAGAAACAATTTCCATTAACTTGAATCACATAGGAGAGACCAAAAAAAAAACTCGACAAGTGGATGCCTAGCGAATTAAACGATAATCAAAAAAAAAATCGTCGCTTTGAAGCATCGTCTGTTCTTATTCTGCACACCAAAAACGACCTTTTCTGGATCAAATCGTGACGTGTGACGAGAACTAGATTCTGTACGACAACGAGCAAAGTTCAACTTAATGGTTAGACTGCGATCAAGCTCCACAGCACTTCCCGAAGCCGAAATTGCACCAAAAAAGGTTATGATAACTATTTAGTACTTTGCAGCAGGGTTGACTCATCGCGGTTTTTTTGGATCCGGGTGAAAAGGTTACGGCAGAGAAGTATTGCCAACAAGTCGACGAAGTGCAACGTAAACTTGAACAACAACGGCCGGTATTAGTCAACAGAAAATGTCTAGTGCTTCTCAGCGACAACGCCCGGCCTCACGTTGCGGAACCAGCGCTGCAGAAGTTGAATGAGTTAGGTTACGAAATTTCACCTCATCCGCTATATTCACCAGACCTCTCGCCTACCGACTATCGCTTCTTGAAGCACCCTGACAAGTTTCTGCGCGAGAAATGCTTCACCAACCACGATGACGCAAAAAATGCCTTCAAAGAATTTATTGCTTGCAGAAATCCAGAATTTTATGCAACGGAATTAATAAATTTCTTTGACTTTATTTCGATTAATAAAGTTTTGTTTCAAAAAAGTTATGACTTTTTAAATAATATAGTTAAAACTCTTATTTATTTCTGGACAACCTGAAGTAATGTGTATATAGTTGTTTGATTGCCCACGTTTGACGTCCCGGGTGTCTAAATACTATCAGCAACCCCGAGCGCATAAATCCAACTACAAGCCCCCAATTTAACACCAGATCATATACAGCGTTGCGCCAATTCGCTCAGAATCGCCAAACTCAGTACTTTCTCAACTTGGTAACACCTCATGAGTCTTACAAGTTCACTTTCGTACAAAAGTTGACATAGCCGAGTTTCAGAAACGACGCCCTATAATCCATCATCGCTAAATCTAGTGGTGAAGACATTTCAGGAACCTTTGTTAGGAATTACATTAGGCTCTTGAAATGCACGACAAAGTCCATTAAATATATAACATCAAGGGTTATCAAGAGTTGGACCCCAACTTGAAGATTACGCAGCAGAATTATGTGATTTTGGTCAATCGTCACCAGTAACAAAAGAGTAAACAAAACAATAAACGGCGAATTTTTTGACCAATGCAGAGGCTAGTAGAAAGTCGGCTCTGCGAATGAGAGAGGATTTCAATAAATGTTCGGCAAGGCTAGTTTCAATATGGTCGGTTGCTATATAATCGAGACTTCTTCAAATCTTTGCATACAGGTTTCAATGCTACAAGAGTATTGATGTATTTAGTATTAATATTAATATAGTATATAGTATTTATTGAGACGACATAATTTCTTCCTCAAATGCGTTAATTGTTTCGCTCAATTCCAATAAAGGGATGTCCATACAAATACCGAAATCTGAATTGCATCTACCAATGGGCCTTGCTTAGCTCTCGACAGGTAAAGTCGAAAGTCCGTCACAGCAGCGGTTAAAAAAAGATAGAAGCTTGTATTAATACTGTTTCTACGCTAGATCCTAAATTAAAGATGCGCTATTGAGTTAAGTCAGAAAAACACATTACATTAGAAGGCACCACATAGCTAAAGAGCTTGACGATGCGTGTTGTATCTTGCAGCAAACCATCTTGTCTTTGAGTATATACACCTTTAAACACACAACAATTATAAATGATAACATGAGAAGAAACAAAACGCAGAGAGGGTGTGAATAGTGCGAAGTTCGAATGACAGTAAGAGGATCACTGCTGCAATAGAGCGAAGTAGACTACTGTAATAGAATACAACTTAAAAAAGTAATGAGCAAGCGGAGGCGGAAGAAAAAATGCATGATGGCGAATTCTACATGCTGGGTGAAGTCAAATGCAACTGGAATGGGCGTGATCGTTTTCCACCCAGATGTTTCTGTAAGCATACAACTGTTAACATACGAAGAGACTATGCAGCGCTCTGTTAACCATTAGTTTTTGAAGCGTCCAGGTTTCAGTAAGACAAGGACATTACTCTTTCCATCGAGCTGCAAAGCAACTTTATAAGTTAGCCATTTAGAAAAAAATCACATGAATAGCAAGGAAGGTGCATTAACCATTAGACGACAAATTATCTATTACCGCTTATACTGAACAGATTTTCAACACGTTCTTCGGTGGTCGATATGTTGTTCTTCTGATGGGAATATTCTCGATCTACACCGGGTTACTCTACAATGATATCTATTCGAAATCGATCGATATCTTCGGGTCGTCATGGAAAAATCCGTATCCGTGGGTTGCTTAAGAGTTCATTTGTACCGAACATCTTGGTGATTTGCTTGCAAACGTTTGTGGTGTGTGCACAAATGTGGTGGTTACAATGATCAATCAATGGTACTTAATGAATGCCATACACTCGTCATTAAAGTCTACCTTAACGTCATCAATAGTGAGTTTCAGGAAATCTTTACTTGCGCGCATGGAAGAAGAAAGCTACAATAACAGTCAAACGATTGATTTAACTTGGCCACCAGAGTTTTCCTTTGATTCGGCGATGGTATGTCAAATAATGTTTGATAATTTAATAATTGCTGCATAACACTGCACAAAAAAGTCATCTATTCTATCTAGAAACATCGATCTACACAAAAGTTATCTAACCCCCAAAGCACAAATATATAGTTCGTTTCAAAACCATGGTGTGTTCGTTGGCTAATTTATTAAGGAATGACAAGTTTATATTTCATCCCTTCCGCCAGGCGGCATCCAGGCTTTAGTTGTACTCCATCTGCGCTGAAATATAAGCAAACTTATATATAAATATGTATGCAGTAGAGCAGCAGCAACGTGTCGAAACCAAGAACAACCAAATAACGAAGAGATTGCGAGATGCTTCTAGGAAATTTCTGGGGATTAAATGGTTATCAACATGCGAGATCTATGAAAAACACATAGACCTTAGTGGAAACATCACAATAGATTTTCCCAGGTAAATGGAGCTACTGTCGAAGAAAAAAAAGTGGTAACTTTAAAAAGAATGAAGTTTTAAAAATTCATCCCAGTCAACGCTTATTAATTCCTTATTATAAAGCTGCGCCAAGACAAACTGCAGTCAGAACTAATGAAGGCAGATGAGATAGACGGTATGTGAAAAGCTTATCTTGGACAGTAGTCATATTTAAGTTTATGAAGAAGCGGAGACAAAATAAATAGAGATCTCTCTTTAAAAAATAAATGAAGGACACAGGATAAAGCATTCGGTGTTAGATAGTCTCACTGGGATGTGCCATGCATTCGAGTCAAGGCGTAGCGTCGCAGAGGTGAGTGATCAATGCGCATTTGATGTAGGCAAATGATTGCTCAGTCCAGCTTATGTATAAAGTCAATGTTTTATGTTCTTTAGTTGATCCGGCAATAATTTCCTGACTCAGAGGGATGAGCGACCTAGTTTGCCCCATCGAGGAATCAAAACAGAGCCCATGTGTGTTTTGTAAGACTCCTCTAACAGCTGTACTATGGGCGTCTTCATGACTATATAATGGGCCGTCCTCAACGGTTGTGCAGGTTTCAGCATAATTTCCATTATCCGGAGATTTGCTGGCTTAGGCATTGTAGTTTTCTGCGGTCCCGAGAACAGTCTGGCCATTGTCTGCTCCAGCCGGTCACCACCACAGGCAGTCGCAGTCCTTGTGGATCAGAGGGAGATTTACCACCATACGAATTTGATACCAGGACAGTGGTGGATCCTGGTATTGACTCACTCTTAGCTGGGCTTCCTGATGGAAACGCTGGATTCCTTCTCAGCTTGGGAGACCTTACCAGCGGATGAATCCCCCGCTGTACATCGCAGTCCGACACCCAAGAGCACCTTCCAGCCACTTTTTTTGCTCGCATATATATGCATACATGTACTTATACATGCGAACAAAAATATCTGTAAGGATTATTATTTTTGAGAAATAGAGTACCACCTATGAATACAGACTACTTCCATTACGCCACCTAAATCAGTTAACACCGTTGCGACGACGCCTAGTCTCTGGTTCACTGCGACGCCTTTTTCAGCTGTTATGGATTTGCTCGTTTTTTTTGCAAAACAAACAAAAATCTTCCGAGAACAGAGGATTTCGCTGGTTGTAAACATAAATAGACTATAGAAAAGACATTAACGTATTGTTCTATGGATATGAATGAAATGTACTGGTGTTATTTACTGCTTCAAGCGCATGTGACGCAGTGATTAGAGATGTCCTAAAATACAGATGGGATCGGTCCCGCATTCCAGAGCCACCTAGCCTTCCTTCTCTCTAGCGTAGACAAATTGGTACCGCACCTACCTGGGAGGATAGCAGCACAGGCTCGATTTATCGCTAGTAGACCAGAGATAAATTCATTCACATCTAACGGTGTTTAATGAACTCGAAATGCATAGCGCATCCTTCAGGTCAACGCCGAAAACTTTGTCCTTTTTCTATCCTTTTATTTACTATGTGTTACTATGGTCATCATAAAAATACATCACTGCTAACATTTGAAAGTGCTCTGCAAATTACGGGTTCCATTTCAGTATTTTTCATGCCCGCACACTCTATACATTTACTGCGGTGACTAGAATTGAAACAAAAGTCGATTACCACCAAATTTGTAACTTAAGTCGTTCGGAGGACGATTTCTGTTTATTAATGCGTGGTTTCCTTGTTCAGAGATCGCAATGTTGTTGTGCAGCATACATTTATTTCCACTGGAAAACACGCAGTACAACAGTAGCTAACGTTTCGGCAGTATCGTCTTCTTCAGGATAATGAGCTGTTCTAACCTTCCTCATTGGAAGTCACGTGAAAAGCGGCTCTGAAGAAGGCGATACTGCCGAAACGTCAGCTACTGTTGTATTGTGTGCTTTTCTATGGAAGTAAATGTATGCTGTATAACAGCTTCGAGATTGCTGAACAAGAAAACGACGCATTCGTATTTCAATGCCGAGGTTAATAGAAAGTCGATCCTGGGAACGGTTTCTGTGTATTTCTAAGTGTAGGATGGAGCACAACATCTGTGTATTACAACCTATCAACTGTTACAAAAAACTCTAAAAAAATATATTTATTTATGTGATCTTACAAACTGACCTTTTGAGCCGTCGTAAGATGGTATAGGTTTCCCTTACAAGCTGATCTTTTTGAGCTGATGCGAGGTTGGCATAGGCTTTCGTTGTCGTTGCTGTTTGAGTTGTTGGTCGATGACTGACGTTTCAGCAATTTCTCCATCCTCAGAGCCTGCTGTTACGAGTGAAATTCTAAGAAAATAGTTTATGTTTTAAAATAAACTACTGGAAAAATAATGCAGTCGTGGATATCCTAAGTGCACTCCCACGATACCATTATGACACCTATAGTGTCATTTATGAGATTGTTAATAATTGCTTCTCCACCCAACCACTATTTGTTTATCTTTCTCACTGTTTTAAATAGAATATGCTACAATTTACTGAGAAAAATTTTACTAGGGTCCCTATCCATTTGGCGTGGATCCAATTTGGAACGTCGCCAAAAACAAATTAAATTTCTTAAATCCGCTGAAAATGAAGACGTCAATTATTCTGGGAATCAGTCAAATGGCATTCGGACTCATACTGTCTCTCTGCAATCATATGTGAGTCATCTAGTGTTTAGTTATAAAGACTGGAAATACTGTATTTCGAGAGATTTAAGTTGGACACTTTAGAATAGCTCGATTTCGCCGTTTACTATTTCTAGTATTCGTTCACATTACTTGGACAAGCGCTAAAAACATAGCTAAGCCTTTTGCCTTCAAAGAACACAAAACGTGCAATCGAAACAGCTTTAGCTCACTGATGCTGGCATAGTTCATATGTCTCATGCCGAGGAGATAAAATCGCCAATGTGAGTCACATGTGAGTCATTTAAGTCCAGGCTGCTTATTTCACTGCGCAAATTCTTTTCTTATGCCAGCAGAAGCTGCATTCTACATGAACTCATATGAAATAGAGCTTCTAACCCTTTAGATTCAAAGAAAGTGAAGCATAAGTAGTCTGTCACCGTCACCATTCAAGCGTATATCATTAAGGTTTGGGCAAGTAGTTCAGTGTTGTTTCACTTATTGTCACTGTGGCAACTTGCAGTCATTGCATTGAGCTGTCCAATATAAAAAGATTTTGGAATGAGCACCGAAAAATATTTCTCATGTTCTAAAAAACTATGCTACACTACGTGGGAAAGCCGACTTATACGGGGTAAATGACAACAGAAGCGGTGAGATTGTTTAGAGGAGGAACAGTGAACAGCGTTGTTTGTGTCAACCATCGAAAATTAGGCTTGCTTAATAGGGGTGCTCGATTTCTTCCGCATAGATGTTGACAATTATAAATGTAGTTGCGTCCCAATACGATCTCGATTTGATTACGGTGGCGTGATTACACTGGATCCTCATTTGTAAAGATAACACGAGTGCGAAACGATCAGGTGACTTTTCAAATATGGGGTAAAATTTATCCTAGGTACTTCCATAACGGCTAGTTTGGAAAATTCATCAGTCCTTATTGTGCGATTGAAAATCTTTTGAAAAATTCTTGCTTTCAGGTATAATCGCTCTTTGGTCGACGTTCTCTTCGTCTTTATACCGCAGTGCTTCTTCCTCAGTTGTATTTTTGTCTACCTATGCCTCATGGTAGGTTAAACGGTGTGATTTTTGCGCTTTAATGAATTAAACCACCTAGCTTAACGTAACGAGATAACGAGCCTTTACAAACATAATTTCTAGACAATCAATCCCGGAACATCCCGTCCAATTTCTCTGTTGTTCCACGGATCTTCGCTATGTGTAAAAGACTCGGCAAAACTTACTGAGAACTTCCCCTGTGCGGCAACGTACAAGGGATTAAATGCGTAAACAAAATACACCTACATTGAAGAGGTTATGGGAAAGGGTTTGTTGTCTTTGATGTCAGCGATTGATCTTTAGCCTATCCCACGCACAAAATCATATTCATGTATGGATGTATATGGATGCGTCTCTGTGTATAAGGATTGAATTCTGTACGTCAGTTTGATAAAAAGCTTACAATTCACGGAAAAAAACAAATGGTTGGAAAGCTCGGACTTATCTCAAGCTAATGAATTAGTCCGGAAAGCCGAATAAATAAACTGGAGTTAACCTGCTCTAAGAAATACAAAGATGAATAAGGATCATACAAGATCCATGGTGTTCTTCGTGGTCTTTTCATGCTTGTAAACAACTCTATCGCCTGATAGAAATGAACGAAGAGTTTCCTAGTGCATGTAGATTATTTTATATGTAACGGAATTGCAAGTAGTGAAGATGACAGGTGATGAATTTTTCAGCCACTAACGTCAGTCGCGTCAGAATTTAGTAGTTAAGCCATCAATATAGACTATAGATAACCCACACGTTACCCATAAGTTGGTCACGACGCTATGCACCTCAGAATGCCACACCTCATTTGATATTCTAGTGAATGTATAAAACACATAATCCTGAAACATTACCGTTGATTCTGTATCTGTCATTGAAATATTACTTCTATTAGATTGCAAATTCGTAAAAGATAGAAAATAAAGCGTTCGATGTAGATTAATCTCCTAGGGATGCGCAATGCATTCGACTCAATTCATAGCATTGTAGAGGTGATTGGATGAATTTCTGACTTATGCAATGGTTTTTCAGGAACTGCCTATAGATTAAATCACTATTTTTACCGTCTCCAAACACGTCTGGTGCAAAATTGCGACCTAAAAAGGGTAGAGGCTATCCCGGGTATGGGCGACGAATCGAATAATTGGCATTTGATGGGGTAAATAAATTTGAAACGAACGGAAAAGACCATATCAGCAATATGCCCGTATGGATTTATACAGTGTTTTTCCGGGTTTGAGCAGTATATTCGTCTTCAAATATCCAAGCGTTTGCAAAACCGAAACCAATATCTCTTTTAATATGATGCTATTTGACGTTTTAGCGCTGTGAACAAAAAGGGGATGTTCATTACATTCCTACCGAATGACTAAGATACATTGTGCCTGTATGTTTCTTAGCGATCGTCATAACAAATCTCTTTTGTCAACAATTCTTCCGAAGTGACTCACTGCTATAATGCTAGGCGATTTCTGCAAAGTTACCTAGACCATAGCGGCTAGTATACCCCTGCTATAGATGATGACTGGTCCGATCACCCGATTCGGATAAACCAAAACCCCACCATTCCGAGGTTGGCAGGTAGGTACCAAACTTGTCTGGGAGGGCACATATACTAACTAGATCGGTAACCACCTTTACGATGCTACCAATGGACTCGAATTCACGGCTCATCTTTAAGAGATTGATCAACTCTAAACGATTTATACTTCAAATTCTTGCACGGAACCCTGCCCTGCAGCGCATTCCTGATCACCATTCATTTCAAGCCCTTTGACCTTGTATCTTCACTTGGTCTTCAAGTAGTGTCTTACTTCATTAAGGTTGTACTTAAATGGATCTTCTTCTATGTGAATCCAACTTTTATATTCGGACGACTATATCCGGGATCGAATTGTGCTCCATCATTACTGATCGGTCTCATCAATATGTTCATGCTGAAAGCCAGAGATGTGAGTTACTTATGTAAACAATCGTCAGCCTTGATCTCGTCCAAAAGTGGCACAATAATCTCTCATCCATCCACTAGTAGCGATACTTCCAAAATGCTCTTCCAGCTCAGGATTGAATATCGATCGATCGACTGAATCGGTTGGTACCATCTTCATTCGGCTTGAAAGCAATTCGTAACATTCGTAATGCTGTCATGTGGGAAGTCCCACCATGGTGACCAGTTCTGAAGAACTAAATTACCATGACTGTACTACTCAATTTCCCCCTTTTCTTTTTTCTTTCTCCATTTTTTTCGTATCTCTACGGAAAATGGCTTTTTGATTTCAAATGAAAGTTGGAGATCTTCTGAACACTGCAACTTAATCCATGTACTTCATTTTCAGCCAGGATTCGTTCATCATGTCAACAGTCCGAACGCGACGGCTTCGGTAGTGATCAACAACAAGAACTACACCTATGACGTATACGATCAGTGCTATCTACAGCAATGGTATCCTGGTCAGGTAATGTCCCCATACGTTGTTGGTTTTTTGAGAAAAAGAAGTGTAGAGCGGAAAAAGAAAAAAAAACAGCGAGGAAATTTTGAAGGGATTGTCTAATTTAACCTCGACATGGGTGATTAATATCTTTTCATATTCATGAGCTTAGACGAGGCTCGAACAAAAATATTTCACTATTGGTAACTCTTCGACGTCTTCGTCTTCTTCAGAATTGCATCTATTTTGAATAGATTCCCCATGTAGTTATTCTATTCCCACTTTCTACGCTACCGGTACAGATTATCGCAGAAGAAAAGTATATTGAACGACAAAGGATCAAAAATCGTCCTAAACAAAAGGGTCTTGCTAGCTGACGCCCCTTAGACCGTGCGGCGATCCACTTGAATTGAGTCAACTTCGTTGTATTACGAAGACCGACATCTGAAGAAGAATCTACAGTGGACAGTAGAATCAAATCACTGCGGATCTGAAGAAGACGATACCGTTTGAACGTTAGTTACAAAATATTTGTAACAACCTAATGTTAGGTTATCACTACAACATGATATTTCGACACTAGAACGATAAAGTATAGAGCTCTTGGCGTCGATCAATCCCTGAGGGATGCGTCATGCATTCAACTTCATTAAGTGTCGTTGGAGGTGATTGAATGCATATCTGGCCTTTACAATGACTCGCGGTGGCCTGCCGATGTATCGAGCCAGTGCTGCTATCCTCCCAGACAAGTCTGGTACCAGTATGCAGACCCCAGAGGGATGGAAGACTTAGTGAACCGCGAGCGGATGGATCGATACCATATGTGTGCCGCAGGGCGCCTCCGACCACTGCGCCATACGCACCCTGTTTCTACATTTCAACACTGATAACTTGTTATACAGCATACATTTACTTCCATAGAAAAGCACACAATACAATACAACACAACACAACAATAGCTGACGCTTCGGCAGTATCGCCTTCTTCAGGGCCTGGAAGGGAAGCATCGTGGCTGGGAGGTGCTCCTGGGTGTCGGGCTGCGATGTACTTATAACCCCAGCAGGCCCTTCCAATAAGATGTCACCCACGGCTTACGTTCATCTCATAAATGGGTTTAATGAAAAGTTACTAACCATACAACATGAAGTAGATTTAAATGAAGTGAAATCCATCAGAGTTTTTCAACGACAAATTGGGTTTAACACATGCCAATAGAAAAGTTGTGTTATAAGAAACACATGATTGCCAATCACAGCCACACGTATACATTGGCGTACATACACATACAGCGCATATACGTATATATGCATACCAATAGTTCCCAGGTTCGACTTTCTGTTAACCTCGGCATTGGAATATGAATGCGTAGTTTTGTTCAGCAATCGCGAGGTTGTTATACAGCATACATTTACTTCCATAGAAAAGCACACAATACAATACAACACAACACAACAATAGCTGACGCTTCGGCAGTATCGCCTTCTTCAGGGCCTGGAAGGGAAGCATCGTGGCTGGGAGGTGCTCCTGGGTGTCGGGCTGCGATGTACTTATAACCCCAGCAGGCCCTTCCAATAAGATGTCACCCACGGCTTACGTTCATCTCATAAATTCAATAAAGCAGTTAATTTAAGTTTAGGTGTAGTTTATTATTTTATTTTTTTTAAGTTTATTTAAGTTTACGCGATACGCCTCTCTTACTTTCCAATTCAAAACCTTGCTAACTTTTTACTTACTGCCTATTATAATTTTTCACGGCATGTGATATAACCACAATAATGCTGAGATATTTGCAAAACTCCGGACCACAGGTGTCTGCGGTGTGGAACGAACGCGATATTACTCTTTCCGGAGGCTAACGCGTTCACCACACCATGCGGGTCTTTCACTTTTCCTGTTTCTCATCTATTTCTATTGATCAGTGCCATCAACAATCACCCGTCAGTTAGCTTTTTGTTTACCGCCCATTACAATTTTCCACGGCAGGGTATTATGTGTGGTCCATTCGTGCATCATTGTGGTTATGAAACCAAGCCTCAATTTCTCTTTACCACGGCGCCCAAATTTTCGTACGAAAAGCACCCCTACAACGTTCTCTTACTTTCAGGGAGTTGTTGAAGAGGTTCTGTTGGGTCTAGCTGTTATTTCAATCCCAATAATGCTGTTGGTGAAGCCGTTCTACATGAGATCACTTTACAAGCGAGGGCTTCCGCTACCCGGCGGCCACAACCATGGCGGCGACGGAGCTGCTGAAGAGGTATGATGCTCTTCATAGGCATTTGATCATTCGTCATCTTCTTTCTTTCGATTTCTTTCCCAATTTCAGTTCAGTTTCGCTGATGTGATGGTCTACCAGGCCATTCATACAATCGAATTTGCTCTTGGATGTATTTCTCACACTGCCTCATATCTTCGACTTTGGGCTCTTTCTTTGGCACACGCACGTAAGATCTTTTCACGTAGATTTTTCTTCCAAAGAATTCGTACTTGTATAACTGACAACTCGTTGATAAATCTAGAAGCTTACTAAATTGATTTTTCTTTCTTGATCCTGAAAGGTTATTCGTGAACTTGAATGACGTCTTATGTTGCAGATGCTAACAAAGTTTTGAGAAACTGAAACCACTGAAGGTTCTCATGTTGACTGTACACTGTAAGACTTATCATGCCTTATATATTTAAAGGGTTAAATACTGAATAGTTGCAAAGAATGTAAAAGCCTACAAACTCAGACTATTTCAAGCTCTTAGAATGTTAAACTTACAAGCTCAAGCTATTGCAGAACTATCCGAAGTGCTGTGGGATATGCTGTTGGCAATCGGTTTGACAATGGGCGGATGGGCTGGTTCCGTAGCCATTTTTATTCTTTACTTTTTTTTTGGTGTGTTGTCAATCTCAATTCTGATCCTAATGGAAGGACTTTCCGCTTTTCTGCACGCACTTCGTCTGCATTGGTAAGCAAAAAGTTTTGAATGGTATCTTGTCATCATCGCATTTTTCTGTATTCCGCAAATTTCCATAGTTTAGGGTTGAATTCAACTCGAAATTCTATGGAGGAACTGGAGTGGCATTTGAACCGTTTTATTTCACAAGACTCATACGAATTGCTGAGGGATTAGAGCAATAAGTGAGAACAGCATCACAATGAGATGACGCAGTAAGAATTGGCTATGTAGCCCGGTAGACTACGATTCTTCGTAAGAATAAAGAATGTCAAGTTTTCTGTCTGTCCTCTAGTGAATCAGACCAGAGACCATCCCCATATTGCATGGCATGTCTGCTCATTGCACTTCCCTGATCCCTATCCTCATGAAAATGATTTTCTTATACCAAGCAACGTAATCGATAGGCGCTCAAGGCGACATGTAAAGGATAGATATTGATTGCTTTGCCTAGTTACGATACGAACATACATTTGTGAAGAAACATTGTATTAGTAATCTACTGTGAACAAATTGTCATTATATTATGAACTTCACCTATATCCTTCATGGCCAATGTTTTTCGTAACCATTGCTATATGGATAAAAGAACAAGAAAGGCTCCAAAAACGAAAAAACACACCAAGGGAGTTCACTTAATATGAGAGAACCATGATTACATTTACATCCAAAAATACTTTGGATGGCTTGTTAGTACCTCATAATACTCCGTGGGATTTGTGACTGCAACAATCCTGTGATATCCACTGGAAAGATTCCGCACAATGAAACTAGTCCTGAAAGCTGGGTGAAAGTGGGACGCTGGGATTTCAAACATAAGATTGTTCAGTGATTTTAGTTGATCCTGAGATAGGAATGGAAGCAAGACGGGGTGCACAGTCCACTGGATCCCTTTTCATTTTCTGAACGTGATAATATTAAGAAGGAAACGTTTCAAGTCTTTCTTAATGAACAAATCCATCGTAAGTCATCGTCAAAACGACTATCACTTTTTCTGCATCAACAGCTGTTTTACACTCATCATAAAAAATGATTTAGTTCACGTTTGAAAGGAGACAAAAGACCAAGATATGTTTTGTTCATGCCGTAGTCAAAAGTTTGCTGCATCAACTGCAGGTCGAATGACAGAGCCCCTGAAATGGAGGACGTAAAAATTCTGAATATAACCACAATGACGGCTGAGGGAAAGCCGAAACGAGGGACCCGGATGGTGTGGTGATGGACATGGCCCGGAGTTTTGCAAATATCTCAGCATTATCGTGGTTATATTCCACTTCATAATCTGCCATGAAAGAAGTAATAGACATTAAGTAAAATGTGACCACATTCTGAATATAATTCTCGTAAATCAAGGGCAGCTCTTCAAATTCAAATGTCGGCTCTAGGTGAGTTCCAGTATCTGGAGCAGATTGAAAATCCAAATGACTGGTTAATAAGTATAAAAATAAAAGAAAGAATAAAGCTCCCAGCGTTGATCAATCCCTGAGTGACGTCCCATGCATTCGACTTCATTAAATATCGTTGGAGGTGATTGAATGCATATCTGGCCTTTTTACAATGACTCGTGGTGGCCGGCCGACGTATCGAGAGTGCTGCTATCCTCCCAGACAAGTCTGGTACCAATTTGCTGACCCCGGAGCGATGGAAAGCATAATGACCTATGATTGCGCCGATTCCTCGTGTGTCGCAGTGGCGCCTCCAACTGCGCCACACGCTCCCCCAATAAGTAAGACTTAATTGAATATTGGCATGTACTATATCATATCACACGTTTTATATTCTAATTCAAATCCACTCCAGCTGCTGGACACAGATCCGACATTTCAATTCCAACAACTGCCTTCGATTTACGAGAATTGTATTCAAAATCCCCAAGACTTGCTTCCCATTGACCTCGGCATTGATCAGTAATCTACTATTTTCTTAACAAACGAACATGAGGTTGTTACTAGAGTATAGTAACAACCTCGGGTATGCTTATCAAAAAAACATTGAATTATATAGGAAATGTCTGTCATACAAGCCAACGTCTTCGTCATTTAAGGCTCAACTGATGCAACAAACCTTTGATTACGGTATCGAGGAAACATTTCGGAACTTTGCCCTTCTATCTCATTTCACACATAAGATTGGATTATTATTCCAACGATGCGAATCTCTTAGTAACACCTTGAAAGTTACTATTGATAATAGGGAAAACGAAACAAAAACCTTGGAATGCGCTGTTGCTGCGGTCTTTCAGACGATCTTGTGGCAAACTATAAGCCACAATACGTTTTTTAACACAATAAATTTATCTATATATTCATTTCAAAAGGGAACAAACGAAGAACGTGAAAATTTGTCCAACTCGTAAAACATAAATGAGAAGGCACAATAGTGAGCGAGTAAAAGAATCGATTTTGAACACATAAGTCTCTAATTATCTACAACTTTGTCAACACTCGCAACAGTTTTTGAGCAATCCATCTGAAGCCATCCATAACCTTAAGGAAAAGGGCAGACTACATCATTGTCTGAAAACAAGACATGTTCGTGCCGGAGCATAGACTAGTACATGATTGCGACGTCCAGCATAGCCTTCAGGGAAAGAGTGATGTTCTGAACCCACTTGTAGACGATTGTGGCCACCAAAGCGTTCTTCATCGCTATTTAGCACTAATTTGTAACTAAAAATTCGAAAGAATGTTAAGAAAAGAAAGCTAAGCAAATCCAGAACAACGATAGGACGCACAAACGTTACCAAACATTAAAAAACACCTCAAAGATATAGAGAGTATAGGTCATTGGAAAGGTAGTCTTTCGACACAAGACAATCACCGAACTTTATCTTTGAACTCGATTTAAAAACGACCTTATGACGAAAAAAAGACCAATTTAAACACCAAGAAAGCTGCACAACTCACATTCCAGGTACCTCCACTCCCACTTTATAATCAGGAAAACTCTTGAATGGATGAAAATTAAAGACGAACAAAACACCAGCTCGCTCGAAACAAATCATCTTATCCCCATCATGTTTCCACGAAACGTAACCCTGAAAAAAAATGAAAATGTGACAGAAGGGAAGAAAATCAAAAACGTTCAAAAGTACTGGAGTGTAAGGAAAACATACCGGACCCTTGTGCAAAAATCCTGTGCTTTCCTCCAGCCGGTTCATCTCTTTATCCCACAAGTTTAGGAATTTATACCTGAGATAAACATTAACACTAGAAATAGGAAACAGTTCTGACACTACGGAATAACTTTCTTCACGAATGTAACCAACCTCAAATTTCCATCATCAGCTAAATTAAACTGTCTTCTAGCATAATGGAAGGATTCATTATTTCCCAGTCGTGGGAAATCCAACCATTCGGGATGGCCGAATTCGTTTCCTAAATAGGATGCGGCATAAAGAGAAATCTTAAAACAGACCTGGTAACGTAGTGCTAGTGATTTCGATTACTACGACCACGGTGTTGGTTCGATCCCGCACCAGGTTCACCAAACTTTCGATCGCTTCGGGGTGGTGGAATTAGCACCAGGAGTGCCCGGGAAAAATTCAGTCCCTGCAGTCAAACGCTAGTTTGAAACAAAGTAGGAACGCTCTGGTTTGGCTATCACGGGACTCCGGAGAGTGCCCACTAGACTGACCAGTATTCAAAGACATTCCTTATGAAAGTAAAACCCCAAAGCAGCAGCCCAACTCACACGCTGAAGCTTGGAAAACCTTCGTGGATGATGAATCCGAGGAAAAGAATCAAATACAAGTGCTAGGATCCGTACAAAAGATGTGAAAAATGGTTCATGGAAAGTGAAATAATAATAAAAAGGATCCTAAATCACGCCGTCTCGAACGTCATCTTCTTGTCCCCAACCTCAACAAGATTCTACAATGATCAAAAGATGAAGGAATAACCCCTATTACTGAGTTATCAGAAACAACACAGTTGTACAAAGTGGCTAGAACTGATAAAATTTAATGCAAATTTGGCGGTAGTCACAAACTTTTCCCCTGATACTGAATGATAAAATACTAGTAAATACCATGAGAAATACTGCACTACAAAACAATGAATACGATCAGTGATTTTATGGTAGAAAATGGCAACAAAAACGAACAAATGGTGAGCGTCTTAAACACTGATATACTTAACCTGCTTGTAACCCACTGCAATGAATGATTTAAGAACGGATCTCAAAAACGTGGTCAAGAGAATAGTTCTATGAAATCAAAAATTCCGAAGATGTGAATCGAAGGAAGTGAACGCACTACCAATAAAAACTTACTGTCAACACTGTAGCGCAAAACTTTAACTTTAAATTGAAAAACGTTTAACGACTATTTCACAGCTGTGCGAAGAAGGTGGCTAAAGAAGATGTGCGCCGAGATTACGAGGTCTACGACTTGTCCTGTCACCAAAGAGCTTAGTCTGCTTTCTTAATCTGGAGAAGTTCCTATGAGTACCAGAGGAAGCCCGAAGAATGTCCATTATAAAGTAGCTTTCGACCGGGAATAGCGCTCTAAACACCTGAAGAACTCTAATATCACCGTTCGATTAAAGCTAACCTGAGAAATCAACTGCTCTTCATAAACGTCTACTGCCATTTATGAGCAGGGATCCCCATGTGGATTCGTCAATTACTACTCGAAGGAAAAATATTATTGGTCTGGAAACACATTGTGCCATCGAAATGAGCAATTAAAACTGAGAGTGGTAGAACCGATTCAATAAAACCCCTCTCAAATGACTCAAATGCCTGCATTAACTCCATGAACCCCACAAAAACACTTGAAAATTTGTAAGAAATATTGACTCCGTACAATCATTGTATATAGATAAGGTTTCATACGTAGACATGGGTTTTGCAGGACCGCTACAACGTTTGAAGAAGTCGGAGAGAGGTGAGGAAGGGCAGAATTAAGAGAAAGAGAAAAAAGACAGAAAAAATTTTACCGATAAAATTCAGCCACGCCTCTCCACCAATTGCCATCGTAAGCAGGCGAATCATTTTATGCAGCGCAATCCCCCTCTCGATAATCGGAGTAAACGGCGTTGTGATAGACATGAAGTCGTACATCTCTAATTATATGAATGATAAGATCAACCGAAAAGAAAGAAAATGTAATTACTGAATGCTTAATCTTGAAGGATATCTTAAAGATCTGGGGAGAGACTTTACCTCAAAGAATAATGGAACGACATGGAAATTGTTACTATGGAGACTATGTCAAAACTGCTTATACCTAAAGACATAAGTCCACGGAAAAGATTACTGAGAATTTTAATCGAAGTTTAAAACTGATTGTAACTAAAGATTTGGCACCAAATACCCTTATCCATGAGCCAAAAAGCGATGGTCTTATCACCAACAAGTGCTTGATCGTGCGATTCAGCATATGCAACGTTCGCTTCTCCATATCTGTACCGAAACAAATCTTTGAAAGCAGTGAAGAAGAACTCTCAATCAATCCAGAACCAACCGCCGATTTTCCAAAGTGTGCACAATTTCGTTCATATTCCAATCTTCATCTTTCATGTGTTTTAAAATTTTAATCCACATGTCGGGTAATGCCATAGCTAAGCGGTAATCAAAACCCTGTCCACCTTCAGCAACGGGACGACATAGTGCTGGCATACCAGACACTTCCTGTAATTGAAAACTTTTGACGGATACTAAGAATGATTACCTAAACCTTCACAATATGTAAAGTTCACGTCATGTCATAAAGTTCGTTAGAGCTGTAATCATTTATTAAAAGGATAAAGGATAAAGCTCTCGGTGTTGATCAATCTCTAAGGGATGCGCCATGCATTCGACTTCATTAATAATCGTTGGAGGTTATTGAATGTATGCATATCTGGCCCTCAATAATCGCGGTGGCCTACAGATGTCTCGATTCAGTGCTGGGTCCTCTCAGACAAATCTGGTACCTAATTGGCGACTCCGAAGGGATGGAGTGCTTGGTGGGCCTGGAGCGCAGAGATCGATCCCCTGTGTATTGCAAGACGCCTGCGACCACTGCGCTACACGCGCTTCTATTTCTTTATCGCACTGTTATGAATATACGGAAAAAGATGTCAGCATCATCATCTGCAAGACTATACAAAATGATTTCCAGGAAAGCTACCTCAGCAATGGTTATTATTTGTGGATACTTCTTGTGCAAGAAATCGTTAGCCAGCATAAGATATATAAGAGAGTCCGTATCAGCGTTGAGACCGAAATACATTGGGTATCCACCGCCGAAATCATCGTCTAAAAGTAACTGCTACTTTGACATAAAAAAAAGAAATCACCGCAAAATTGACACACATACAAAGTAGTTCACTTACTCATCCCATGTGAATGATAAATCATTGAAGTGACGCCATCGAAACGGAAACCGTCGAATCCATATTCCTCAATCCACCACCTAAGGTTTGACAGCAAGAAGCGCAGAGTTTCAATCCTAAAAATAGTTATATAACTAAGATATGCCCACTATATGATGATCTAAGACATTCATTTTAAAAAGCGTCTTAGAAACAGGATACAAAACTGCAACACTAAATGTGATATCATCTACGAGTCAGCTAAAGTCTTCAAACTACATTAAACAGAAAGGAAAACAGAAGAAGGAACGCTATTAATCCCTACCACAGCAGACTAATATCAGAAGCGTCCACCTTTTTGCTGCACGAAAACAAACTAGGATTGATTAAGCTAAATAATTTGTAATTCATTCGTAATAAATAGTGCGGAGCGAATAGCACAGTGGTAGTGATGTTGGTCATCACGAGCATGGTGCTTGTTGGATTCCATTCCGGGCCAACCAAAACTCTCATCCCTCCTCAGTCAGAAAATTGGTACCGGACTTTTCGGGGAAAAAACACTCTCTGCATTCCAATTGGGAACGCTCCAGCACGACTATCTTAGGACTCCAGAGAGAATCGACTCGACCAGCATTTTACGACATTCAAAACGAAATGAAAATCCTCCAGCAGTAGCCGAATCTACACGTGAAAGTTGGAAGACCTTAGTGGATAATGGATGCAAGGAAACGAATCGAATGTGTGAAGTGCTGGGATCCGCACAGTAGACGTTAAGACGGGTCACAAAAATAAAAATAAAAAAGTACGATGACAGTTGACCAAACTGTAGATTGTCAAACGCATGAATTTTTGAAATATTAAATGATAAACAGAGTCGGAACGCTACAAGGATGTGTAAAGACAACCAGGTTCCTGGCTGATAACACAGAATTGTTCGCCTTCATAACCAGCGCATTCAATAATCAGCTACTATTGTCGACTTACTGAGTATAGTCAAAAAGTCTAGAGTCCCATAAAGTATGGGTTCCACGAGGGCCGCTATGAAAATAACAGCTATCCGTACCGTCCCACTCATTCAGGCCATCCGCCACATTTTTTGACGCATGAGAATGCACCTAAAAAACTAGATTATATCAGCGAAACTAGACAAGGATTAAAAAAGCACGGGAACGGTCCAAACTAACAGTAATTGCTAACCATTCTATAACAATATGAGTACAAAATCTCACCTACTCATACCCAAATGTTTTACTGACTTCTTTGTAAATTTGGCACCTACCACATCTAGAAGAATTGTAAGACCCATGGAATGCGCTTTATCTACCAAATATTTGACGTCATCAGGTGGACCGCATCGACTGGAATTATTGGCAGTAAGAAAACATTATCCAACATTAATAAAACACTAACAGAGAAACATGAACTTTTCTAAATTGTTGCAAGCAGTGTAGAATAAACAATAGAGTTTCAGGTTAAGGTTCCGACGCTGATCAATCCTTGAGGGATGTGCAATGAGTGACCTCATTAAGAATCAAAAGTGCTAAGTGGTCACTGAATGCACATCTGGCCTAAATAATGACTACTCCTTGCTTCCTGATATATCAAGTCAGAGCTGCTATTCTCCCAAACAAGTCTGGAACCAATTTGCCAACCCCAGAAGTTATAAAGCTTGGTGGGTCTGCTGTGCGTGGTCGAACCAAAGACCACGTGTGTATAACAAGGCACCATTGAGCACTGCACAACAGGCGCAAAGCGCTCAGTTACTAAAGTAACATTTGGAAATTAACAAAAAATTAAGACAAACATACAAAACTGCAGTCAACTAAATTATTTTCAAGCATCTTGGCTAATAATAGAATCATTCTCCGTGCTTCTTCCCGCCTTTAAAAACGGACTTTTTTTTTGGAAACCGATACTTGGATTTAAAATCTTACTGACATACTTGGACATTTTGATGACGCCATTTGGCAGGTTATGCGGACCACAGCATAATTTCCACTTTTTCGGAGTTTTGCTCGGTTAGTCATTGCAATTCCCTGAAGTTCCGAAGTCAGCCAAGGTCTGCTCCTGGTCGTCACTTCCACAGGCAGTTGCCGCCCATCTGGACCAGAGAGAGATTTGCCACCATGCCACTAGTTTGACACCAAGGCATTGGTGGATCCTGGCATAGGGTTACTCTTAGCTGGGTTCTCCGATGGAAATGTCGGATTCTTCAGCTTGGAAGTGCACTGCTAGGGTATGAATCCCTACTGTACACCCAGGAACACCTCCCAGTCACGATAAGGCAGTAAACCGTTTGGTGGGGATTTCAAATTTACGAAAAAAAAATGACCAGTTATGCGAAAATCGGATCGATTTGAAAAATCTACAATGAAAACGCAACACCAACCTAGCAGGCGCGAAAAAGCTAGTGACCTGGTAACCAAAAGAAGCGTAGTAGACGTGTTCCATAACAGCCATTAGCTGGATTGTGTTATATCCTAAAGAACAAGGTCAATTACATTACAACATAAACAAAAATATCAGAAGACAACGAGGTGCAACACATTTGCGTCCACTTCCGCAAATATATCCCCATAGTTGCCGAAGAAACAAATTTAATGTGAATGAATCCACAAATCTCCATTATGTGAGAGCTCTTAAGTGTGGCTGGTGAGGTAGCAAGGTAGTCCCAATTTAGTAAATAGGCATTTGAATATTAAAGAAAAACAATGATACACATGTCAGAGATCAAAAGTGATTTAAGGAACGGAATAAGTGCCTCTGCGATGCTAAATTGGGTTCTACTTCCTATATGCAGATAGTCGTTTTCATAGCCTCGTGCCTATGTAGCTCCATCAATATGCGAATTGTATCCTTCGTATAGATTTAGTTAAAGGTCTTTAATCTAGTGAACAATTTGTCCTTTCAAACATCAGACCTAAACAATGAAAAATACGAGACATGGAAACCGGAATTACATCCTCCTTAGATTCGTAAAATCTGCAGGAAAGCTTTCTAGAGGAGAGGCACGAACGGATACTCTAGTGAAGCCAGTTTGGTCGATCAACAACGAAGCTGCAGGTAATTTCTGCCACATAATGATTGCGGGGTTTATAGTAGATTGATTCACGATGCAGTCTCTCAGGAAGCAAAGCGCTGGTTCAACCTCATCCCAATGACGTCCTCTCCCAATCTACATGGGAACGTTTTAGCTCGGCTATCTACAAAATCCCAAGAAGAATCGACTCGATCAGCATTCTATTACATTCATAAAGAATAAGAGATCCTCAAGAAGCATCTGAAACAAAAGCGAATTGTCTGAAGATCACCATGGACGATAAAAATAAAAATTAAAGGAAAACGAATCGAACGCAAGAAGTGCTGGGATCCGCACAGCAGATTTGATGTCGGGTTACTTAAATAGTAACAATAATAATACCACTGAATACTCGAAAGTAACCATATTTATGTTTTACGTTGGATTCCGAACACGAAATGGGAAAAATTCGAGTACGACAGTAACCGAATATCTTGAAAAACACCCACCCACCTTGTTTGACAATCCGAGGAATAACGTCATCGGCAAAGGCTCGGTATGTGTTCACTTTTCCCTCCCAACTACTGATTCCGACATGAGCTTCATAAATACGAAGCGACGCTGGCCTTGGAGGTCGAGGATGCCTGAGCTGATACTTATCCGGAGGATTGTAAAACTGCTGAAATCAAGCACAACCATTTAGATTGGTCCAAAAACTGGCAAATAAAACAACGAATCGGTAAACATATTTCGATCAATCAATATAGAGAATAATAGAATAGCAAAACATAATGTGAGATAAAGGTTATCTCTTGATTCCTGCCATCTAATTGTGAGATGAAACTCGGATACTATGTGTCACGGATATCGGTCATAAGCACAACAAGGAATCTGAATCTGAAGAGGAAAGAAGATAACCTGGTGATAGACTACTGTCTCCTTTGGTCGGGTAACGTACATCGCCCACGGACTCAGCTTGTCCGTTGTTTTTCCATCCTTTGTTACAGCAATCTATAACGAAAGAAACAACAGTTGGGACAGAAAGGAAAAGAAGTGAGGAAAACGGAACAGGAAAACGGGCTATACACTGTGGTTCCTAAACTAAACAAAGTAGAAATTCAGGAAACAATAAATGCATCCCATAATCACGGCTTTCTGGCCACATCATGTTGAATGCATCTGGAAGCAAACAAAATGCTTTTAATGCTGTAAAAGGATAAAAAAGCTCTTGGCGTTGATCAATCCCTGAGGGATGCACCATGCATTCGACTTCATTAAGTATCGTTGGAGGTGATTGAATGCATATCTGGCCTTTACAATGACTTGCGGTGGCCTGCCGATGTATCGAGCCAGTGCTGCTACCCTCCAAGACAAGTCTGGTACCAATTTGCCGATCCCGGAGGGATGGAAGGTCTGGTGGGCCATGGGTGCGGGGATCGATTCCACGTGCGTGTCGCAGTGGCGCCTCCAACTACTGCGCCACACGCGCCCTTTTTTAATGTTGTAATCCATCAAAAACGATTTCTAAACCTTAAAATCCTCTATGAAGGCTAGAAAATACAAACCTTAATGATGGAAGAGTGCGGAATCGCACAGGTGCCATCGGGGTTGGGTGGAACGACAAGGCGCCATTTACCGAAATTCTCTCTTGTGTATTTGTGCGTTTCACGATTCCAACCATCTGTGAACAATTCATTTCTATGAGAACGCAGAAACACTGACGGATTTCGTATACAACAAGAAGTAATCGCGATGCGACCAGATTGATCGGATGCTATGAAGTGATCTACACCGTAACTGGAAAAGTTTTGTGATAGCGGGTCTCGAACGGATCTCCCTTTCCTCAAGAATTTTGTCATCGGTTGCTTCATAGCATGGACTGCAGTCTTTTTCATAACAAGTATCATTAATTTCAGTGCTTTAAAATCCTTCGCCTTCCATTACATTATGCACTTCTAAGCTTCTTTTTGCAGTTTTTCTCACATTTGTTCAAACCAAGGTTATATTCTTACTGAAGTCGCCAATAAGTGCCAGCTGATCAGCTCCGGGAGCCCACTCGTGGCAGAGCACCGAGTTGTCGGGCTGTACAATCAGACCGAAGTTTTTGTAGCCTTCAGTGAAGTGCTCGATTCCGCCGCACTAAAAAGAAACGTTCTTTCTGGCACACAAACAGTTTCTTGCAAAATATTACAAATAATCCACAATTAGAGATGGGAAATGAATTCCTCGATGGATTGATTCGAAAAGTGATGACAGTGAGGATAACATATAGTAAGTATTTTATAGTTTTCGTATTTATAATATAAGCGATCGCTCAACACACTAATCACAAGGGTCCGTCTTAGAAGGATCCGAGTAAATAAACAGTGAACTGTCCTTTGCCCAGCAATGGTCACAATTGCTTTCAGCGAGAAGAATTGGGTATGGACTAGCACGAATACTTTGGGGCCCCAGAGAAGAACATTGTTGACCACGATTCACGATGTGAAGGAAAGATGACAGAATCTCAAGCTGCTTTCGAACATTTTGCTATACTCACCACCGTTATGGATTACACCTGCAGGACGATGAAACTAATGGGAACAGTGCCAGAACCTGCACGTCATATAAGCACGGACCATCTAGGTGTAAGAGTAAAGCCCATATTTATGAATGAAACTGAATTCGATAAAAGAAATCCGAATATTATAATAGCACTAGTTTGGTAAAATGTTATGACCACTGAAAAGTTCACAGTAACCGAAGAGTTGCAGTTGATGGGCTGTTCGTTTGCAAGAGAATCTCCTCCAGATGTCACATCTTCGTGTTCAACTTGTAAAACCGCTGATTCCTTTGGCTATAAATTCCTTTTTACAAAAATTTAGATGGGCATACTAATCGATAAGTTCGTGCTCTATTCTATGTGAATGAATATGCTATCATCTAACTAGCTTCACAAGAATGAAATGCTTGGTTGACCTAGACCGGGATTGAACTATTAACGATGTGCATATTAGCATGATGCATTAGATTATACATTAGATTATACACCTCTTGTCATGAAACGAGTAGCTTTGGGAGCTTTCAAGAGCATCAAGGATGTAGTGTAGAGAACAAAGAACACACGACTCCGTGTCCACTTTTTCGACCCAACGGTACTTCCTGCCTCAACGTATGCGTCGGAAACTTGGTTGTTGCGTTGGCAACGTGAAGAGTCACTCAGTGTTATTGAACGCACATTCACAAGGATGATCCTATGAGTTTTCTGTATCACGAAAGAGGGAAGGATTCGAAACTCCGATCTACGTCAAGACATAAAAGTCAAATACGCCGTTCTCTACGCCAAACTGTCGAAGATGAGGTGGGCAGGATATGTGATGCGTACGAACGAGAGTTGACTGACAAGAACCGTTAGTGACTAGATCCCTCAGGATGTCGAACAAACTGCTGGAGGACCATCATGCGTATAGTCAGAATTCTTCACTAAAACCCCAGAAGAAAGTCCACGAGTCCCCAGAGCCAGCAGAACTCTTTGGGCTACTCTTACTCGCTACAGGGAGAAATGGACGATTTACTAACGCCCGCTCGAGTCACTTGACGATCAAAAGGACGATGGGTGATTCAGGTGACCACTTGTCATGCACAAAGTCTTCCTTAACAGCTGGTAAGAAGATATTCAGAAATTGTACTGATTTAGAAAGTTTATTTTACACTTATATTAAGCAAACTCCTGTAAGCTGTCACCTCTTCAATCCTTTTTTGAAACTCCAGAAATACTCCATATCGACGGCAAATTTCCGATTGAAAGTCGTACAACCAGCTGTCTAGTTTCAACAAATTATCAAGCTGTGGAGGACGTGCCATGACTGATTTCCTGTAAAGATTGTTTGAAATCGAAACAAAGAGAACCATTATAAATGAGAAATCCATGAACATCAGAACAAATGATAGGATATTGGAAAAAATGAACTGAACAAAGAGAAAAAAAATCTAGCAGAGCCTTCTTCTCGTTGGAGAGACCCTTATAAGATGATGAAGGAAATGTTATCTCTAACATTTTTCATGGTCTGCACAAGTTTATTCAATCACTGTGAATGCCACTGTGTGTGAAGACCGACGTTTTTCTACCTTCAGAAATGACCAACACTAGCGAGTGTTACGATGGTGTCTGCCACTAATCTGCTGTCATCTCCAATCCTGCTACAACTTGATGACCCAAGCGGGCATTTGTGACGTGTCCATTAATATCCGTGGCTAGCCAGAGCCATCCAGTGGGTTCTTCTTTGTCGATGACCACTATTTTTGGCGAGAGGATATCCCAGGTATCTGGCCCACGTATGGTGATGCTAGAGTTTGTTCACATTAGTCGGGTGGGTGAGCTTTCCTGACTGGTTAGCGATGCAAACAACGGGAACGACCCTCGCAAAAAAAAATCTATTTCATTTTCACATAAAATCCTCATTTAACGAGATCATGTAGCACGGTGGTTTAGGTGTACTGCAATACACGCGTAATCATTGGTACGATTCCGTGCCCCGCACAGCACAGTGAATGGAATCATAACGATACTGAAATATGAGCAGAATTTGGAACCTTGATTGGACTTCTAACCCACGATTCCCCTTTCCGGAAGCTCACATGCTAGCTATTACACTATCCGTGTCCCTTGCTTTGTCTTTCTCTCAGCGATGTTTGGCACTTGAGTTCCCGGTAAGAGTAATCGCGGGCTCAAAGCCCAATTGAGGTTCCGAGTTCTGGTCATACCTCAGCATCCTTATGGTTGTATTTCATATTATACTCAACCATGAAAAAAGAATAGGCAGCAGAGATTTCTAAAAACGAAAAGCCATAAGGAGACAGAAAATTTCATGTGTGAAACACAAAAGTGGATTAGAATATCTTCCTGCTACGAAAAAACTGATCCAAACACGATTGAGAAAAGCGATCACACAACGTTTTCGAGAGAACCGAGACAAGTCAGTTGGACAGCGTTTTGAATAGACGGGGAGAAATCGATCCAACAAGCTTTCTTGGTTGATTGCTCGAGGAAATCGATGAGCACAGCCCATGAGGCGACAGGTAGCCGTTCACCTATAGATGTGAAGGACGCCGATTTTGTTACAACGGCACGTAACACTACGTTAGAAATGTGTGTTGTCATGCCTTTTTATTGGTGATTTCCAATTTCACATAATGGATGACCGAGAAACGTGATGAAAGACGTTTTCCCCTGAGTAGAGAACGTCACAACTGGACAAGAAGGCCAGCATTGTCTGTAGAAAATGAAACAACCGAAATTTACAACGGAAGCACCGTAGAGGGAAAAGAATTCGAATTGAATTATAAGACAATAATCCTCAAAACAAACGAACGAGAGCCCATGTGGCAGATTTTCGATACCCTGCCCACTGGCGATCATAGGGTTGACGTCTAACCACTAGGGAGAAATCGATGAGGTGGCCTGAGCCGCCGCGGACTGGGACTGGGCGCTCTAAACGGGGGCGTTGCAGTTCTGTGTTTTCAATCGACCCCTGACCCCATCGGTGCGAGATCAACTCTACAGTATCTATTAGAATATAAAAAATATGCGGATCTAATAATACCGGGTACACTTTTTACGATATTGTTTCAAAGATAGAAATGCTGAACGAGTCCACGGAGTGAGAAGAGCTCGCTGGGCTACCCCTTCAAGTGACGAGGAGAAATGGAAGGTTTGCTAGCACCCGCTCGATTCACGCAGTGATCAATGGCGACGGATGATCTATGTGAATTATTAGAGATATAAATTATTAAGGACAAAGTGTAAGATATTGATCTATCCTTTACCGATGTGTCACACACCCGACTCAATTCAGGTACCATGAAGGTGATTACATGCATATTTTGTCCGAGAAAATGATTTTCTAGGACCCTCAATGCATGTAATCATTGCTGTTATCCCCCCAGACAAGTGTGGTACCATTTTACCCATCTCACGGGATAAAAGCCTTGGTTTGTCCTGGGCGCGGAATTGAACCAGTGACCATGTCTATATTGCTAGAGTACTTCTAATCAGTGTGCAACGTCTATCTTAAAACTAGGAAGATAACAAAGAGGAAATTAGGCACATTGTACTAACATTAAGTGATGTATTATGGATCAAATACAGTTAATATTTCAACGTATATCTCTTAGTGTGTTTAAGGGTAGAGCGCTAATTATTGCTCTCCAATTCGTTTATCCGTTCACTAACTTCTCAAATCCTATATTTAATCATTTGGATGTTTTCCTACTGGACAAACATTGTAAGGCTCTTCATATCAAAAGGACCAAAGAGATGGCTACTGGCTCAGTTTTACTAAGATGTGGTCAACAGCACTCAACTTTGAGCTATCAGTATAGTACCTGAACCACCAATTTGCCCTTCGAACATCGAACGAGTAACTAGAGAAGGTGCCGCTAGTCTTGTTTTGTGACACATCAGATCTGCTCTAATCCTTCGATTGATATAAAAAGCTCCAAACTTTTACTATGAGGACGGTTGTTTTTACTGTTGTTACTGAGATGTTCACGGTTAGCTTGCCGGGATATGCGGTGGCAAAGCTTTGCTTTTAGCTAGGCTTCTAGGATAGCAATGCTGGACTTCTCAACCTGTGCCCAACATTATGACATTCAAAATCACCACAATGCCATTGCAGCCTAGCTGTAAGCTACTGGAGGCGCTTAATATAACATAATATCGAAGACAGTTTTTCAGTTGCCTGGCAAAGAGGCAAGGGGTGACTGTATTCTCACAAGCTTAGCGATTTCACACAAAGTTGCTGACGTAAGGTTTAGTTCGCTGCGGTTAATGAATCGACTGTGGAAGTCACCTTAACTAGAGCTTGAAAAGGGACCCCTTCACTTCCGCCTTTACTTGGTAAATATTGATATATCGTAACCTTAATAAAAAGATCGACACTTAAAAGCTTTGTAGAATGTTTTGTAGGTACTCATCACCATTTTTCCTTTAACAAATTTTTGCCACTGTTAATGCAGACATAAGAAAACGTTTAATTAATGGATATATTTATTACAGATTTCGTAGGCCAGGTCTATAATAAATAAACGAATGAAGGACAAAGCTCTCGGCGTTGATCAATCCTTAAGGGATGCGCCATGCATCCGACTTCACTAAATATCGTTGGAGGTGATTGGATGCACATCTGGTCTTTACTCGTGGTGGTGGATGTATCGAGCCAGTGCTGCTATTCTCCCAGACAAGTCTGGTACCAATTTGCCGACCCCGGAGGGATGGAAGGCTTGGAGGGCTATAAAGGATAAAGGATAAAGCTCTCGGCGTTGATCAATCCCTGAAGGATGCGCCATGCATTCGACTTCATTAAGCATCGTTGGAGGTGATTGAATGCATATCTGGCCTTTACAATGACTCGCGGTGGCCGGCCGATGTATCGAGCCAGTGCTGCTATCCTCCCAGACAAGTCTGGTACCAATTTGCCGACCCCGGAGGGATGGAAGGCTTGGTGAGCCATGGGCGCATTTTCACGTGCGCGCCGCAGTGGCGCCTCCAACCACTGCGCCACACGCGCCCTTTGGAGGGCTATAGGCGCAGGAATCGATTCCACTTGCGTGTCGCAGTGGCGCCTCCAACCACTGCGTCACACGCGCCCCTGAGGTGTATAATAGCTGTTATTAAAATATCTCTGTAAGTAGAAAGGCCAACGCTTAGCTTATAACATTCTGCTGCAATTTTACTATTCTGCGTAATCAGATCCCTATCGTCATTCCTTCATTGTTCAATATCCCTTGTTATTTATTTGTAAAGTTTCTTTTTTATTCTCAAAATAGCTCTCGGCGTTGATCAATTCCTGAGGGATGCGCCATGCATTCGACTTCATTAAGTATCGTTGGAGGTGATTGAATGCATATCTGCCCTTTACAATGACTCACGGTGGCCTGCCGATGTATCGAGCCAGTGCTGCTCTCCTCCCAGACAACTCTGGTACCAATCTACCGACCCCGGAGGGATCGAAGGCTTGGTGGGCCATGGGCGCGGGGACTGATTCCACGTGTGTGTTGCTGGGCACCTCCAAGCACTGCGCTGCACGCGCCCTTCTTTTTTATTAAATGATGAAATTTATGCCTTCTAGTGCCAAAGATGTAACAGTTTTTATAAATTTATAGATTCTAATGGCTTTAGTATAAAATGATGCCATGGCGGTCCAGTGTAATGTAGTGATGGGCCGCCGCTTATCATAGGCTGCTGTTGCGCCCATGGTCAACGGTTTTGTCGCGATCATGAATCAATCAAATCTTTGATTGACCTATGGTCTTTTAGTTGGTCTGGATTATATAGATGACATTGGATCTTCTTATCATGGTAGATCCGGTGGTGTATTTGTATAGAATTTAAAGACTGTAATACATATACATATATATATATATATATATATATATACATATATGTATATATATATACATATGAAGGATAAAGCTCTCGGCGTTAATTAATTCCTGAGGGATGTGCTATGCATTCGACTTCATTAAGCATCACTTGGAGGTGTTAGGATGGATATCTGGCCTTTAAAATGACTCGCGGTGACCTATCGATGTATCGATGTATTGTATTCGTTATCCAGTGGCCTCCTATTCTAACCGTAATGAGACAAATGTTACATTAAGCTTGAACTTCAATTGGTTGGTCCACAAGTAGGATAAGTTCGTTCTGAAGAGTCGCACAGCATAATCTGTAGGCTCAACTGTAGGTAAACTTGTCTTGTGTCGTTATTTGTCGCCATACTTGCCGAAATCCTTTCATTGGCAAATCAATCCACGGTTGTTTCTGATCATCGGAATACCTTGATGATGTAGTTATCTCAGTGGCTTGTGCGATAAAGATCACCTCAGTTAAAGATATGCCAATCTACAGGAAATTGTTGGCGGACCAACACAATTTGTGAATACACGCCATCCTAGAATTACTATGAGATTTAAATGAATAAGAATTTAGCCCAGTTTTCGCAGGTTTTAATGATGATCACCACACAAGGTGCTGCGTTATTAAGGAAGACAACATGGTGCTAAGAAATGCAAAGATTTAGGGTACACTGCATAAACCAGTTCATGCTAATCAGCTGATAGCCAGGAATAGTGCCCGTACTATTCCAAGCCACCATTAACTATATTGAATGAGATAGAAAAAGAAACGAAAAATAACGACTAGGTCAACAGAAGCCTGATGTTACAATTTAAACAGATGTTACGTCATAAATCAATTGCGGGTGAATAGGAATAGATAAGTAACAAAGTACCAAGAAAGCGGCTCTCTCAAAATTTGTTCAGTAAACAAGAGTGAGACGAGGGAAGCACTTAACGCAGTGACAGTAATGCCGTTCCGCAGGTGCAAAGCATTGGTACAAGTCTCTGCCGTAGCCCGACTAAGCCTCTCATAGCTACTGCATGGAGGAATCGTTGCAAAATTTTTCTGTGCTCTCGAGCTCACGAGGTGGAGGGACCCTCTGTCATCGCCAAGATATGCTTCTGGAAATGAGTAAGCGAGTCGAGCAGCACTCAGCGATATGCATGAGGAAGACCGAAAATTTCTTAACTGTAAGCCGAGCCCATAAGCAGATCCGAAGGCTTCCGTGAATGATTGATCCAAGAAGAGGAATCGAATAGAGTAGGGATGAGGACCACACAATATAGGTGAACACGGGTCGTGTAAAAATGTAGAATAGAAAAGGGGTGGGGACCATACAATCAACTGAGGACGGGTCGTGTAAAAAATAGTGATATTAAGCTTGTGTGGTATTCACTCGTAATCGTTCGTGTTCGTGTACAGTATCCATTGATTGAATTCCGATGAGAAACCACTGGAAGTCTCCATTCGTTCTTGTGTAGCTCCATGGATGCAGAGTTCGTCTTGAAACAAGAATCCGACATGCATTATGTTTTCCGTATGAGATCCTATAATTTTTTGTTATGATAGACCAGAGAGTATCCATGAGCAAGTCGTACGACACTCCTATAGAAGGCATTATGTAGTGATTTGATATATAAACGGGCAAACGGTAAAGCTCTCGGTGTCGACTGATTTCTCTAGTTTCCTATTCCTTTTATTCCTGTTATTATTGTTATGTTTCCTATTGTTTTTGTCGTTGTTTTTTTTTCGTTTCATTTGTTTTTTTTTTCGCCATTCATCACGATCTGAAGAGTTCCAGAGTCTACTCATAGCGCCGTAGAAATGACTAATGATAAGTGAACTCGTATCTGTAGTATTCTATCACTGACGAATCCTACTGATGTATCACTGTTTGATCCTTATTATTCGTTATCATGGGGATATTTGTTGGAGTGGGCCATAAACCCATTTTGCATGAAAACGTCTTTCAATCCGGTGCATTTACCTATGAAACCGATTTAAAGATGAATGAATGCTTAACTCGGGTTTGTCTAAAATTTTAAAGCCGACCAAATGCCTTAAGATTAAAGGATATTTAGGTTCAATTAGGCGGCGATAAGTGTTATCCAGTGGCCTCCTATTCTAACCGTAATGAGACAAATGTTACATTAAGCTTGAACTTCAATTGGTTGGTCCACAAGTAGGATAAGTTCGTTCTGAAGAGTCGCACAGCATAATCTGTAGGCTCAACTGTAGGTAAACTTGTCTTGTGTCGTTATTTGTCGCCATACTTGCCGAAATCCTTTCATTGGCAAATCAATCCACGGTTGTTTCTGATCATCGGAATACCTTGATGATGTAGTTATCTCAGTGGCTTGTGCGATAAAGATCACCTCAGTTAAAGATATGCCAATCTACAGGAAATTGTTGGCGGACCAACACAATTTGTGAATACACGCCATCCTAGAATTACTATGAGATTTAAATGAATAAGAATTTAGCCCAGTTTTCGCAGGTTTTAATGATGATCACCACACAAGGTGCTGCGTTATTAAGGAAGACAACATGGTGCTAAGAAATGCAAAGATTTAGGGTACACTGCATAAACCAGTTCATGCTAATCAGCTGATAGCCAGGAATAGTGCCCGTACTATTCCAAGCCACCATTAACTATATTGAATGAGATAGAAAAAGAAACGAAAAATAACGACTAGGTCAACAGAAGCCTGATGTTACAATTTAAACAGATGTTACGTCATAAATCAATTGCGGGTGAATAGGAATAGATAAGTAACAAAGTACCAAGAAAGCGGCTCTCTCAAAATTTGTTCAGTAAACAAGAGTGAGACGAGGGAAGCACTTAACGCAGTGACAGTAATGCCGTTCCGCAGGTGCAAAGCATTGGTACAAGTCTCTGCCGTAGCCCGACTAAGCCTCTCATAGCTACTGCATGGAGGAATCGTTGCAAAATTTTTCTGTGCTCTCGAGCTCACGAGGTGGAGGGACCCTCTGTCATCGCCAAGATATGCTTCTGGAAATGAGTAAGCGAGTCGAGCAGCACTCAGCGATATGCATGAGGAAGACCGAAAATTTCTTAACTGTAAGCCGAGCCCATAAGCAGATCCGAAGGCTTCCGTGAATGATTGATCCAAGAAGAGGAATCGAATAGAGTAGGGATGAGGACCACACAATATAGGTGAACACGGGTCGTGTAAAAATGTAGAATAGAAAAGGGGTGGGGACCATACAATCAACTGAGGACGGGTCGTGTAAAAAATAGTGATATTAAGCTTGTGTGGTATTCACTCGTAATCGTTCGTGTTCGTGTACAGTATCCATTGATTGAATTCCGATGAGAAACCACTGGAAGTCTCCATTCGTTCTTGTGTAGCTCCATGGATGCAGAGTTCGTCTTGAAACAAGAATCCGACATGCATTATGTTTTCCGTATGAGATCCTATAATTTTTTGTTATGATAGACCAGAGAGTATCCATGAGCAAGTCGTACGACACTCCTATAGAAGGCATTATGTAGTGATTTGATATATAAACGGGCAAACGGTAAAGCTCTCGGTGTCGACTGATTTCTCTAGTTTCCTATTCCTTTTATTCCTGTTATTATTGTTATGTTTCCTATTGTTTTTGTCGTTTTTTTTTTTTCGTTTCATTTGTTTTTTTTTTCGCCATTCATCACGATCTGAAGAGTTCCAGAGTCTACTCATAGCGCCGTAGAAATGACTAATGATAAGTGAACTCGTATCTGTAGTATTCTATCACTGACGAATCCTACTGATGTATCACTGTTTGATCCTTATTATTCGTTATCATGGGGATATTTGTTGGAGTGGGCCATAAACCCATTTTGCATGAAAACGTCTTTCAATCCGGTGCATTTACCTATGAAACCGATTTAAAGATGAATGAATGCTTAACTCGGGTTTGTCTAAAATTTTAAAGCCGACCAAATGCCTTAAGATTAAAGGATATTTAGGTTCAATTAGGCGGCGATAAGTGCTACAATAGAATTAATGGAAGCTTTAACAACATTGATTTTCACAACAAAGGGCATGTGTGGCGCAGTGGTTGGAGGCGCCACTGCGACACGCACGTGGAATCGATTCCTGCGCCCATGGTCAAACAAGCCTTCCATCTCTCCGGGGTCGGCAAATTGGTACCAGATTTGTCTGGGAGGATAGCAGCACTGGCTCGATACATCGGCAGGCCACCGCGAGTCATTGTAAAAGTCAGCTATGCATTCAGTCACCTCCAACGATATTTAATGAATGCATGGCGCCATCCCTCAGGGATTGATCAACGCCGAGAGCTTTATCCTTTATCCTTCACAACATTGGTGGAACTAAGTATGAATTAAAAGAAAAAAAACTTGTTGAAAGTGAAGACTTCAAAGGTGACCGAAAGACTTAGGTTTTGGCTTCTATGTGAAAACGGTTGCATCATCTGTGCTCTCCATGATTGGCTTAGCTGATTCTGCTCTTTCGACAAATTTTGAAGAGGACCGCATTCTTCTTCTAGCATCTTCGTAAAGAATTCTGGCTCATTGACCTATGGTTTTCAATTCATGCACTTAACATTTTATGAAACTCGGCTGCTGCTTACCGCTTTTTCACTTCCCATTATCGTTGAGAACTTCTGACCAAAGAATTACGAGGAGATAAATGAAACCATAGGAGTATTGAAGTTTGATGTCCTTATTCTTTCATTTTTAAGAAAGTGTACCTAACGCCAGTGTGTGACATATAACATGTAATGCTGTTATTTTCCCATGTTCGTTCATCCGTGTGACCTCCGTCTGTGGTTGATAACCAGCAATGGCGTACGGTGTGTTTTCACACGAGAAAACCTTGGCGGTCAGGTGGGTGTCGCTCATACCTCAGCTGTGGAACAAGCACCAGCGGTCAAATACACTCGCTCCCGGAGCTCTAAGGCAGATCTGACAGTGGCCGAAGTTGGTGTGAGCATGAGAAATTCCTCAATGGGCATCATGAACTCGTATAAAAAGTCTCTGAAACGAGTTACTGATTTCGAATGCCTTTCGAAGACGAATGAATCACATCTGCCGTAAACCGAGCTACTTTCTTTCAATTGCAGCAAACTCAGGAGTGAGTTTTATCGACTTTACGAAAGCGTGCCACTTTTTCAAATTAGATTTCCATTTTCTCTAGCTCAGCGCTTCTTTTCTGGGTTTGAAGCTTTTGAACTATGGATTACCCCAACGTTCGTCCTCGAAAACTGAAGTGCTGTGTCTTTGTATCGAATAAGAAGTTTCAACTTTATAACAAGTAATTTTAAATCAAATAGAAGGACATTTCCATGTTTAGAATTATCCACTCTCCATTGGTGGCAACGTTATAAACGTGAATCAGAAAGGCGGTGTACAAGAAATTGATACGAGAAGTCGGACTCGAAGGACAAGTGTATTAGGTTGGCCAGTTTTCGATATTTTTCCGTATGTCTCTATTTTTGGTTACTAGTTGTGTTATTTATTTCCTAGCATAAAAATATAATAAGGATAAAATTTCTCTGGAAAATTTTGCGTTTTAGGACAATGTCGCAACGACGACTACGTCCCTATTGTCCTGTCAAGTGATGAGAAAGTGAAATTCTTGCGAAGTGAGTTGATTTCAGTGCATGCTGAGTGATTTTAATTTCTATTCTGTTTCATTGTATTACTGGTGTTTCGAGGCGCTCTCCAACACATACGTGGAATCGATCCCCGCGCCCATGGACCACCAAGCCTTCCATCCCTCCGGGGTCGACAAATTGGTATCAGATTTACCTTGGGGAATAGCAGCATTGGCTCGATACATCGGTAGACCACCGCAAGTCATTAAAAAGGCCGCATATGCATTCAGTCTCCTCCGAGCGACGCTTAATGAAGTCGAATACATGGCACATCCCTCAGGAATTGATCAACGCCGAGAGTTTTACCATTTTTTTCTATTATTATGTCACGTTTTGTTGCTAGGGGAAAAATCGATTTCTACTTGATGTAATTCTTACGGCGTGTTTAAATTTTTGCACTCAACAATTTCCACTGTGGTGATTCCTTCTACACTTTTACTTCCGACTAATCTTCTTCCACACATCGTTTAATTTTCACAGTAACAATTTCTCCTCTCTTTGCTCGTGTGAACATTTTAGAATGCTGTGCATCACCGTTGCTTCGTTTTATTCTTCACCTTCTATCGAATTCTCGCAACGAAAATCTTTGCTCGTGGTACGGTGGACCGTTCGGTGTAAGAATATGGGATACAAGAAAATTCACGGAGTCTTACAACATAGCCATGAGAACTCAGGTTTTGTCCTTGATAGCTTATCTTGTTGATTTTAGCGATATCGATTAACTCTGGATTTCATCCATTTTTTTCGCAGATGAATTTCACGAATGTGTCGAGAGCACTACAGGCTTGCGAGCAAATCACTATAGCCGGTAATCGTCTATGGAAACGTATCAAGCAAGGAGAATATTCGTTTTTTCCCAGTTACAAAGGCCACGGGTAAGTCGTTTATTGCAGGAGTAAAAAAAAAACAGAAGCACATCACCAACAGAGTGGGGGTTTTTAAAAAGTTTCCCTTGTGGAAAGTGGTTCGTGTTCTTCATCGATCAAGTCAGCAGTAGGATATTCTTGTGACTTAGCAACACACGCTAGAAGCCAGATTGGAAACAATGATTTCTTCTAGTACTTCTTTATTTTTAGTTTTAAAACGCATTCCTCACCTGGTATCTTTCAGAATTCCATTTATTCCACACAGTGCTATGCCACGCGACGTTCCACCACACTTTCCATTCGAACGATGTGGTATCGTTAAAATGCCTAGTTCGCAACCCGTTCCAGATTATAGTGAGTTCAACAACATTTTTTGCAATTTTTATATATTCCACGGAATATCCTGATTATTTAGGTATTTCACACTCTGCAATGAAAGACAGTGCATCGGTTTCCACTCAATACCACAAAGAGTCATTTTACCGTAGCCCTCCGATTCCGCCTCCGCACATGCTGTCAAATCGTTGTGCCCTTTTAAAAAATGCTACCACATCGCCTTCTGCCCAATTTCTTCTTAGTCCGACACCATCGCTTCCTTTCACTCCACGAAATCTCGGAAGTCATGCCTACTCATCGATTATGTCACCGTGTCTAACACAAATTCTGTCCGCCGTTCCCACGCCTCCACCGTCTGATACCTCGTCCACATCAACCGATCCTCTATGTTTTGATGAATCCTTGTTGTCACAGTCGCACAGCCCTGAAGTGTTTACTCCATTATTTGGTACGTGTGCTCAAGAACTATCGACTATTCCATCAGAAAATACTGACGAAGTGAATAAGACCGAGCAGGTCGGAATTCTTCTTTCTTTCATTGAAAAAGGAATTGCACCTTATCATCCGGTAATTCACTGTTTCCTTGATGAGCGAATGCGAGATCGTTATTACAGGATTTATTCATTTACAATAGCTGACGTTCCGGTTGTTTCCCCTTCTTCAGAATCTGAAAAGGTCAAATTGACGCGCAATCTACACCACCAAATACTTTCATAATATCAGCAGATAACACTTCGTATAGAGATTCTCATCGAAAATGCTTTTTTTGCTATGAAAAAAAATGGAACCAAAATTAAAAAGACATGAATTAAGTTTAAACTGCTGAGGTTGTGAAAGTGTCTGGCTGAATAGATTGCATGTTAAGTTTATTTTACCAGCCTTCGAAGAAGGTGAGACCGTCGAGACATCAGCCATTCTGAATGAGTAAATGCTTTAAATAACGACCTCGTTTCTGCTTGTGAAGAAAGTGGATTCTTTATCAATGCCAAGCTTAAAAGAAAGTTGGTCTTAGGATTTATCATATGGTAGTTCATGGCAATTCAATGGCATTTAGTATATTTCAGAGCACTGTTGACCTATCTATCTCGGCTGAATTTTCTACTTCTATCGGGTCTACATGCACAGAAACCTCTTTCAAATCACCACCACCACCACCACCTGCACCGATTCATGAAGGTTACGGATCTGTTTTCGACGATTACGAAACCAATCCCATTAAGAGTCTTTTTGAACGACTCAGTCAGGTGAGTAGATGGTGATATGATGACTGAATCGAGTTAATAACGACTATTCGAATAATTTCGAGTAGCTTCGAATATCTTCGACGATGTTACGTTTTGAATATCTCTGAAGAAATTCTGAGGCCTCTGAAAATTCAGTAAACAGTTTCGTTCTAGCGTTCGATTATCATTTAGAGATTTTTTGATCTTGATTTCAGGATATTTTCGGGAACACTGCTTCAGCGTCAGGCTTCGATCTATCGATCGACGAGACAAGTCTTCTTTATCACTAGGAGTCTTCACGCCTTACTCTTTCAGTTGCTCTTTTTGAACTGCTACTCTGTTGTTGTGTTGTACTTCCTGTGTTTCGTGACGGTGTACACAGCTGCTTTTTTTCGGTGTGCATTTCCCGTTGGTAGTTCGACGCCCTTTTCTTACTTTTCGTGTTTTTGTTTTCATTTTGCTTTACTTTTCGTAATAAACTGTAGAATTGCAGCTTTGTTCAACTTAGTGGTTGTTCTGGGATGGAAGTCCATATCTAAAGACATCACTTTTATCAAAACCACCCAGAAATGCGTCGGGTCAATGGCGTTAGCACTTTACTACAATAGTTAGTGATAAATCTACGATGAGAGTTACCTTGCTTGCTTAGATGGTCCATCACTTTTCGTTGTGGCCAGCTGCGAACATAGTGACTTTCGTGAGCCCCATTTCGAATTCCTAGAAGTGTTTCTATCCGCGAATGCAGATGGTTGACGTTAGCTGGAACACGTTCACCCATCGTTTATATGGTCTTCCAAGAGGACGCTTGCATTCTGTTGAACTCCTCTTCGATGTTCTTTTCGTCCATCTGTCATCTGCTCTTCTCCCTGTGTGACCAACCATTTGTGTCTCGTTATCGATGTATGTTTGCCTGGACCCCGAAGGTGGAACAAATTACAAATATCTGGGATACTCATTCTGATTAGTCGTGGTGACAGCTGGTTAAATTGCAGAAGGCATGGTACAAGCTCTCGTTGTGTGGTGCGCAGATTTCTTCATGGGGTTGAAATATCGGTGTACGTCTCTGCTTCATAAGAGAGCTCAGAGACGACTACTGAGTAGAAAAAGTGACTGCACAGAGTTCTTGATCCGTTATTTGGTCAGTGACTTTTTTGAGAGGCCCGAATGCAGTCCATGTTGCTTTTCTGCTTCTGTTCAATTCCTCCTTCATGTTGACGTTCATGTTCACTGAACGTCCAGGGTCCAACTTTTTACTGTCTATTATTTTTTCACGCCATAGTAGAAAATGAATCACAACTACAATAATGCTGGCACATTTGCAACTCGGGCCTCAAGGTAAATCGAACCGCGATTTCCGGTAGTCCACGTTTACCAACTGCAGCACTAAAGCCCTTACTTTGCCGTTCTCTTCGGCAATATTTTTTGCCTAATGGTGCTATCAACAATCACCCGTCAACGGGAGCGATCCGGAAGGCACAAATTGGCCTTGAACCTAAACCCCAGTTAAGCTGAATCTGCGGTCGAAACCACAATGTTTAGTTTTTTATTCTTCCTTCATGGCAGGGTATTTTGTGAGCCTCAGCCTCGTTCATCAGGTCGGATAGTGATGCATTATAGTCGCAAAAATCCCGATGGTACTTATCCAGACTATGTTGTTTTTGAGCCGTTTCCAACAACTTTCTTTGCTTTTGGCGACTTAAATCCTTATGCAAAGATCTTCTACAGCTGGCAATTATTATTGGTCGTGTTACACGTGTTGCAAGAGAACTAAGCTTCAGTATCTTCCTCTTTTCTAGCAACTCCTTAGAGGTAATTGAGATGCCGTCTGAACTTGTGAGGAACTGAGGTGAGGCACAATTTTTGAGTTCTTGAAAATGCAGAGGACGAACTTATTGAGAAGTATCTTATCATACATGATGTGTTTCGTTTTTCTTGAACGTTGACAGGAGTTATTCTCCAGCTTATGGCTGAAATTAATCTTCGCACGGAGAAGGCAGTGATCAGATCCAATATAGAATCGAGGTGGCACTGAGGTGTCAAAGTGGCACCATTGTCGGCTCATGAGAATGTGGTTGATCTCTGCAAGAATTGTGTCGTTAGGAGTCTCCCATATTCATCAGCTACTTTATCTCTTCTCGAAAAGTGAATTTCAATGAAAGAGACGTTCTGCGGAGAGGAGCCCTACAAGTCGGTTTCTATTCTCCTTCTGTTCTCCTATTCCGAGTTTCGCAATCGTATATCCATTTTCGTTGGCCGTTCCTAACCTGACATTAAAGTCTACAACGAATTTATAGGATTTTGATGTGGATTACTTCCTTCAAATGCCTGTAGAACGCGTTCGGTGAGCTATCGTCAACTGTACAAGTTAGTGATTAGTAGCTGATGGCGCTGATTTTTTTTTTCGACGTAGAAGTTTAAGACGAGGAATGTCCAAGCGCAGTGATAAGATTTCATACGAAGTGACTACATGGGAAATATATCGGTGTGCGGTAAAGCCAACCATTCGACATTTCATAACGGAAATTTTCCTCCAGGAATGACGAGGGTTCCTTCATTGACCCAACTGACGTATGTTAGTCTCCTTGCTTTTCATCATATGTGGGGCGATTGCATGAAATTTTAAGTGATTACCTGCCTCGCGTCCGAAGAGACGAGCAGGAAGCAGTTTAAGTTGAGCACCGCAGGCATGCTCGTTTTGTTCCTTTCCAATGACGTCCTATGCAACCCAAGCGTTGAGCCCTTCAACTGTTATCTCACTGCAAGGCGTTGTTGACCAGAGCAGCCTATGTGCCAGGGACTGAGGCTGGTTATTTGCCGCTTTAGCCATTCTAGTTCCTTGGATTCTCCGTGTCAGCATGACCAGAGTTGTTCTCAGGTCGTCATCACTCCATATATTCGCCACCCTTATGGATCAGAGGTAGATTTACCACCACGCGATTAGTTTGATATCAAGACGGCTGTAATTCCTGATATTGGTTTACTCTTAGCTGGACTTCTAGATGGATACGTCCGACATCTTCTCAGATGTCCTGCGGGAGGGATAAAAGCTGAATTTGAATGAACCTACTGCACATCGCAGTACGACACCCCGGAATATCCTGTTACGATGAGACGATAAAGCTTCAGGAGCAATAGTTGAAGGAAGAAATGAGGAATTGAAGCTCGATATCTACTAACAAACAAAATGAAGCAAATATGATACATTACAAGATGACTGAACAAGTAACATAGATATTTTCTAATACTGTTTTATCATATTCAATGACGAGAACAGTTGTTGAGGCTATTGCTGTTGATGGTCGGCTGAACTGATCGCGTTATTAATCGTGGTGGTTCATTTTCTACTACGTTTTTGTGAAAACTGGGCGATTGCATTTCAGTGCCATGACCAGTGTAAAGAGTCGTAAAGGGAGTCATAGGTCGTGAGTTTGAGAGAATTTTCTTCCTCTGTAGTTGTAATTTATATTTCTTATAGTGTACTAGTTAGAGGCGCTCTACAACAACAAAGTCAGAGGCTCGACCTAGCGCCCATCTCAGCCCCCATCCACCCAATTCAAGGTCGGGCGATTGATACCAGAGTTGCCTTAGAGCAAAGACCTCTTGACATATATCGTGGGGTATCCGCAAGTCATTCGGTAGTCCAAATATGGATTCAACGAATTCTGCAATGATACGAATACAGTTGAATGCATGACGCATCCCTGAGAGATTCGCTAAAGCAAAACTCTTTTATGCATTCCAAATAAAACATATCACCTGTATCACCTGTAGTCCCGTTGATCGTCGAGTGACTCGAGCGGGCGCCAGTAAATCCTCCATTTTTCCCTATCGCGTGCAAGAGTAGCCCAGTGGGTTCTCCTCGCTTTAGGGACTCGTCGAGCATCATATCTCTCTTTTAGGTTTTTCGTGAAGAACTCTGACCATCGGGTCGGTGGTCTTCCTGCAGTACGTTTGACATCCCGAGGAATCCAGTCACTAACAGCCCTTGTCCATCGGTTATCATTCATATGCATTACGTGTCCGGCCCACCTTATCTTCGACTGTTTGGCGTATAGAACGGCATCTTTGATTTTCGATCGTTGACGTAGGTCGGAGCTTCGGATCCCATCCCTTACTTGTGTGAAACGGGAAACTTCTAGCATCGTCCTTTCGACAGCGCGTTCGATAACGCTGAGTGATCTTTCATCCTGCTTACGTAGCGACCAGGTTTCTGACGCATACGTTAGGGCAGGAAGAACCGTTGAGTCGAAAAGTTGGGCACGGAGTCGGGTGTTCTTTGTCCTCTTCACTACATCCTCGAAGCTCCCGAAAGCTCCCCAAGCCGCTCGTTTCCTTCTGCTCAGCTCTGGAGCTAAGTCGTTCATCATATTGATTTCCCAACCTAGATAGACATCACTGGAGCATTCGGAGATATTCGTTCAGTTGCGCGTGAATGGGGCAAACGAAACCAATCCGTTTTTCATGAACATCGTTTTCTTGAGATTTAGTCGAAGACCAATCTTTCCACACGCTTTATCAAAGTCCGCAAGCAT
>MQTX01000171.1:176737-239120 GCA_009735665.1 Angiostrongylus cantonensis | reverse complement strand
TTTTTTTTTACTGTGTTTAGCATATTTGATACCCACGTATAGCTTGCTGGGCTCTGAACGTGGAGGCTGGTTATACTGACGGGTAGCTTGCCAGGCTCTCCCAGAGTGGACATGGAGCTTATTTGTTGGAGGCGACTCCTAACCGCCTCCCTTATACTTCCCTGTCACTTGATTGCAGGCTTTTGGCCGAGTTGACTCGTAGAATACAATCCGAATAAAGCGAGAACGCACCCACACACGCATGCATGAATACGCCTAGCAATTACAGAAAGTATGTGCCAAATCGGCGCAATAGAAACAGGGAGTCCATTCCCTGGGTTCACCTGCGTCTCAGGGAAGCAAATCCGCCATCTCGCGAGTAACCGGCTCGAGATCCCTCATATGAGGGAGATCAGTGGAATAAAACTTATATAACAGCAAAACATTTTAGAAGAACACCCCGTAGTAGCTGTTTTCTAGAAGACGCCGTTTAATACCTTTTGATAAATACGATACGGCACCTGATTACAGTGTTGAGGAGGATCGATTCGGTCGACTGGTTGGTAAATGTTCATTTTTCATGCAAAGTCTTTTCCTTCGATACTCTTTGACATAATCGAACATATTCGGCAGTAGGTGGAGTAACTCTCTTGGTTTCAAATGTAACATTATTATAAGTAAAATCGTAGCAAGAAACCAGAAATCGACGACACTGATGCTAGTCTCATCCTCGACTTTACCAATGACAATGGTTTATCAAAAAAAAAAATGGTTTAGACGTATTATTTACTGCCTACTCTCTTTACTGCAGGGTATACTACGGAATATAGTTTCAATGATGCCGATTTATTTGCAGAACTCCGGAGTGCAGGTGTCTGCGGTGTGGAACGAACGCGTTATTACCCTTTCCAGGGGCTAACGTGTTCACCACCACACCATGCAGAGCCTTCGTTTCGCCTGTCTGTCAGTTAGTTCTATCGATCAGTGTCATCAGAAATCACGCTGACGGGTTCGCGTTCGTTCCCCACTGCAGACATCTGCGGTCCAGAGTTTTGCCAACATCTCAGCATCATTGAAGTAATATTTTGCAATAAACCAAATATGGCTGGTGTATTTTTAAACTTTGATTGATAATTTCTGGAATTCAAAGCATAAACGTCAACAATAGTTACGACGTACTTAAACGTAGTTGCCTTCTCTAAGTGATCTTCCCATAGATTTATTCGTTATCTTTAGCACATTAGCAGTAATATTTAATTCATTCTACCTACAGTTGTTAGTTATGAATTAAAGAAAGCACGTTAAAAAATGATCATCGGCAGGTCAACATAGAAAAGCGAATGATTTGGCCGGAGCGAAAACCACGTTCAAAAGCCGAATTTGAAGAATTCCTTAAAACTCCTCCAGATATGGTTGTAGCATTTTTTAACAATGGCGAGCTTCATCTATGTTCACTAGATAGCTGATATTCGTAGGTGCCCCTAATTTCTCCTGCACCTTCAACATGTAGTGATATGTGTTACAAATGTACTAGTAGAAGCAACACTGAGCTCGTAAGTTTTCTTCAGCACATATTTCGTAAATGCTAATAGAAATAGAAAATGATTTTTCTCGTACTGTATGCAAAAATTTTTCAGTGTCGTCCACCGGATCGAGAACTGGAGGCAGTGTTTATTGGTGGTGCGACAGCTAAACAGGTGTTATTTTCATTCATTGCTATCATAATCGTTACAGTCATCACCATCATTGTTTTCATGATCATCATCGCCGGCATTATCACTATCATCACTTTTATCATAGCGGTTATTACTGTTGTCCCCTCAACGGTCTACCGCCTCATCGTGGTTGGGAGGTGTTCCTGGATATCCGGCTGCGATGTACAGCGGGCGGATTCATCCGCCTAGCAGGGTCTCCTAAGCTGACAAGAAGTCCGGCGTTTCTATCAAGAAGCCTAACTAAGAGTAAACCAATACGAGGATCCACCTCTCTATCAAAGTCACATGGTGGCAAATCTCCTTCTGATTCACAGGGGCTGCGACTGCCTGTGGTGATGAAGACCTGGCGCAGACTTTGCCAAGGCTGGCCTAGGAATTCCAGGGAACCACAATGGCTTAACCAGCAAATCCCTGAAAAATGGAGATTATGTTGGCTCCCTCACAGCCAGTGAGGGAGGGCCATTCAGGCGCCAAGTATCAAGTAAGTATTACTACGGTATTGCTAACTACTCATCACCTTCATTTTCGCCATCACCATCAACCTCATCATGGCTTTGACCCTCATTATCATTACCAATGTTGTGAAAATCACCACGAATCACCATCATTACTCTCAACACCATCAGTGCGATCATCACCCACATCAACATTGTCTTGTTCATCTTTGTCATCATCATCATCCTTACTACTATTACTACCTTCACGAACATCATTATCGCCATCATCCACGTCCTCATCATCATACGCATCATAGCCAACCAGATGACAGTCCATCAGATGAGGCCACATCATCATTATTCAAGTCGTCATCGTCGACTTCATAACCATCATCATCTGCGCCATCGTCATTATAATCACAGCCATCATGCTACCCTTTTTCATCTTTATTACTATTAGTAACGATACCATGTCACATTGAATTATAACCATAATTATGTGAATTACGAAAGAGCGGCGGTTGGTTTCCAGCAACGGGAATGCCCTTCATTCTTGTTAGCATAAATGCTCTCCATCTTTCGATCATCTTAAGTGAAAAGATCTGGCAAAGTATGGCAAGTAAAAGCCATTATACCAAGAAAAGTCGATGAATGCTCTATGATAGTGTGGAATGGATCTCTACTTTCAGTCACTGCTGCATTCTCTAAGGCAGTAGATCTTGTCAACTGTTAAATATTAAGTGGAGAGAACAATTATGATGTAAGAGAAATGAAACATAAGTCAGCTACTGCTGTCGTCGAATTGTTTTCGAACGGGAACGTAGTGCATTTCAGGCAGCGAAACGAGTACGGCCATCATCTTTTGTGCTCTATTATAGAATTGAAGAACGAGTTAGCGATCGCGTATTTCTCTATATGGCTTATAGAAATAATCAGAACGTTGTGAGTAGTTTTGTTAGGGAACGTAGAAAAGTTTCGATGCATTCTCACAGAAGATTACAGCAGTGTTACCGCATGGAGCACAAGAATATGTAAAGTATGCGAATCAAAGAAGTTTACGAACAAGCTGGAAAAGGCGAAAACGACTTGTTGTAGTTAGTACGATTAGAGGCTGCATGCGGCGCAGTGGTGAGAGACGTCCTGCGACATACAAGCGGAACAGATCCACTTGCCTATGGCCCACCAAGCTTTCTATCCCACCGGGGTCGGCGAATTGGTACCAAACTTGTCAGGGAAGATAGCAGCACTGGCTCGATACATTGGTTGCCACCACGGTGCATTGTAAATGCCAGTTATGCGTTTAGTCACCTCCAAGCAATGCATAATGAGGTCGAATGCATGGCAAATCCCTCAGGGATTGACCAACGCCGAGAGCTCTGTCCTTTTTTAAAAAATATGATTAGAAATTGAAGAATAAACGGCAAAAATATTAACGTATGAAAAAGTGCAGCCGTAGCGTTTCATTACTCATCGGTCTTCCTGTTCTTGAATGAAATACGTTCAAGATGAAAACTACTCATTCGACGATGTTCCAATAGATGACGAATTGCTGAGAATTTTCTTGGTATGATTGTTGATAATCATGCGTGCAGCCCAGCAGTTAAAGTTGTACTGAAATATATGGAGATGGTTGGCTCTCACCAGTTCTTACAGCTCTTAAATCCCCTATGGAGTGGGCAAAGTGGAGCCACAATTGCCTAGGAGGATAAAAACACTGGGATACATCGGCATGCCATCGCAGGTCATTGTACGAGAGAAATATGCATTCAATCAGACCTGCAATGTTACAAATGCAATCAAATGCTCGACCTCTTCTTAAGAGATCACTGAGGGCTGGATTTAATGTCTTATTCCTTAGCAGTGTCTATGAACAATAGTGACACTGTTCTCATTAAGATATTTCACTTCCCACTCACATGTCGCAAAACGAACCAAAGGGATGGTGGCATCTCGACGCTTTGGCGGGTCGAATACGGTGACACGGAAGCAAAAGAGGTTCGAAGACTGCTGTAGTTCCAAGAAAAAGCATAAGTACCGTAACGATTCCTAATAAAATAAATTATGTTCCTATTTTTATTTGTGATCTATTTCAGTTCTCATGTTTGTCAGCTCTTGTCCGATACTATCGGGTGTTTTCTTATTACGATATCAAAACCGGAACAATTGAAGCGTTTCCAATGTGGTCAGGCGATAATGAAGACGGAATCCTTTTCGAACATTAAGAGTTCGTATTTATTTTATTGATCGCCATTAATAAATCACTGCCATTACATGTTTTGATGAGGATACTGTATCTTTATTCTATACATATCTAGAAAAGAATATGAAACTGATAACATTTGAACTTTGCATCTTCATACAAAAAAGGACTTCTTGCTTCTCCTAGTTACTGTCTAATGAAAAGACTGTGAGAGTGCAGAGAAACAGAGTACCATGCAACTTGTGCACGATTTTTTAAACAGTGTTGACTGCAGAAAAATACAGTGTCATGTAACGTGTGCACGATTTTAACAGTTTTTGCCGTTAACTTCAAGTGGACAATCACGAACTAACATGATCTACTTATAGTCACAACCAACTGTCGATGCCAACAAGATGTTCTAGAGAATAAGACGAGGGAAAAAGGATAATCAGCTATGCGAAAAAGTACGACGAACAAACCTTGGTCCAATTCAATGAAATCGTTGGATTCTACGATAACCGAAAAGAAAATGTCAGTACCATAACATTTCTCGTCTCACATTTCATAGGATCAGGCTTATAGGATCATATAGCGCATAAAAAAATTCTACGAAAAAGAAAGGATTCCGAAAAGTAGAAAAAACTAAGGAGGTGGTAATGAATTGCATGTAGTTAGTCGTTCCATTCTAATTCGACAAGGTTCCTTCTAAGTTCATCAAGAAGCTTCTTCCCATAGCTGGTTGCACATTGTAATTCTTGCACATGTCGCTTGCAGAGGCTCTCAAATTCTCAATAATCATTCATACAGAAATGGAATCCTTTGAGAAACTGGTGCAGAACGCAGATCCTTAGTATACTAATTTCAACAAGGCTAGAAGTAGACAAAAAATCTAATCAGCTCCACTTTTAATACCTTATACTTCCTTTTGAAAACAACCACTCTTAAGAATTTTAAACTCTTTAATCAACATCACAACGTCCACCACCTGAAATATAAGTGGGATACGGTAACTGGAAGTTTCCGTGATCACGTACCTTCTTGCACTCTTGGCACACTGAGCACTGGTCACGTATCGCGTTGCATTGTTCGCACACCGAATTACGCCATCGTATTTTCATTCTAAGAAAAATTCTTAGAATTATGTCATCATTAATGTCAATGACGTCACAATTTTCAGGGGAATAACCATCTTTAGTAGTTGAATCAATACTCTATTTCTTTTTAAATCGTAACGTTCTAAATAGTTAACAACTGACTGTTTGTTGCTTTCGCGTTTATTTGATGAGAGGATAAAAGGATGAATCTCGGCGTTGATCAATCCCTCAGGGATTCGCCATGCACTCGACTTCATTAAGCATCGTTTGGAGGTGATTGAATGCATATCTGGGCTTTACATTGACACGCGGTGGCCTACCGATGTATCGAGCCAGTGCTGCTATCCTCCCAGACAAGTCTGGTACCAATCTGCTGACCCCGGAGGGATGGAAGGCTTGGTGGGCCATGGTCGCGGCGATCGATTCCATGGGTGTGTTGTAGGGCGTCTCCGACCACTACGCCACACGCGCAAAATGTTTATTTGATACCGGATGAAAACAGTTTCCTTTTTAGTTAAATTTTCCCGTTGCTAAAAAAATGGGTGAAAAAAATGTTTGATGGACAACCTATGGCATGATTGTTGACATTCCCAACAATATCCACACTAACCTCTCCATCTTCAAGCAATGTCCGTTCATAGTTTCATATTCATGCAGTTGTGTCAGATTCATGGATGCAGAAATCACAGCTCCGTAAATCTGAAAGTAAAGGTAAAATGAACTATCTGCCTGGACTATGAAGAATCCGATAAAATTTTTTACTTAAGATACGTGAAATCAAATGCGTTATCTCCATTGCATGTTACATTTAATTACTGTTTTTGCCTGAAAGCTTGTTCTGTGTTCTGCGCTTTTATAGTGAATCAATAACTTTTCTACGAAAGACTGCATAGCCGGATAAAGGACAAGGGTAAAGCTGTCAGCGTTGATCAACCCCTGAGGGATGTGCCAAGCATTCGACTTCATTAAGCATCGTTGGAGGTGATTGAATGCATATCTGGCGGGGGACAACCGATGTATCGAGCCAGTGCTGCTATCTTCCCAGACAAGTCTGGTACCAATATGCAGGTCCCAGAGGGATGGAAGGCTTGGTGGGTCATGGGCGCGAGGATCGATTCCACGTGTGTGTTGCAGGGCGCCTACAACCACTGAGGCACGCGCGCCCTAGCCGGAAAGGCACGCCATATACTCAGGGGTGTCAGTGTAATACGAAACCACCTGCTGCAAGCATCTCGTAATATGTGCATTGAGGTCAGTACATGTGGCACAGACTTATTTGTTGAATTGCTCGTAGCGAAACAGCAGATAAAAGAAAAATTGACATATCGCCGTTCTTTTTGATCCATCAACGGTGTCATACAATACACGCAACGTCTGTGACCGACCTGTGTCGGTAGAAAACGACTGATTTTCAATTGAGCGAAAACAGCGTTTCCTTCGATTGCCAGTCGACCTATCAATGCAACTAGCACGTCTCGATCACAGTGAAATTCACAGGCAGCCATCAACAACGTTAATACATCATCCGGATTCAGTGCGCTACAAAGAAAGCATTAGCATCCACTGGTAATCGATCGATCGATCAACTGATTAATTTTCCACTATCACTAGTTTTCCTGAATATTGGATATATAGACCGAAATTTCTCTTAGCTAAAGCAACTCCTTTTTCAGTTACTTCATAATCCGTTGATAGCGCAAATGTAACGAAAGTCTTACGGTATCCAAACGAACCGTAAAATGTGAAAATTGTTCTGCATTCACGTATAAAGTCATCATGATTCGACGTTTTGCATTATCAAAACGTATTTAACAATACACAATGTGAGAACATTTAAGTCTTGTGGAATGACGAAAAATAATTTTTGAATTCGGATTGTTTAATCCGATTATTCGACAGTGAAAATTAAAAGATTGAGAACACTGACTGAAGATCAGTTTCCTTGATGAAATTGTGGCATGCGTCGATTACCGGTAGAACTTGGTATTTGTGAGAGAGGCGTAAGATAACTGGGAAATTTGAAACTGAAAGCTTAAGGAAAATTATTCTGGTCAACTTGAGAAAAAAATATAAAATAAAATGATACTGGTTTTTCTTTAAAAAAAATCCAGGAAAAACGTACGAATATATGTGGCCAAGGAAGAGAATAAAATCTGAAGAAGAAACATAAGGATAGGTAGATTAGTAGATTGAGTCATATTTATGAGCGTTTGGTAAATTTTGCTGGATGAAGCAAACAACCAGCTGGGAGTTTTGGTGTTTTAACGAATGTAAATGAGAAAGATGAGTGAAATAAAACAAGGAGTTGGACTGAATATTCTAGAATTTTATGGTTCAGTAACATCTGCAACTTTTATAAAATGAAATTGCTGGACAATATCTTCGTCATTTTGGAAGAAATTCAACTACTCTGGAATATATGAGGAATATAAAGGCTGTTATGTAGTGCAGTCGTTAGCGATACTCTGCGATACACACGTCTTTGGTTCGATCTCACAACCCAAGTTCCACAAATTTTCCATCACTCCAGCGTATGTAAATGCCAATAGAATGCTAAACAAACTATTATCAACAGACAATCACCACTATCAACAGAAATCGTTCTATGTAAAAGAGCGCTGCCGGGTAGGATTGCCTAATTTGAGCATGCTCCACTGAAGAAGATTGGGCTCAATACGGCGATGAAGACACACACTATATCGAGAAGACGAACGAATGTGGACCATCGACTGGGATCATCGGCCCTGATAAAGTCGAAAACGTCGAAACGTTAGCCGACTAAAAATTGATTATCAATCTCGTGTGAGCTTACCAATCCAAGAAGGTACTGATTAATAGCACCGAGATTAAGTGACGGTCGGCTCGAAAAACATTGTTTTGCTAATAAACTTGTTTCGGACAATACAAATACCGACTTTATACACCAGTAGAAATGCATTATGTATGGCAGGTAGGCATCATCTTTAACGATGCCTGGTGAAGAAGAACATAATTCACATAATGGTTTCAGGCATAGTTTATCAACCACATGTAGGCTCAACAATATAACCCGGATGTAGACATTACGCTTCCATGTGAATTCTGTGCGGTTGGTCTCCACGCGACGTACCCAGTGAAAGCCTTATAGAAAGCGGCTCTGAGGAAGGCGAAGCCCGCCGAAACGTCAGCTTATTTGTGAATAAAGAATAATGATAACACCTCGCGTTTGCTCAACAAGAATACGAAGATTTACTTGATCAATGCCGAGGTTAATAGAAAGTCGGTCGTGGAAGTTACAATCTCCATTTTTCGGAAATTTGCTGGTTAAGCCATTGTGGTTCTCTGGAATCCCGAGGTCAGTCTGGCCAAAGTCTGCGGCAGGTCGTCACCACCACGGGCAGTTACAGTCTTGTAGATCAGGGAAAGATTTGCCACTATGCGACTTCGATACCAGGACGATGGTGCATCCTAGTATCAGTTTACTCTTAGCTAGGCTATCAGATGGAAACGTCGGACTCCTTCTTAGCTTGGGATGCCCTGCCGGGGGACGAATCCCACCGCTGTACATCGCAGCCAGACACCCAGGAACACCTCTCAGCCACGATGAGGCGGTAAATCGTTGAGCGGTTCATATCATTCTCTATGAACAAGCCGGAAACTCGTTCATGTGTCAGAGAAACACAAATTGCATGGATGAAATTACAGTGTTAAGCTTTTTAGCAACTGTCCATTACTTTTTCACAGCATTGTACTATGTGAAGTACACCAACAATGATTCTGAAATATTTGCAAAACTCGAGCCCCAGCCCAAATTCGAAATCGTGATTACCTTTTCCGCAGCTCATAGCAATGTTAGGGCAAAAAAGTGGCTGAGGGAATGTAAAGCAAAAGCCTCAGTGGTGCAGGCAATACGCGAGCTCCTGGAAAAGGTTATCACGAGTTCGAATCTTGTCTGAGGTCCAAGTTTTGCAAATATCCCAGCATCATTGTGGTTGTATGAATGAAATGTCTTCACATCACTACTTAGTCTAATTGAGCATTTCTTAATTTTAGTTGTAAGGAATTTTACATCTTTCAAGCTAAGGAAACAGTGTAAAGAATACGGTTGAACGCTTGGCGTCGAGCAATTTTATAAGGATGGGCGCTGCATTCGACTTCATTTGTAACATCCTAGAGACAATCCAATCCATATTTTGCTTAGACAATTACTTTCAGTGGCTTGCCGATGTACCTGGTCGGTGTATCTTTACCCTCCCAGACATGTGTGGTTCCCAAAGGGCAACTTCGGAGGGAAGGAGGACATGACTTGTGCGAAGAACGAGATCAAACCCATCATGACATGTTTGTAGTGTACATTCAACCACCACTCTATATGATCCTGTTCAATGAGAGTGTTCTGTAAATATACAGCAGATATCCGATATATAATAGATACGGGGAAATAGGAACGAATGACCCCACGTGTATTGTAGGGAAACATTAACCACGCCCTAAAATAAACCTACGCCATAGGATAGGATTTTTCCACTTCACACGACTCATCATCTACCCTATCATCTCGAACATCTACTGTGCAGGATCCACCACTTCCTGCATTCGATTCGTTTCCTTGCGTCAACAGTCCAAAATGGTCGTCGAACATTTCGCGTGTTGTTTCGGCTTCTGCTTGAGGACTTCGTCTTCTGTGTGAATGTAGTAGAATGCTGGTCAGGCAAATTCTCCATGGAATTTTGGGGATAGCTGAGCACGGCGTCCCCGCGGGGACTGGAGGAGAGGGATGGGGCGGGGATCAAACCAGCGGCTTTGCATCTTGCTCGACGACATCACTAACCACTACGCAAGCCCTATCCGAAAGTACAAACCAATCCAACGAATGTCAGTGCTTACTAATAGTTTGAATCGAGTGGAAATGAAGCAATTTTGAATGGCTTCTTCAACGTCAAGTGTTCTACCAGGTATATTTGACTAGTTGTCATCTTAGTCCTGTTCATTCTATTTTTCCACCACGATCAAATTCTCTCACAGTTGCTTTTTTTAAACAGCACTTATTTATCATTGTCTCATGCAATGCCTTGCAGAGGTTCTAAATTCTTATTCTGGTTTATTTCATATTTACGGCGTTTTTCATAGGAAGTAATATGGTGTCTTCAGAGTTGGAATTGTAGTTTGTGTGGTTTTTCGTTGGTTCGTAGTTTTTGATCGGCCAAATTGCCATAACTACGACCTATCTCCCCTAGTCGGCGTAGTTGTTTGGTGTTGGATTAACGAACGAAGTGATGAATGGCCCAAAAAAGAAGAGCTTCAAGGGTATGTTTACTTTTATCCATGTCGTCCAATCATGTAGAATCTTAGTTTTGTTCATCGAATACCTCAAAGTGAACCAGTATTTTTACCATTGCTAGTAATAATAGTATCACTACTACAACTGAATATAATTAATAATAGCAAAGTATTATAACGTCACTGCTCATAAAGTGGTGCAAAACTATTGAAAAGTATTATTCAGAAGGCCCATTGTGCAATGTTTAAAAGTATTATGCAACACACATACATGGTCGTTGGTTCAATCTCACGCCTGCGGATAACAAAGTTCCACTGGGGTCTGCAACCTGGCGCTAGACTTGTCTTGGGCAAGAAGTCTTTGCATGTATTGTTGGGCACCCGGAAGTCATTGTATTGGCCAAATATGCATTCAACGACTTTAATGATGTTACGAATGAAGTACGAAAGGAGAATCCCTAGTGGTTGATCAATGCCGATGAGCTTTGTCTTTCACGTTTCCTATCATTCATTTTATATTAGAAATATTAATGGCTTACGGGACCAGAATAGGCAATGTTCCTAGGTGTAGACTTGAGAGATACAGCATCGTTTCAATCGCATCCACCAGAGCACCAGGTAAATTGAAAAGAAGTTCAACATTTCACCAGAAAATCCAAGTAAAAGAAGGCCGATATGGAGAATTGCTACTTTTCTGGAGAAGTACGAGTCGCAATTCAGCATATCCCCACTTGACATAAGCCGTTTGCAATAAGGACATGAGAACATTTAATAAGAAAATTCCAGTAAACCACCATCAACAAGCAACCTACATCTCAGTAACGCTACTAGCCCGAAGATCATCAAAGCAGAGTTCGACCCAGAAACGTGCCTAACCACCTCAATGGATGAAGTAGCACGATAACGAAATGAATGAAAGGAATCCTCAGGCACCAACGTTATAAATGTAGGGACAGATCGGACTATGTGTCACCATTATTATGGGTTGCCCTGAAATTAATGTTCGATTTATAGTTCTACCATTCTTGTATATGTTTTAGCAATAGCTATTTTTCCCAGTGCTAAAATGTCATCGTCATTACATCCTTAGTTTATGCGCTTTCCAAACGTATAACGAACTACGGCAAATCGAACGTCTGATAAATTCTAGAGCTTAGAATTCCATACGTCAAAACAGCAATTTTAACAAAATTACAGCTACGAGCTCAAATCGGACGTGGGGCAGCCAAGCAGAACTTGAAACACTAATGAGGTATAGGGTCAAGGAAGTGTTCCCGAACGCACAGTGCAAAGTTGGTTTCGAAAATTTCATCGTGCCAAATTCCACCTTGAAGATAAGGAAATCGCCGACATCCTTTTGTCATTGACGGCTATGAATTGAAGCTTTTGGTTGAAGCAAACACATGCACTACAGTTCGAGAACTTGCAAAGGAACTTGGTATAATCATCTCAACTGCTTCGTAGCATCCCAAAAAATAGGAAGTCGAAAAACTTCGACAAATGGATGTTACAAGATGTGAATGATCCTTCTCCAAACGTGTAATCAAAAAGATCGAACGAGATGGGCCACAAAACTCGGGCTCATCAGCTACACAGCTCGCTACCGTCTCTTCAACCACCGCGATGTCTTCCTGTGCGAAAAGTACTTCACACCAGAACTGCCCTCAACCACCTCATCGTCTTCAGAAGTTCAGAATTTTGTGCAAGTAAGATAAAAACCTTTTTGATTTGGTCAAATTGTTCAGATTCTAATGATTCCTACAGAAATTAATAAAGTTCATTCCCAACTGAGATATGCCGCTTTGAAAATGTTGGTTGAAATCTGTGAATAATTTCCTGAGAGCCTAATACTATCGCATTAATTCAAGCTGTTAAGTGAGCATATTAGTCCAGTTATTACATTTGTAGTTCTATGAAAAATTGTTGTAAATGTAGTAAATATGAGATTGCCAGTCAATTTAGTTGAATTTCTTTCTGTTTTACTGCAATGCTGGCTGGCATTAGGGCGCATATAGTGCAGTGGTCGGAGGTGCACTGCAATACACACGGGATCGATTCTCACGCCCCTGGCCCATCAAAACCTCCATTTCTCCTGGGTCAGCAAATTGATACCAGACTTATCCGGGAGGATAGCAGCACCGATATGATACATCGGTAGGCCACCGCGAGTCATTGTAAAGTCCTGTTATGCATTCAATCACCTCCAACGATGCTTCATAAAGTCGGATGCATAGCACATCCCTCAGAAAATGATCAACGCCGAAAGCTTTATTCTTTATCCCTTATCTACTGAGATGCTGCTATATTTCTTTTGTTTTCATTCATTTGGTTTGCAATTCATATTGAAGTAAACTATAGCACAGACACGGTGCTAGTTTGATCTCGTCCCAGGCTCACTAAGTTTCTCACCTCTTTGGAGTCAGGAAATTGGTACCGGACTTGTCTGGAAAAAATCACTCTCTGCAATCCAGTTAGGAACGTTCCAGCCTGACAATGTCAGGACTTTAGTGAGAATCTACTCGACCATTCTACGACATTGAAGATGATATGAAAAGCAGCAGCCGAAGCTACACGCAAACGTTGGAACACCTCAATGGATGATGGATGCGAAAAAACGAATCGAATGAGAGAATTGCTGGGATCCGCATAGTGGTTATGGAACACGGGTCGTATAAAACAATATAAAAAAGTGAAATAAACATCATCACTAAAGAAACCAGCAAAGGGGTACTAATCTGAACAGTCTAAGAAGTTTCGCTAGGATTTATAGGTATCACGATCATAAAAATCCATATATTATTGTAAGATCGTGAAGGCTTTGGTGGAAGCAAATACATGTACTATTCGGTAATTCGTAGAGGATTTATTGAAACGGAATTTCTGAATGAAGGAAAATTTCTTGAAGATGATAACCCTGTCATTCGTATTCTCCACTCTTTATTCACCAGACGAGAGCAAGTCTGTCGTCGTTCATCTTCGTCAATTGTCATTATTCTCTTTCTTTTATGATGATTTCCAGGACGAAATATTGTTTCAAGGAAGAAATGCGTTCTATTCAGATGAAAACGAGCCGTTCTCTCGTAGCAACGAATACCGTGGAAAAACGCAAAAAAAAATTTGGCGCTTCATCGAAAATTTGCACACGCCGCCTTTCGGTTCGATTATTTGCCGACTACTATTTGAACTTAAAAAATTGAACATTCGCAGACAGAAGGTGAGGGTGAATTTACCCCACAACATAGTACAATCTGTGATGATGAGGGTCTTGAATAACAGAATAGAGCGAAAGAAGCTTATTTGTTAGGAATGTCCTATAGTACATTCACAGTCGCTGGTCCAATCTCACCGTGCGTCAACGAAACCCTCGTCGTTCCTGGGGTTGGCAAATTAATACTGGAGTTGTCTAATAAAGCACCTTCCGACCCACAAAGATGTCGACCATTTGTGATGAAGACCTAATGATGCTCTAGTAAAGGTGGTTCAGGGTTTTAAGGAGAATCAAATTGACTAGAATTAAACAATACTCAGGAAGAATACAAAGCCATCAAGCAGCAGCCGAATCCACGTGCGAATAATCCACGAATCCAAAGACCTTCGATGATGAATGGAGGACAAACGAATCGAATGAAAGAAGCGCTGTTATTCGCAAAAAATAACAGAATTCATTTCGAAACAAATTGATAAAGAATTTGAACGGTCAGTTCAGTCGTCGCAATTGAACATCGAGTAGTCCCATATATTGGGATAACCGAGTATATTAGGATTATTTGGATGGATAAAAGGATAAAGGATAGAGCTCTCAGCGCTGATCAATCGCTCAGGGATGCGCCATGCATTCGACTTCACTAAGCATCGTTTGGAGGCGATAGGATGGATATCTGACCTTTAAAATGACTCGTGGTGGCCTACCGATGTATCCAGCCAGTACTGCAATCCTCTCAGACAACTTTGGGACCAATTTGTCGACCTCGGAGGGATAGAAAGCTTGGTGGGTTGTGAGCGCAAGGATCGATTACGTGGGTGTTGCAGGGCGTCTCCGACCACTGTGCCACACGCGCCCTTCAGGTAGATATCTATCGACAAATTCAATAATAACTTCATCATTGCCTCTCAGATATGTTCGATTTTATCAGAAATTACTACTAGTTTAAAATTTAGTGCCAGAAAAACTTCTTGAAGTCAGACTTACTAGAAAATTAAGAAGAGCTGAAGAAAAGACGGCCGGAATGGCACCTGACAATCGATTTTTTTCATATTTTTGAAGTGAGAAGTATTTAGATAGAATCAATATCTCATTCGATAAGAATTCGAAGTGCTGTTAGAACGTAGTGGGCGAAAAACAAGAAGGCTGTTGCTAGTTAAAACTAACCGTTAATAACTCCGGTATCATGAACAGCACGCAGAAAGATGTCAATGTCATCACATTTCTCATCCACAATATCTCTGGATAGTTCTCGACCTCCTTCGAAATCCTTTCCGTAACACATCGCTGAGAAAACCTAAAGTAGTCGTGAGCACTTCAGAGTAGAAGAAATTGAAGAAAAGAAAAAAAGTAAAAGAAACACTGAAATAAGAACCCCGAACTAACCGGAGAGATTTTTTTCATACATTCGGCGTCGATTAGAAATGTACGATTTTGCACGTGAATGCGGAACGGACGATCAAAACTCGACGGCGCCGGCGAAAAGCAGATATCGGGAAGGATCTTGGTTCCCATCGCCGTTAGCGATCGGCTTCGACTCTGGTCAAACACTTTTGTAATTTTGCCTTTCAATAACTCAACAATATTTTTAAATAGTTTCCAGAGCGAGAGAGACGGGGAGCGAGAGTGAAAAAAAACAGGAAGACAGCCGGAAAGAGGGAGAGAGGCGATGGAGGGAGGAGACACATCGAGGAAAAAAAGGTTGGAGAAAAAAAAAAGAAGAGTGTTATTTGAAAACCAGAAAGAATGAGACAACACAGACTTTACATTTGTGGGAAAGAATGACCAGCCTTAGATAACCAAGTGATTCACTCAAATATGATCCAAAACGAATCATCTGAAAATGATTCATCCTTTATACGGCACGGATTCCTCATTCATTCATAAGTATATTTATGTAGTTACTTATTTATAAACGTGAAAGAAAGATAAATTGATGTGGACACTTGTGAAGAGCGACGAACAATTCCAGCAGTATCATGAAATGAGTGCGTGACGATAGAAGGTCAGTGTTGTGGGTGGAGTCTACGTTTGAACTTTTGAGAGCTCGAACTCGGTTGAAAACAAATGGGCCCAGAAAATAACAAGCGAATAGATCAATCAAACCACCGACGGTGACACAGTGGCAGAGTGGCGAGTTGTAAGCCCAACATTCAGATCAACGAAATCGGAGCTGTCGTTCACTGCAGAAGCACTTTAGCATGATGGAAAAAATTAGCGAAATGTTTTGATTTTTTCCTTCAGTCAGATTTCATGAAAACTTCATTGGAATTTTTGAACGTTGGCTCAAATGTCTTCAACAAGAATGGCCTGGACTTCGGCATTATTTCTGTGAAGGACGAAGCTCGCGTTGTTCGTAAGTCTGCTGACAGATGCGCCATGAATTCGAACCATTCACCTATTCTGGTACTAAATATGCTTTTGGTCTATACAATAAGTTGTGTGGATTTATCAATGTAGATGCTTTTCTATTTCTCAGCCTGGTCTGTTACCATATTGCTGACCTCGAGGATGAAAGGATTGGTTTGTCTAGGGAGCTCGATTGAAAGCAGGAACTTCGTTGGTTACTAAGCGCCTCTTACCATTACACTAAACACGATTATAATTTCATATGATTAGTAATCCGTTGGCCAGGCATACGTTCTTCTCACGTTCTCATGGCACACGTGCTAACACTGCCCTAAGCCGTCACCACAAGCAGTTGGACCCTCTCATGAGAGGATTTTCATGTTGTGATTAAATTTCTGCAAGAACGGTGGGGATTCCTAGCATTGGTTTATTGTTTTGGCTAGCCTCACGAAGAGAACTCTTTCTCAACTTGGAGAGTCTTACTGGATAATGAGACTTATCGCAGTTCAACTCTCAGCTACCATTAGGCTGTAAACGACACGGGATTCCCTGAGTTTATCTAGAAAATTCATGTAAAAGTATAAATTTTTAACTTATTGTTTACTGCCTACTCTGTTTAATGGCAGGTTATATATTGCGAAATATAACTTTAATGATGCTGAGATGTTTGCAAAACTCCGGACCGCAGGTATTTACGGTGTAGAACGAATGCGCTAATGTCCTTTCCGGGGTGTAACGCATTCACAACCACACCGTGCGGGTCCTTCGTTTAGCCTGTCTCTCAGCTAGTTCTATCGATCACTGCCATCAATAATAATAAAAAGATAGAACGGGCTAAGAGATAGGCGAAACGAAGGACCCGCATGGTGTGGTAGTGAACGCGTTATTCCCCGGAAAGGACAATAGCGCATTCGTTCTGCACCGTAAATACCTGCGGTCCGGAGTTTTGCAAACATCTCAGCATCATCAAAGTTATAAAAGTATAAAAACAAACCGTGAACGTTGTCAACTTGAGTTCGATATCACCTGTATCACCTGTAACACATGTGGTCCCGTTGACCGACGAGTGACTCGAGCAGGCGCCAGTAAATCCTCCATTTTTCCCTGTCGCGTGTAAGAGTAACCCAGTCAGTTCTGCTCGCTCTAGGCACTCGTAGAGCGTAATATTTCTCCTTGACTACCAAGGGCTTCCATGACTGCTTCTATCTCAATTGAGTCAAAGGCCTTCTCTAAGTCGATGAAAGTGAGACAGAGCAGTCTTTTGTACTCTAGCAATACTTCAATGAGCCGTGTTAACGTGTGGTTGTGGTCCATCGTACTAAATCCTTTTCGAAACCTTGCTTGCTCACATGGCTGTCCTTCGTCCAGTGTTCTGTCAATCCCCTGTCAAGATGACTCGAGTGAAAAGTTTGTAAACGACAGACAACAAGCGGATTGGGCGATGGTTGCCTACATCGTGTAGGTCGCCCTTCTTGAACAACAACACGGTCTTGCTGGTCTTCCACTGAGTAGGGACCTTGCATTCAGACAGGTAACGTGTGAAGAGCCGAGCCAGCGTGCTTACGAGGACTGGCGGAAGGTTCATCAGATGTTCTGATCTTATCCTGTCCGGACCTGGTCCTGTTCGATTTTTCACCGACGAAATGGCACATCGGATTTCGGAAGGGAGAACCGGTGGTGCAACATATCCAACCTCTTTTATTTCATGAGTAGTATTCGTGGATGATTTTCTCTATTGTCTTTATGGACGCTGTTATTGTTCCGTCTGGGCGTCGGAGTGCAATCATCTTTGTCTTGTAATTGGAGAAGCTTCGGTGGGCTTTGCGAATGCTTTATCCAGCCTTGCCGCTTCGACCATTGCTGCTGCTCTTGTCTCTTAAAGATTTTCTTCTTTTGCCTGTCTGCATTGTTTCGCAAGCTCGGACCTTAGTTCGCGGTTGTCTGCACAGCTCGTACGATTCCACGCTGGAGTATTAGCTCGAGAGTTTCTGGAGACAGACGTCTCTTGGTGACCTTCGAACTCTCAGCTTTCATAGCGCTAACGTGAAGATGTTCAATGAGCCGATCGTATTCCTCGTCGATGTTGTCGACAACGTCCTCTTCCCAACAGCCGACTAATGAGTTGAATGAGTCCCAGTTTGTGGTGGAGTTCGATAACATAAATAAAATGTTTGTGATTATTTTACTGGTTAAAAACGCAAAATGTTTGGAAAAACTCAGCCAAGGGAGGAAACGGGCAAGTAAAAACGAATCTGAAATGAAAAACAACCATGTGTACTTCCATTAAACCAACAAATAACGCATTAGAAAATGGATGGATGTTTGCGTATTTCAATGGCTCGGGATAGCAGAGACTCTATGCAGACTCCTACTGAAGTTCTCGAAGCCAAGGTAATCACCAGTACGCTGTGACGTCAACCGAAATCGTTCACGAACAGAAAAACTTCAAACGTTCCCGGAGTTCATAGCTCACCACCGGAATGGAGTGTTACTTAGTTCAGATGTGATTTTTGGGCAGACGCGGCACATATTCGATTTCCCCCATCCCATGAAACAATTTGCATAATCGCATAATTCAATGTGAGTAGAAAATAACATGACAACGAGCATGTGATATTTTTGTGATTTTTGATGCCCGGAATGAATCTATGGCGATCACAACTAATTAATCAATAACATATTTCGTCAGAAAACAAATCAATGAAAAATTAGTGTTGGTGTAGCGCAGCAGTTGGAAGCGTCGTGTAATACTCGTATGCTCTTTAGATTGACAGCGCTCCAAGAGTTTATGTAGCCTTCAATCCCTCCGAAGTCTAAAAATTGGTGCCAAACTTGTGAGAGGTAAAGGAAAACACTAATGTGCTATATTGGTATGCCACTTCAAGTCATTGTATTAGGCAAATATATGTGCAAAATTTATGAAGTTTATAAAGGTTTATAAGCTAAACAATCCAAAGAAATTTATAAAAATTACATTCAACAACCTTTTTGATGATACGAATTGAATAGAATGCATGTCGCATACTCATGTGCTTTATTTCTTATCGCAGAAAGCTACTCTATTGAAATAATATAAGCATAAGAATATCTTTCTTAAACAACCACCACATGCAACAACTTTCGTCCTCCTATTGTTAGTCGTCCATCCGAGCTGAGTGCCAGCTAAGACCAGAATTATCACTGCCACGCGTAATAGTGAAACAGTAGATTCACTCGCACGAATGGACTCTTAGAAACAACGTATTTCTCTTACGAGCTTTGTGAAGATGTCTGACAATTTAGTCAAGTGGTGTTTCTGTTGGAGATTTGGTATCGCGTGGGAATGAATTGCCGACGGATTCTCTCCACTAGATGTCATCTCGTGTTTAGGCCGTTTGATTTCTGATACCTTGGAGTGAACGACAACGTCGCCGATTTTCCGAATCGTAGACGAGGAATGTGTAAGCTGTTCGTCAAAACAACAGGTAACCCTGATTTCGAAGGTCACAAGCAGATTAGTAAAGATCACTAACTAGGTTTTTGTCGGCAAACAAATATGGTTGAGATAGAAGAAAGCATCGTAATTTTACCTCATTTTCATTTATATCACACGGAGTTTCGGCTTCAACATCACCCTTAAGTGGTCACTCAACCCTTAACTCCTATTGTCATTCTTCATTTCGGTTTAAATATCACTTTCAAATCAACTTAGTAGCACACCGGTCGGATGAACCACTGCCGAACAGATACTTTCCTCGAATCCACATCATGGTGAAGATCTGAAAGCGCCCTATCAAGGTCTAGTTAAGAAGACCAAGGAAGAACAAAGTGCTCAACCAGGAATAGGTCAGCCATAGTACCATGCACATCGGGTTCATTCGCTTAGGACGTAAAGAATGAAGCGAACAGTGAGAGACCACAACATCTCGGATTGCGTAGGACGCCACTGAAACTAGGGCTTGCCTATAATACCATAGCATCCTCTTAAGACGCTCGCCTCTAGGGGATTCTTGAAGCCACAGATTACATCAAATTCCATGTGATCGTCCTACAAGAAACAAAAATCACGAAGACCGATTCATTTCAGATAAATGACAGGACCCTTTGCACATGTCGAAAAAAGTTCCCGTTAGGAGGTGGTGTAGCAGTTGTCGTCCACCCGTTCATGTATGAGGTATGACCTCGTTGATTCGTTCACATGTTCAACCAATGAGAAGATCATTATCATCAGTTGCTTCTCACCGACCGATGCAGCTGATAAGCACAAATTAGATGCGTTCTACAATCAGTCGAAGGAGATTATCCGCAATGATAGATCATATTATAAATTTATTGCCAGAAACATCAACTCCAGACTCGAGGACGCCGCTACGCTAGAATCAAACCACTACCATGGATTTTGATTGCGTGAGAAAGAAACGAAAGGAAATTATGCCACGGCCAAAAACAAATCACGGAAGGCGTTTATCTAAGTACATAAGCAAATAAGTATATGATTCATCTTCACACAAGGCAAGGATGTCAGCAATTCTTTCATTCGACTTGGTGTTGTGCATCCGTCATCAACAAAGTAATTTTGACGTCCTTGCTAGTTCGGTTGCTACTTGGCCACTCTGTTTTGTCCATGAATGCTACTGAATACTGATGGATCGAATTCTCTTTGGAATCACGGCGTAGCTCTTCGGTAGCGCTCCCAGGTCTTCACGACAAGCACTCGCTGCCTTTACGGATTGGACGGAGATATTTCAACGACAAATCTAGAAGCAATTTGTTAACACCGAAGAGCTGTGGGGTTAGGTTGACCCAAGCGAAGGTGAGCCAGCGATAATACGTGTATTTCATGGCGCCTCTAACAACTTTGCCCCCTTGTTATTTTCATTACATTGTTAAAAAGAATTTGGCACCTGAGGTTAAAGAAGCGCAAAATGAAGATGGGATGCCACCAAGCTGCCAAGAATATCTTTCAAGACTTAAAGTAAGTAGGACGTTAAATATTAATTTTAATGCAATAGTCCATCTTTAATCGTAACTTTAACAGACAAGGAAGAAGTTCGAAAAATTGTGAGCTCTAAAGTGTGGAATGATCCAATCATCGTTAAGGCCTCGTGTCGTGAACTTTCCGCAATCTCCCCACAGATTGACGGCTATCCGTAGTTTGTCATTAAGCATCTTTTGCATGACATTAGGCCTATCGTACGATCACACGATTCTAAACATTCTTTCGATTTTGAATCTACAGAAAGCTAATTTAATCCAGTCAGCGTTTTGTTTCACGTTAAACATTTCGCATGGTTACAATTCGCTGCGGTGAACATTAAGTAGCCCATTCTGTAAATAAATGTAGTTAACTTGTGCTTATATCAACAGCGAAACTGTCCAGGTATTCAGAAAACCCCGAAGAACTCATGTGAACTCCCATTTCTTCTTTTATTCGTTTCATGCAACCTACGTTAAAGGACGTAGTTAGGTTCGTGTGTGTCGACAAGTCGACTGATAAACGTTAATAATTGCATCACTCTGCTTGCTATTACTGTCCAAAGGGCATTAGGCGTACAATAATAAAAAGGACACGAAGATGTTTGCGACTTCCGCCAGCTGCTCTTTGGGCTCGAGAGGATTTCGAAACAGTAGCCGATGAATGTTTTCGGTAAAGAAGCTGGACCTGTGCCAAATACCGCGTTCTCCAAAAGCATATAAATAACCTCGTGAATTGCTATTCGGACTCGCCCCTGTCAGGGTTCGTCCGCTTTTAGATCCGTACCTACGTATCATCGTACTGGAACACCAGTTACATATTATTACAGCTTCTTGAACCATGCTAAATTAACGCATTGATAGTAACGCCGCTGCAAGCCATAATGTTTGCTCATCATCCAATTGGCTTGATTGTAATCTATTCTCCAGCTCGCATAATTGTTTCATTCACAGCTCATTCCAATCCACCTAGGCGCTAATAATGTTAACTAAAATTTGTAGCTTGCACCTCCAATACATATTACAATTCCATGATCGCTCACAGGCACTCTGCCCAGCAATTCTTCATTCCTATTGCTAAATCATCCTTGTAACCGCTATTGACATTCTTGCATTGTGAGCATGTAAATCTTATCTCTTTCATAATCGTAGCAATATTCTTACACAATCAGTATTAGCTAATCACTCATATACTCATCACATTGTTACGACCACTTTGCAGTATCGCAAGTTCACATATACATTCTATTATGCTAACCCCTTATTATGGCGCTAGTGCACTCCCCACCATACTTATACGTCGCCACACTCCCTTAACATACGGATCTCCATCATCTGTATCTAGCCTCTTATGCCTAATCCCACCTTTAGCAAGCAGCATAAGAGTACTGTAACATGTTTAGTGCTGTCATGTGTACATGTCATTAACGACGTCACACCTGCCTCCATATTGTGCAATTGTATAATGTACATACATTTATAATCTCATTGCGTTGTTGTGTAAATAATACGTATATAAGCGGTTTAATTACCCAAGTTTGAGGTATCCAGCATTGTGACTGCCAATCAAGAAAAGCCCCGCGTGGCACAATCAAAGACGAGCAACTATTCCGATCGAGTCTTCTCAACTACTTGGTATTCACCTAATAGCGAGCCGTTCCCAACAATTCTGGTGTATTGGCCGCTTGAAAGGAACTCCCCAGCAGTGTGTGGCTTCGACAGTGATTTGAGAACCTTTGTCTATCTCCTCGCTGGGATTTTGAACGGTGGTTACGATTCGATTGGATTACCCCCAATAATCTTAACAGGTTTTCTAAGTAAAAACCTTTTTCTTTTCGGTTTTTGTGACTTTGTCGCGGGAACCAACTTATGGAAAGACCTCGCAACAACATTCAGTAACGATGAGGGATTAAACTATTAAGGTAAATAGCAATAGTCAGTAAATAAGTATAAGGATTCAAGAAAGGTTAGAGCAACAAGTTGCCCGAAAAAAGCATCTATAGTGGCGTTCGTATGTAACGCAGTAGTTAGAAATGCGAGTAATATACATGTATTCTTTGGTTCGATTCTGGGCCCTGTTCAAACGAAACTCATGGTCGGAAAATTGGAACGAAATCCAGGATGACAAAAACAGTTGATTGAAAAACATTAGAACATCCACTTGGTATGTCCATGCAAGTTACTGTATAGGTCAAATACGCATTCAATTGCTAATAGTATATTAGAAATAGAGTCAAATGACCCTACATGGTGTATCCCTAAAAGGCTGACCAACACAACAACGCTGCATCCTTGACATTAAAACGATGTAACTTCGATTTTCCAATAAAAAAAGTAGAGGTTATATAGGCAAATGTGTCTTGTTTTGTTTTCCAATAAGCCTTCAAACAAGCGAAATGTTCCAGCCATAACTATGCCGAGATATTTGCGAAACTCAGACCATAGACCAAATTCAATCCAGTAATTATTCTGTCCGGGCCCACGTGTTATCTGATACACCGCTGAAGCACTCGTTCGGCCTTTCTCTCAGCCATTTTTTAACCCTAACGGTATTATAAAAAGTTATACATACTAAGAGTTCGTTATTATTAAATGCTACAAGAAAATGAAGAGAAGGACGATGACGCAACGAATCCAAGAGAAATCTACCTAGTTTTTGGACCATATAGCGTAAAGGCTAAAACGGACGGCGTTAGTCAGCTTCTTGGTTATCGTCAAGCGTTCGACTTCATGATCAGCATAGAGAAGAACATTGAATGCATATCTAGCCTATACAGTGACTTAAGATGACCCACCTACCCAGAAGGGAAGGAAAGTTTGGTTAATCCAGGACGTTGAATCGTAACAACGATCAGTTTTGTTTACCTCAGCACCACTAACCACTATACTACGTGCAGCCCTCGTCAATAATACAAGAAAATATCAGCCTTTGTTTTATACTAAGCGGAAAGATAACTATACATACGCGTAAAGTTCAACACAGATTGTTGTTGAATTAGTGCAACGATCATTTTAGGGTTCTTAATTAGATTATTTGATCGGTGTTCATCCACTGGATTCGACTCGATGCGACAACGAAAACTCACATTGTGGGTACGATCATCTGTGAAACATCGACTGATCATTCCTACTCTGAAGAAGGTGAAGACGCCGAAACATTTGCCAAATAAGGCTTTTCTTTACCAACCTCGTTTTAGCTTCATAATGAAAAAAAGGCACTAATTCAAATATCAAATAATTTAATTCTAATTAACAGCACTAAAAAGCATTCTTCTATAGAGCTGCACGAGAGGAATATCGTAAAAGAACCTGTGGAAAACATGTGCCATGTCATCGCTAAATCTGAGTACTGAGTTTGGCTGTTTTTCAAAGAGCGACGATGTTGTATAACAAAGCGATCGAACAACAACTGAATTCAACGATATCAGTGACGAAATCGCAAACAATCGCGCCTAGTCGACGTGGGGGAAGTGCTCGACAGTTCGTAATGACAAGTTTCTAGTGAGTTTCTTTCAAAATTTTTCAGTTTTTGAGATATAGCATTCACTTTCTTCGTTACTTTATCTTCTGCTTTCTGGCCATTTTTGCGGTTGCCGTTGCTGTTGGCTGTTTTCTGCTTTCTTCTATTTTCACAAATGCCTAACCTTTCCTATAGGAACGTGTCCATTTTAATTTAAATGCGATGGGAACATTAAAGTTTTGCTGAAAATCATTCTATAGAGTTTTCTGGGAGGAATAATAAAGCCAAGTGAGAAGCAATGAAGTGAAGTGGAACGGAATGATTGAAGAACTAAAAAAAAATAAAGTCATAAGATAGATGCATTACCACTCAAAGATGTCTATGGTAAAGCAATAGGAACAGAGATGTTGAAGACATCAACAGATGCTCTATGTTTCGCAAACGGTAAGGAATAATAAAGGATGACGCATCATTCTCTGAAAAAATCCTTAAGGATGAGTCATGCATTCGCCTCCATTCGTCGAATCGTAGAGGTTATTGAAAGCTTTGTTGCCTATACAATGACTTACGGTGGCCCTTTCGTTAATGTTTAGGAACTAGGGGCCTAGAGAGTTTTGTGACAGTTTATCAACTAACCACATTTCCGTGTCAATTATTTTAGAGTCGCCTATACGACCGTCTATGTAAAACTGCATAAGTAGAGGTACAATATATTCAGCCTCAGGTAAGGCATGCGGTAAAGAACAGATTTGCTAAACGGGTACAGCACTTTGTATCCGCATAAGAGAATACCTAGGTGGAAATAATGAAAACCAGCCAAGGCACTATGGATACCCCTAGAGCACTTGAAGACAATGACGATGATTCGGAAGTAGATGCCCCATTCCTGGTGCAAGAATCAAATACGTCTACGCGTACAGCTCTTGAAACATTTTGAATAAAAATCAATAATCCGGAAATGGGGAGGCGAATGCTCACAACTACATGTGACTTTAGTGCTCTACCATAAAATGACCTTAGTCACATTCTTTGCTCAGCGCGCGTAGACTACATGCGGGGACCTACTATTGAAGAAAACGGCAAGTTGATTTTGATAAGTAGATTTTTACCAATACCAGGATCCACCTCCATCCTGGTATCAAAGTCGCATGGCGGCAAATCTCCCTATCATTCACAAGGGCTGCGACTGCCCGTGTTGGTGAAGAATTGGGGCAGATTTTGGCCAGGTTGACCTCGGGAATTTTCCAGCAATGGCTTAACCAGCAAATCTCCGAAAAATGGAGATTATGCTGGGGCTCGCACAACCAGTGAGGACGGGCCGTTTAAGTACCAGATAAGAAGTAAGTAGGTAGGTTTTTGGCTGGTACATAAGGTAAAGAGTACAATTGGTCTAAATGTTTTCTACTTCTGGAAATAGAAAATGTTCACCTCGTTCAACGTGGATCTGAGTAAGTTGCATAGATTAGATTTTTATATTCAAATTCATCAAATTTCATTTAAGGGTCGATACTAACCCAAACCAACGCGGCTTCTTGCAGCTTCTAGTAGTACAACACAAGCTGCTAATTAAGAAGCCACACATATTTGTTGCTCCTTCGTGTTCCATAAGCAGTTCGAGTATAGCCCACACAACTGATGATGGGTCTAACCCCGAAGATTGAGTGGTCCATAAACGCAGGGACCAGCAGTGCATATTAACTTATGAGGTTTGATAAGTAGACATAAGACGACAAATGTTCTTAATTTAACATTTGGGTGCGAAATAACTGATGGATTTGAATCTGCGCGCTTTCCACTTTCACCCATTCCATTTTCAGTTTTCGGCACGGTCTTCTGAATTTGTTTTCAGATGATGGGCGATAAAGCAAAGCATCGTCAGGATGCTTTTCTTTATCTCAACATCTAACTGCTGAAGAATTACTTCAGACTCTCCATCTTTTCCTTTAACTGATAGTCTAATAATCTTTGATTTTATTAGGTCTCAAATCTCTCGCATGCCAGATCATTGCGTTGTTGTGAGGTTGGAGCAAAGCTTTCTCTCGCGATAGCGGTTAAGGATTCAGAGTTTCGTCTGGGAATATGCCAAAATTTATGCCTATTTCGCCGTTAGGGTTTTGCTATCGAATGGACGCTGAAGGAAAAGGAGGTGGGGTTAATGCCCTATTTCCTGTTTTCCGTTAATGTGTAACCTACCTAGTCTAGCTTTTAGTTATCGCGTATTGATAAATGCTGTATGTAATGACAACCTTGTGTTTTCTCATCAAGAAAAACAGTGAGTTTTTGATCAATACAGAAGTGAAAGGAAGGTCGGTCTTCGGATTTGAAACATTCGGCCCTTTGAAATTGCTTCACATTTGAATCGGGAACAAGTTATTAGAGCGCATCTGTGATGTGGTCTAATAACTTCTTGATATAAACGTAAACAAAAGATCAGAGACAAAAAGACAGAGCTACAACGTAGACAAAATTCTTCTAACAAACCCGATGAAAATAGGCTCTATGTGACCAATAACTTTACAATTACTATGCATATTATGCGATTTTCTGGAAAACCACTTTTATTAGTAATGAATGAAACAGGAGTGTAATAACCCATTTTTATTCATATCGAACTGCTAGATCTAAAGAAAATCTGAGCGGTCTAAGTGCAATTCCAGAATGTTTTCGAAAAAGGAAATTCGATGGTATGGTAGCGGAAACTCGGTGAACAAGAGATGTTACGGCATACAGCAAACACCATGATTGACACGGGCAACGTTAAAAGTGCTTCCGGCGACTTTTACCTTAGCTAATGAGAAATCTTTAGTTTGGACATCAACTAAGATTAAGCCTAAAATGAATCCATAGAGGATATAGGATTCGGTATCGATCAATCAACTAGCTAGGTGTCATGGGGTTGTCGTGAATTCAACTCCATCTGCATCCTCATAAAGTTGAACGAATGCAAATTTGGCCTATGCAGTGACTTGCACGAGTCCATCAAACTCTGAAGCCACTGTTTCTATCTTCTTAGAATATTCTGGTACCAATTTTTCCACATCATACTGATGTGGTGTTAGTGAGCTTGGGGTGCTTGGTCGACTATGTGGAAGGCACCTGTAATCGTTGCATTACAATCCTAAGCTATGAGCAGTTTACACAAACACATAGAGACAAACACATATACAATGCATACGGGCACGAATTTCAGGGCTCATGTGTACATGCTATTATATACAAAAATACCTATACATACAAATACACACACACATATACATACACGCGTACACATACATACACAAATCGATTTCCGACTTTATGCCTTTTTGGTGGCAATAAAGGATAGGAAATGTGATGTGCTGGCGGAGGAACGGGAAAAGGTTACGTCACGGAAGATGTTTTTCTAGTTAACGAACGAAAACAAGTGACAAGGCACGTGCCCTGTTTCATTAGTGCTTTTTCCAAGAATTCGTTGAGCAGCTGCTGGTATCATATGAAAAATATTAGCAACATCTAAGTGATCTTCTTCTAACTAACATACTACATAGCTGGCAGCGAAAAACTGTAAACTGTTGTCTGAGTGTCGTGGAACCAGAGGGGAAAGTTGAAAAATGCGTTCACAATGAATTGAGCCGACGACGGACTAGCTGACCGTTCATTATTAAGGCCCGGAGTGGTTTCTAGGCGTTCTCCAAGGAAACCAAGCTGATAGCATTGAGCAATACACTCAAACAATGGTTGCAGAGGCTCTCTGTGTCCTTAGTGCCCCATAGAATGAATCGGTCGTTTATTTGGGAAGAATCTTTTGTTTCTACGAGAATGAACTGCCGTTCAAGAAACTTCCATTATCCGCCCAGAACTTTACAGCGACATGAAATCACTGAAATAGAAAAGGAGAAAAAAAAACGAAACAATGGAAAAACACTTGGTGAAACAAACGCTCTTTCTTGTGAAGTAAAATTCGCGACAGATACCAATGCTCGTAGCAAAATAAACGAGAGCAACGCATAGCGGCTGGTAATTATTCTTTTCCTTCAAAAATTGTAAATTTCTGCTCCATAAATAAAATGAATAATCCCATTCAGCCTTGACCTTAGTTGAATTCGATGATTTTGAAAGGGCATGGGGGAGGGGGGATATCAACGACAAACAAGCACGGGTGAGTGAGTATCGACGACAAACAAAAGATGTTCACGTGTTCAATGTAGTGTCGTTAGCGAAAAACATCATCACACTTGTCAACAAAAAAGTTTCTCAACATTACAAACAACTAAATCATGAGCGCGATCACGAAGATCCTAGGAAACATTTGTCAGCACCATCGATTTCAAAAAAAAAAAAGAGAAATTAAGAAAAAATGATGGAAACATGGAGAAAATTTTAGTTAATGATCTCAACAAGCGGAGCGTAGTGATAATAAAGGGTTAGCGAATGATGAGAGGAGAAACAAAAAAGGAAGTTAAAAAAGATAAAATAAGCAAGTAACAAGGTTATAACTACGATAGATATGAACTCATCGAAGCATGCGTTTAAACTTTGGAAAACATTACTGTGATTCGTAGACAAGGAAGAAAGATCTGCACCTTATCGGTGAGAATGAACGTCGTCGGCAAGCGACACTTATCCTACCCACAGACGATTGACTACTACCTTCAGTCCTCATCTAGTGGATTTCTCTAAGGCTGAGGTACTAGGCATGGTATGACATTATTATGTGTATGTGCACCAAGGTAATTAGCATGCTAATCGAATTGTATTTCTGATGCTAGAACGTCAAATCGATTACACAGTTCGTAGTTAACCTCACAATTGGCAGTTAGAACTAGGCGCCTTCGAAGAATCCTACGTCCTGGCCCCTGCTGAATTTCCATCTAATCTATAGCTTACTATTTGGGCAGGATCCCTCTTCTCTGGAGTCTTAAGGTCAGAGCCATTAGAGCTCTTCCAAATCGATCGGAGTAATACTTGCGGCCTCTCAAAAGGATGTTCCAATGACCTTGCCGATTCTTGGCATTCGTTTGCTGTTAGCTGGACTTCCATATGAAAATTATCATCTCCTTCTCATGACGTTGCTTTAAGTGAACGTACCACTAATATATCACCATTACATACTTGAAGGCGCCTCCGGGCACGGAGAGGAAGGGATACCACATGGAGGGATGAGGAGAAAATTCTGTTCATAACACAAGAACAATGCCTTCACAAATTCTTCTAATTCTTTGCCTAAACATGTTCTGCATTTTAATTTCATCACACATGTAATGAGACTTCTTTGGGATACAAACACAACGATGCTGCGATATTCGCAAAACTTGGACCCTTGGCCAGGTCGAACCACGATTACCATTTCCAGGACCCGCGTATTACACACTGCACCATCGACAGTCTTGATTTGCGTTTCTCTCAGCTAGTTTCTCCACCTAACGCTGCCATCATCAATCACCCATCGGCGGGATTAATATGGTGGGCACAAGTCGGCGTTGAACCCAGTTAAGCTGGGGCAGTATTCGAAATCACAATGTTAACCTTTTATTTGCTGCCTACTATAGATTTATACTCGCACAGCTTTTTAAAATTACACTACTATAATCTTGCAAATTTATTACAGCAGGGCACATGCGGCGCAGTGGTCGGAGGCGCCCTGCGATACACACTTTCAATCGATCTCCGCGCCCATGGTTCAACGAACCTTCCATCACTCCCGGGTCAGCAAATTGTTACCAGACGTGTATGGGAGGATAGCAGCAATGGCTCGATACATTGGTAAGCCTTCGCGAGTCATTGTAAAGGCCAGATATGCATTCTATCGCCTCCAAAGGAGGCTTAATAAAGTTGAATGCATGGCGCATCCCTCAGGGATTGATCAACCCGGAGACATTCACCCTTTTTTATAGTAGGCAGCAAATAAAAGGTTAATATTGTGATTTTGATTACACCCCCAACTTAACTGGGTCCAATGTCCAATTGTGCTCGCCAGATCAATCCCGCTGACGAACGATTGCTGATGGAAGCGTTAGGTAGGAAAATTAGCTGAGAGAAACACAAAGCAAGAGCGTCAGTAGTACAATGTGTATTAAGTGTGCCCTCGGAATGGCAATCGTGGTTTGATCTGTCTGTGTTTTAAGTTTTGCGAATCTTTGCGGCGTGTCGCTCTCCTTCTGAACTTATCTCCTGCGGTAACTACTTCGTAGCCATTGGAGATGGCTATTTGCCGAGCCAAGTCGCGTGATTCTTCCTTTTGTTTTTTTTTATTAGCTATTTTTTTATTAGCTATCCGATTTCTATCCGATAAATTTTATTTATTTTTATTTATTGTTGTGTTGCATTGTATTGTGTTTTTCTATGGAAGTAAATGTATGCTGTATAACAGCCTCGCGATTGCTGAACAAGAAAACTACGCATTTTGCGAATTTCTCAACATCGTTATGGCTGTAGTATTTCACATCATACCCTGCCGTGAAATATTATAGTAAGCAACAAATAAAAGGTTAAGATTTAGAAATCGGATAGTTTTGCTTACAACGTCTCATTGCCTTTCTTATCAGTCTTATTGATTTTTGTGTCAACATGCTATGTTTCTATGGACTGGCTTAATATGATGGAGTTTAAACCGGCAAGTCACGAGGTAACATGATGTGCTCCAGCTGGCCAATGTGGAGGTAAACACGGGTCAAAAGCGACGATGACTGATAAAAACATATCTCTCTTCTAAAATTCGTAAGGATCTAAGGCTTGACTCCTTCTTCTGATGCTGATTTATTTATCATTTTGCACAATAATCATATTTATGTAAAAATGAGGAAGTGTTTTTGTTCGCAACCAGTTTTTGATCCTTCATATCCATTCGGCCAGATGCCTGCAGTCAGCCGGCAGATAAAGTACATCGGAGCGAAGTTGTTAATATAATGTTTATTTTACACTGGCTAATGGTTCAGCGGATCTCGCTTTCTTAAGATCCTGCAAAGTACAACTGATACGTAATATACTCAGTCTACACTTTCATAACCTCAACAAAGGAAGCTCGGAACCTGAATTCCAGTCGCATTGGAAACATCTCTAAGCACACATCGTTTTCTGTAAGTCTTTCAGTCGTTGATGGAGATCAACAGCACAGAGTTTACATAACTGAGGAACGCGCCTTTTTCTAGGTCAAAAAGTCTGCCTGAGGTATAGGATGAGGTTATTCATGATGACAACGCACTCTTCTTGAGGTTCGTTTCGAAATTGTTGCAATTTATGCAGTGCGCTCAAGCAGTTGTAAATGCGTTTTGTCATCATCTCGAAATCCCTATTTTGTCTCAATGTCCCTTTCTATTCTCGTGGATTATTTGATGTAGCCATAATGATGCTAAGATATTTGGAAAACTCCGGACCGCGCGTATCTGAGGTGGGGACCGAACATGTTGTTGCTCTTTCCGGGGCCAGACACCTGTGGTCCGAAGTTTTGTAAGTATCCCAGCATCATTATGGTTGTATTCCATATAATAACCATCCGTGAAAAATTGTAGCAGGCAGCGATTAAAAAGTTCACACATCTCATTTAAGTTTAATTCTGCTGTCTGAATGTTTTTTTTAAACTGAAACAGAATGGTCTACCTGTGTAGCGAATGCATTCGCCCGCATATTACACACTTAGAGTGTTCGATGGTATTTCAACCACTGATACCGATTTCTCTAAACGGGCCTTTCTAAGTCGTCTTTTCTATTTTGGTTCACTTCGTTAGAAATAAAACGCAGATTAAGATGGACTTTATTTTCAGTAGACCTATCTCCTCCACGGATCTCCCTCATATGAGGGATCTCGAGCCGGTTAGTCGCGAGGCTACGTGGCGCGGCCCAGGTGGCGGATAGGGGGTTAATCGCGGACCAAAAGCGACATTTGCTTCCCTGAGATGCAGGTGGATCCAGAGTATGGACTCCCTGTTTCTGCTGCACCGATTTGGCACATACTTTCCGTATTTGCAAGGCGTATTCATGCAAGATCGGACCAAGAAGATCGTCTGAGGAACGTCACATTGGGACACGCGGACTAGAATGGAACGAACAGGGTGAGCGCCTGTCTGAGTTTATCATGGCGACCAAAACCATCCATGGTAACTCGTAATTGCAGAAGCCTCACCGTCAACGATGGACGTGGGAATCTCCGAATGGAGAGTGCCATGACGAAATAGACCACATCATAGTATGTGGAGAGATTGGTCTTCGACTAAATCTCAAGAAAATGATGTTCATGAAGAACGGATTGGTTTCGTTTGCCCCATTCACGCTCAACGGAACGAATATCTCCGAATGCTCCAGTTATGTCTATCTAGGTCGGGAAATCAATATGATGAACGACTTAGCTCCAGAACTGAGCAGAAGGAAACGAGCGGCTTGGGGAGCTTTCAAGAGCATCGAGGATGTAGTGAAGAGGACAAAGAACACCCGACTCCGTGCCCACCTTTTCGACTCAACGGTTCTTCCTGCCCTAACGTATGCGTCAGAAACCTGGTCACTACGTAATCAGGATGAAAGATCGCTCAGCGTTATCGAACGCGCTGTCGAAAGAACGATGCTGGGAGTATCCCGTTTCACACAAGTACGGGATGGAATCCGAGGCTCCGACCTGCGTCAACGATCAAAGATCAAAGATGCCGTTCTATACGCTGAACAGTCGAAGATAAGGTGGGCCGGACACGTAGTGCGTATGAGCGAGAACCGATGGACAAGAGCTGTTAGTGACTGGATTCCTTGGGATGTCAAACGTGCTGCAGAAAGACCACCGACGCGATGGTCAGAGTTCTTCACGAAAAGCCTGGAAGAAAGATGTGATGCTCGACGAGTCCCTAAAGCGAGCAAAACCCATTGGACTGCTTTTGCGCGCGACAGGGAAAAATGGAGGATTTACTGGCGCCCGCTCGAGTCACTCGACGATCAACGGGACTACAGGTGATACAGGTGATACAGACCTATCTCCTATAGAAGCTCAGCTTTTCCTCCTAAACTACTCCACGCGACTACTGTTTTAAAGCCGCTGTAATGGCTGTTTTAACTTAAATGATTTTAGTTATAAAAATAAACTGCGCGGCATTGATCATTTTCCAAGAATACGTCCTACATTCGACTCCATTCGTGACATCGCGAAGGCTTTTGAGATTTGGGGCCTACCTAAGTATTAAGTCATTATATCGACTTTCTGTTAACTTCGGCACTTATCAAAAACTCACTCTGGATGTTATGCGATAATAACCTCCTCCTTGAGAACAATCCAACCTGCTGAAGTCGGTATCATTATCAGCTAGCACAGAGCATAATAATACCTAACATAAAGCGACTTTCCTTAGAGCTCGGTATAAAGGCTCAATGTACTCTGTTTCATCGAAACGCTTCATTGGAAACATTTTATTCCACTGCAACATTATTTCATTTAAACAAGGTGCATTGATCATTTATAGCGAGTTTTAACGAAAGTCGGTTTACAGCGATATAGGAGTGATAGTAATTTGCGGTCTTCAGAAAATGCTCATAGTAAACTTTAGGTAACCTTTAGTGACATTCGATTTTATTGGCAAGGAAGAGATGGGCACTGAGTAAAAGCAAAAACGCTCAAAACTTTACGGAAAGTCTTTTCATGTCAAATTAGTGGTTTATCGTAAATATTCAGGTAGTAAGAATGACGAGAAATTTTCCCGTCTTTTAGGTTACTATCTACTAGGCGAGAGCTAGCACGGCTCAGAAAACCACACGTGGGCTTATCCCTTTCGGCTATAGACAAGTAAGTCAGCCGTGGACAACATCTCTCTAAAAGTATTAAGAATGCCTGGTTCTCATGCCAAAGAAATGATATTCCTTGCCTTAAGAGGGTGGGCTAGAAAAGAAGCAGACAGAAACTTTTTTGTCTCAAGGCGTCCAATATTTAACAAGGTTACAAGTGAAAGAGTGGAAATGTGATTCTTGTATAAATGTATTGTTGTGGAATCTAATATCATCGACCACTTTTTCATGTTTTTCCTTCATAGTAGAATTAATAGAGCTGCTTCAAAAAAAGTGTCAGCTTTGTAGAGTTCTTGGTTTTCTACGAGCAATTACACAATTGGAAGTTTATGCAGCAACGACACTTACAACTTTTGTGGAAAAAGTTGGTGGCAGTGTTTCGGCTTCATATAGCCCAATACGAGAATTCCTTAGCGGACAAGCACAGTACTGTGCATCCAATCCCGGCGGTCCAACTTCTCCTACCAGTCCCGGAGCTCCACTGGGTCCGCGTTCACCGTCCTTACCAGGTGGACCGGCGAGACCTGGTTTTCCCGGATTTCCACTCATGCCCTCCGGTCCATTTATCCCGCTGTCACCTACACGACCGATTGGACCTGGACTGCCGGGAGGTCCTTTGGCAGCTCGTGCTCTAATGCCGTTAGCGCCTGGATTTCCTGGCAGTCCTGGGTGTCCAGGATTGCCTGGTAACCCTTGCTCACCTTGGTGTCCTGGTCTACCGTAAATTCCGGGTCTCCCAGCAACTCCTATGGCTCCAGGCCATCCTACTTCACCACGTGATCCGACTGGCCCATCAAAACCAGGGAGACCAGGAGGTCCACTTGGGCACAATGTACATCCTATGACTGGTACTTCATAGGAAATTTTTTGAGCATCATAACCTTTGTGGCCGGGAGTTCCAGGTATTCCGTCACTACCTCTTCTACCAGGTTCTCCTACTGGTCCAGGGCGACCAACTGGGCATTCATGCAAGTTTTCAACACAGTTGCAGACTTCATTCGATCTCTTCCCTCTGCCACTAATTGTGCTGTAAACACTGTTCATCGCATGATTCGTATTTTGCAGAATCTCATGCCATACATCATTGGCGAATCGCTGAAATGGAAATACTTATGTTTACTCCATTTGCTAAACAATATTCTAGTATCACGTAGACTCAAACTACTCACTCTCGTAATGACGAAGACAAACGTTTAATGAGTGTCTATAACGAAATTTCCCAACATTCCACCCAAACTAAATGGTCACATGTCTGTGTTGAATGATGCTTTCAGCGTAAAATTCCACTCCTTTTACTTTTCTGACGTTTTAGCTTTACTACCACTTTATCTGATACATGTAAAGATAGAATGACAAATTCGCTTTCAAAGAAAAAGATAGGAAAAGGTGGTGATCTCGATTGAATATCTTTTTCTTACACGAAGAACATAGAATGGGCCAAATTATTATTGCGGCTGGTGAAAAGCTTCTAGATCGATTTCAATGGTTAAGAACCGATCGGTGTTGAATTTTTGTCACGGTTACCTTAGATTGAGCGCGTGCGGTGCAATGGTCGGAGGCGCCCTGCAACACACACGTGGAATCGATCCCCACGCCCATAACCTACCAACCCTTCCATCCCTTCGGAGTCGGCAAATTGGTACCAGACTTGTCTGGGAGGATAGCAGCACTGGCTCGATGCATCGGCAAGCCACTGCGAGTCATTGTAAAGGCCAGATATGCATTCAATCACCTTCAACGATACTTAATGAAGTCGAACGCATGGCGCATCCCTCATGGATTGATCAACGCCGAGAGCTTTAGCTTTATCTTTATAGATATCCTAGAAACAACCTAGTCGCAAAGCAGCAAATCCTTCTCCAATCCACAATTACCGACGAATTCTGCTTATGTGGAAGGCTTGAGGGCACACCAGTGGAACTATATCAAACTTCGAAAAGAATCAACTTGATCATCATTCAACGTGACAATGAACGGTGAAACAGATAACACTTTAAGCCGGAATCTATACCAACGTGCAATCAATCACTGACTTCTATGAATGGCAGCTCCAGAAAACATTACACGTGGCAGAAGTTCTGAAGTCTGAAGTAAGGACGGGTCAACTAAGTGTTCAAATTTACAGCTAAAGAATAATGGATAAAGCTCTTGCTGTTGATCCCTGGGCAAGAGGTCGAGCCAAAGCAAAGCACCAGTGTTATACGCATTCATAATGCAAAATAAAGAGTATTATAACGACAAATAGCAAAAATAAAAGCGGTTATGTATGTTTTATTAGAAATCGATATTTCGTCATTGCTTTGATAATAATGACACGATTTTTGTTGTGTCGATGCGGATATCCTGGCCTAGTAAATCTCCAGTGATATGAATCAATTGAGACTTTGAAGAAAACCCGATGGAATGAAAGAGGTGTGAGAGGGAACCTATACATATCTGTTGTGGATGAATACATAAGTTGTATTTTAGGAAATAACTTGCCTTTAACCTTGGCACAACTATTCAGTGCTTTTCTAGTTCACTGAGCTAATACAAGGTTGGTATAAAAAGATCTAATTGGCTATTATTTCGACGTTCTCGCCTTTTTCGGAAAAGCATCGGTTCTACCAGATCATGCATAGTCGTTCGTTGTCTCCTCGAGTCGAAACTGGTATAGTGAAGCACCATCTTCTCTGTAGAACCTCTCCAAGTCCATGTAGAACGCTTCGACTTCTTCTTCGTCATAGTTTGATGTTGGCGCGTAAACGACGAAGATTGTATTGTAGAGACAAACCACTCGAATAAGCTGTCCTAACTCGTCGGTGCTATTTTATACTGGACGGTTGTTGGACTGTTGGCATCTGGATTACTCTGTTCTTGCCGACGGTAATAAATTCTGCAGTAGTCGATATTATTAACATCTCCTTTATTTGGGCGATGCTCCACTCCACTGGATTCAACTCGGTGCGACAACGATCGACTGAGGGTAAGTGACTCAGATCAACGCCGTAGCTGTTAGCTGTCATTTAGGAAAATACAGAAATTATACGACCAGTTAAAATGATAGGCGCACTTCAGACTTTCCCCGTCACTGATAAAGGGTAAAGGATAAAGCCCTCGGCGTTGATCAATCTCTGAGGGATGCGCCATTCATTCGACTTCATTAATTATCGTTGGAGGTGATTGAATGCATATCTGGCCTTTACAATAACTCGCGGTGGCCTGCCGATGTATCGAACTAGTGCTGCTATTCTCCCAGACAAGTCCGGTACCAATTTACCGAACCCAGAGGGATAGAAGACTTGGTGAGCCATGGGCAAAGAGATCAATTCTATGTGTGTGTCGCATTGGCGCTTCCAACCACTGCGTCACACGCGCCCCTCCTTCGACTGATATCATATTGATTTGTCAAAATTTCGTCCTCGAGGCCAAAGATGGAATATGCGAGGGCGTTCCTAAGCCATTTAGCATCAAGAAACTGTCTGTCGTACTAATGAGGAGGAGGTCGATTACGAGGCTTACTGTAGAACAACAAATATTATTGTCGTTGGTTTATTCTTTCCATTTATGGTATTAGATTTTTAGACAGACCGAAAAACTCGTGCAGAGGCTAAGGCTAAGGGCCTGGAGCTGAAAAGTATGTACTGGTTTATGAAAAACTAAGTATTCCTCGTGCTTATCTGCGAAGTTCGCTCTACATTAGTTATAAACAAAGCCTGTTAGTCCATGTTATTTTGGACTGTTCAATCGTATTGAGATAGCACTCTTCCCGGGAGGAAGCCTTAGGTAGAGGAGCATGATGTTCCATGCCGGAGCCGAACCAGTATCCTTCTGTTTACCAGACAGACGCTCTGTCACTAAATCAAATCTGGTACAGACTCCGACATTCATTTGTACTTGCTATTCCACAAGAAAAATGCAGCCAAAGAATTGTGAAGCAGTAGGACAGAAAATGTGTGATCTTCAATGGAATTTCTTTTCCAGGTTGTTCTTCTTCACCTGTATCACCTGTAGTCCCGTTGATTGTCGAGTGACTCGAGCGGGCGCCAGTAAATCCTCCATTTTTCCCTATCGCGGGCAAGAGTAGCCCAATGGGTTCTCCTCGCTTTAGGGACTCGTCGAGCATCATATCTTTCTTCTAGGCTTTTCGTGAAGAACTCTGACCATCGGGTCGGTGGTCTTCCTGCAGTACGTTTGACATCCCGAGGAATCCAGTCACTAACAGCCCTTGTCCATCGGTTATCATTCATACGCATTACGTGTCCGGCCCACCTTATCTTCGACTGTTTGGCGTATAGAACGGCATCTTTGATTTTCGATCGTTGACGTAGATCGGAGCTTCGGATCCCATCCCTTACTTGTGCGAAACGGGATACTCCTAGCATCGTCCTTTCGACTGAGCGTTCGATAACGCTGAGTGATCTTTCATCCAGCTTACATGGCGACCAGGTTTCTGACGCATACGTTAGGGCAGGAAGAACCGTTGAGTCGAAAAGGTGGGCACGGAGTCGGGTGTTCTTTGTCCTCTTCACTACATCCTCGATGCTCTTGAAAGCTCCCCAAGCCGCTCGTTTCCTTCTGCTCAGTTCTGGAGCTAAGTCGTTCATCATATTGATTTCCCGACCTAGATAGACATAACTGGAGCATTCGGAGATATTCGTTCCGTTGAGCGTGAATGGGGCAAACGAAACCAATCCGTTCTTCATGAACATCGTTTTCTTGAGATTTAGTCGAAGACCAATCTTTCCACACGCTTTATCAAAGTCTGCAAGCATGCGTTCCGCTTGGCTAATGTCTGGTGTTATAAGAACGATATCATCAGCAAAGCGAAGGTGGTGTATCTGCCGACCATCGATTTTCACTCCCATATTATCCCATTCCAATGTTCGCATGACGTTCTGGAGGGTGGCTGTAAATAATTTTGGCGAGATTGTGTCGCCTTGCCTAACTCCTCTTTTGACGTCAACGTTAATGTCGTTGTAGAATGGTGAAATCTTGGTTGTGAAATTATTGTATAGCTCACGAAGAATCTTTATGTACTGAGTAGGGACTCCTTGATTACCAAGGGCTTCCATGACTGCTTCTATCTCAATTGAATCAAAAGCCTTCTCTAAGTCGATGAAAGTGAGACAGAGCGGTCTTTTGTACTCTCGCGATACTTCAATGAGCCTTGTTAACGTGTGAATGTGGTCCATCGTACTAAATCCTTTTCGAAACCCTGCTTGCTCGCACGGCTGTCCTTCGTCCAGTGTTCTGTCAATCCTGTTCAGGATGACTCGAGTGAAAAGTTTGTAGACGACAGACAGCAAGCAGATTGGGCGATAGTTGCCTATATCGTGTAGGTCACCCTTCTTGAACAACAACACGGTCTTGCTGGTCTTCCACTGAGTAGGGACCATGCATTCAGACAGGTAACGTGTGAAAAGCCTAGCCAGTGTGCTTACGAGGACTGGCGGAAGGTTCTTCAGATGTTCTGATCTTATCCTGTCCGGACCTGGTGCTGTTCGATTTTTCACCGACGAAATGGCATGTCGGATTTCGGAAGGGAGAACCGGTGGAACAGCATATCCATCCTCTTTTATTTCATAAGACGGGAGATGGACGTGGCTATCGAAGAGATCTGAGTAGTAGTCGTGGATGATTTTCTCCATTGCCTTTCTGGACGATGTTATTGTTCCGTCTGGGCGGCGGAGTGCAATCATCTTGGTCTTGTAATTGGCGAAGCTTCGGCGGGCTTTGCGAATGCTTTTCCCAGCCTCTGGAGCTTCGACCATTACTGCTGCTCTTCTCTCTTTAAGATCTTCTTTTATCGCCTGTCTGCATTGTTTCGCAAGCTCGGACGTTAGTTCGCGGTTGCCTGCAGCTCGTGCGAGTCCACGCTGGCGTATTAGCTCAAGAGTTTCTGGAGACAGACGTCTCTTGGTGACCTTCGAACTCTCAGCTTTCATGGCGCTAACGTGAAGATGTTCAATGAGCCGATCGTATTCTTCGTCGATGTTGTCTACAACGGCATCTTCCCAACAGCCGACTAATGAGTTGAATAAGTCCCAGTTTGGGGTGGTTCTGGGACTACGGTTTTTGAATTTAGCGGCTTTTTCTCCTTTCCGTGAAAAATAAAATCTTGCACGAAGGAGACGGTGGTCTGATCCCGTGTAAAATTTTGGGACAACAGCGACGTCGGTTAGGCAAAGCTTCCTATTTGCTATGATGTGGTCTATTTCGTTATGGTACTCTCCATTAGGAGATTCCCACGTCCATCGTTGAGAGTGAGGCTTCTGGAATTGCGAGTTACCATGGATGGTTTTGGTTGCCATGATAAACTCAGAGAGCCGCTCACCCTGTTCGTTCCATTCTAGTCCGTGGGTCCCAATGTGACGTTCCTCAGACGATCTTCTTGGTCCGATCTTGGCATTGAAATCTCCAATGATGACCTTGAAGAATGTGTGGTCTTCTCTGTAGAACCTCTCCAAGTCCATGTAGAACGCTTCGACTTCTTCTTCGTCATAGTTTGATGTTGGCGCGTAAACGACGAAGATTGTATTGTAGAGACAAACCACTCGAATAAGCTGTCCTAACTCGTCGGTGCTATTTTATACTGGACGGTTGTTGGACTGTTGGCATCTGGATTACTCTGTTCTTGCCGACGGTAATAAATTCTGCAGTAGTCGATATTATTAACATCTCCTTTATTTGGGCGATGCTCCACTCCACTGGATTCAACTCGGTGCGACAACGATCGACTGAGGGTAAGTGACTCAGATCAACGCCGTAGCTGTTAGCTGTCATTTAGGAAAATACAGAAATTATACGACCAGTTAAAATGATAGGCGCACTTCAGACTTTCCCCGTCACTGATAAAGGGTAAAGGATAAAGCCCTCGGCGTTGATCAATCTCTGAGGGATGCGCCATTCATTCGACTTCATTAATTATCGTTGGAGGTGATTGAATGCATATCTGGCCTTTACAATAACTCGCGGTGGCCTGCCGATGTATCGAACTAGTGCTGCTATTCTCCCAGACAAGTCCGGTACCAATTTACCGAACCCAGAGGGATAGAAGACTTGGTGAGCCATGGGCAAAGAGATCAATTCTATGTGTGTGTCGCATTGGCGCTTCCAACCACTGCGTCACACGCGCCCCTCCTTCGACTGATATCATATTGATTTGTCAAAATTTCGTCCTCGAGGCCAAAGATGGAATATGCGAGGGCGTTCCTAAGCCATTTAGCATCAAGAAACTGTCTGTCGTACTAATGAGGAGGAGGTCGATTACGAGGCTTACTGTAGAACAACAAATATTATTGTCGTTGGTTTATTCTTTCCATTTATGGTATTAGATTTTTAGACAGAGAAGTTGAGCTTCTTTTCAAGATAACCGGTTTCACTGAGGAAACGAGCTTGCCGAGACGCAAGCTCAGGTACAATGAAACACACATCATCACTGGGATCTCAAAGATGTAAAACTGCATTACGCTATTGAAATTTAGTTAACGGCTTCTGGTGCCTTGGCCACTTTTAACTGTTATAATAATGATCACCTCTGGAGCTGACTACGTATTACTAGCTTAATCATTAACATTATAACTTTGCTCTGACTTTAAATGACGCACATCGCTTGGTGAAAAAGTTATTATGATTGTGATAGTGGACATAATGAACATCTTCCTTGGATCCTCAAGCACAACCAGTTTAATGTAAGTTTAACAAGGTAGATTAGCCGTTGAAAAACAAATTATTATCAACGGGTAATCATATCAACGACAACCGTCCTGTATAAATGAGCGTCCTCGGGTGAGTATGGCTCATTCGAGATGCTCAACTGAGGAAGATCCGTTTCAATGCGAGGCGAAGACACCACATCGAAAAGAGGAACAACTGTGGACCATTGAAAAAGATCGTCGGCTTTGACGAAGACGAAGACGTCGGAACGTTAACCGAATGAACATCTCTATCAACCCCGTGCGAGCTCAACAATTTAAACACATGCTGATTATTGTATTACTGAGGTTAAATGATGGTCTGTTTCAAAATTACAAACAGTTTAGTTTGAGATGGTTAACGAGTGATCTAGTGAAGGTAGAAATATGGAAAAGCGCCAGAATTGCACTACAACATTCGATTACCTGGAAATTTCGCAGATCTTCCATGGAGTCGCTGTGAAAGCTCTTGATGTCGGTGTAGATGTTGAACATGACGATCAGAAACGAAGCTGATGTTGTTGCTAGCAGCATCAAGACAATCGATACGGCATTTGTAACTGTTGCCATTTGTGAAAACGCTGACCCACCGGCAACCGGCCTCGTCTTCTTTGCCTATGGTTTATTGTTTTCACCGGCGGCTTTTATATGTATGTCGTATCGAACTGCTTAGAATAAACATCTTCGCCCACTTCTTTGAATGGGCAGATCGTTTCGAAGGCCGCGTGCCGATTAACTGCATTTTACGACGATTAGGACTATGGTAATCGTCGAAAGTGTGGTTTCATTAACGCCATCAGTCACTGTTTCTTGTTTTCAGCTATGACTAGACACTTATTCGAGTTCGATAAATTATCCAATTTCGATTCTAAACAGGTTACATGGAATGGTGTACGTCAGGAAATTATTCAAAGCGAATTAGACGGCTAGTTTTTTTATTCAGTATAGCAGTATATTTGAGAGACAGGGGTGATATTGCATTCGTCTTTTTTATCTCAGGACATCCGTTTCTCCTATTTCTTTTACAGTTTTTAGCGCACAAGTAGACCTACGAACATTACCTAAGAGGGTTACTTCAGAGTTCCGGCCAAGACACTCTTGTATAGACACCCTTGTAGGCAGACACACTGCCTTAACCATAAAACCGAATGTGAGGTAATTACAATTGCAATTTCCTTTTTTGATCCTTTTCTTTGTGAATAACTGAACTTCTTCCTTTCATTCTTTTTTTAATCTTTGACCGGCCTGCTATACACTTCAATTCCACCTCGTCTGACATCTCCATGGCATCAATAATTCCAATATTATGTGAACCATATTCAAACATTTTTTTCTTTGCAAACGTCTTTTTTGTCAAATCAAATACACGACATCGATAGCTGACCACTGGGCGCTTTTCAATGATGACATCGTATTCGTTTTAATTACAGTGATTGAAAAAGACCAACTACTACCGTAGTCAGACAACTTGGGTAACTTTTATATTCCCAGTTAATGTGGCAAAATCGTCTGTGGTCGCAGATTGTTGAATTCCAACGTCACGATAGGCTTTATTGGACATGGTTCGATGGATTTTGATACGGTTGGCAAGTTTCTATTCTTCTTCGCTGATTAGTCGCTGGAAATCACATGTTTGAAAGGGTCCGATTTTTCATCTCTTCATTTACTTTTCTTTCTTCAGCACATTATCATTGAAACATTTTGCAATAACTTGTGTCGAGTCTTCTTCTTTATTTGAAATATAGTAGGGCTTCTTATTCCTAATTAATCTTTTAGATCCTGGTCAAAGATACTAGAATTCGAGTTTGGAATGAATAGAATTCGTTCTGAGGTGTCTAAATTCACTTTGATCCTGGTGTTTCTATTGCAACGAATGACATCAGAATATTTAAGCATGATTTTTCAAATTTAGATGAAAGACTGCCATTAGTAGATTTTAAGTAAAGTATTTTAAGTAAATGACGGTCGCTTTCAAAAGTAAATTTCTATCGTTTTTTGTTGTATTATTCCCAATTCTACTTTTAAGGGGCGCATGTAACGCATTAGTTAGGTGTGCCATGCGATACACACTTGGTCTTTGGTTCGATTCCACGCTCCGAGTCCACTATGCCATTTCTGCAGTGTTCGCAAGTTGGACTGGATACGTTAGTAGCACCGTGCGAGTCATTGCCAAATGTGACGCACCCTTAAAGATTGATCAGAACCGAACGCTTAATCCTCTTTATCCTCTGTTGACTTCTTGTTAAATGCAATGTATATATATACATGTATATATATATATATATATATATTATAAAATTGGAGGAGTGTCGTAACACCAAACGCAGCCCTTCAATCTACCTGGGAGCGCCTTATCCCAGTTCTCTCTAAGATTGCAAGGGCAATCGATACAACCATCATCCTACGACATTAACAAAGAATACCCTAGCACAGTACTCGAAACAGCACACGAAATGTTCGAGGGCTTTCGTGGAGAACGAATGGGAGAAAAACGAATCAGTTGCAAGAAGTTCTTGGATTCGCACACTGGACATAACTGGTCATGTGAAATAGATGATAAATAAAATGCAATTGGCATTGGTAAACATGTGGTTGTGAACTTATTAGCATATTAGGAGCTGCTGCTCTACTAGGATCAGCAACTAGTGTGACTTTTACAGACCATGAAACTTGATGAAATGGGCAATGATTTCATTTCATAACTGCTAGCACTCGTAACTGTCGCAATCATAAGTTCGCAGTGACTCAAAAAGAAGAAAACAGAGTGAAAACTAGTGACAGCAGTAATGAAAAGCCGTTTGTTAAGATTTAAAACATTTATCAAACTGTGTAATGTGGTTTAATATAAAGATCAACTCTGTGAACGCCGATCGTGGATCAGTTTCAGTTTTTTCGTGTTCAATTCCACTTCATTCTAGTGGCGACATGGCACGCATCTAGCCTCATTAATATAATTGGCTCCATTCAGTTTATTATCGCAAGCCGACATCGTTTGGAAGATGTTTGGAGGGTGTGGACTAAACGCCGACGTTGTTTTTGCGTATTCGAGCAGGATTCCCCCACACGATGGAAGAAAATCCTATTTGGTTGTTCAGAAATAAACCACAAAACCTAGACCGTCTTTAACCACATTGGTTAAAATGTCATAAATTGCTTAAAACAAAATCTTGTCAGTCAAAATAAAAAACACTTGAATTTATACATTTTTGCCAACAATAAACAAGTTTATTTATTCCAGTTGCATAAAATTCTGGAAGTTGTGGAAGCGATGAATTCATTGAAGGCATCTTTTGCGTCATCTTGGTTGGTGAAGCATTTGTCGCGCAGGAGCTTCTCAAGGTGCATGAAGAAGTGATAGCCGGTATGCGAGAGGTCCGATAAATACGGCAGATGAGGTGAAATTTTGTAGGCGAACTCGTTCTACTTCTGCAGCGCTGGTTCAGCAACGTGACTCCGTGCTTTGTCGTGGAAGAGGATTAGTCCTTCTCTTTTGACTAATGGCCTTCGTTCTTATTGGAGTTTACGAATTCATTTCGCCGATTTGTTTGCAATACTGCTCTGCCGTAATCATTTCATCATTTCATCCAGATTCAAAAAGCTGTGATGAATCAACCGGTTGAAGACGACCACCAAACAATCACCATAACCTTTTTTGGTGCAGTTTCAGCTTTGGGAAGTTTTGTGGAGCCTGATCGCAATCCAACCATTGAGCTGAACGTCGCCGGTTTTCGTACCAAATCCATTTCTCGTCGCATGTCATAGTTCCGTTAAGAAATTGGTCGTTTTTGTTGCGCAGAATAAGAGCAGACACGAGGATACAAAACGGCGTTTTTTATGGTTTAATTCGTGCGGTACCCATTTATGGAGTTTTTTTTTTCCTTCCCAAGCGATTCAAGTAAGTGGAAATTGTTCCTATGCTCACGCCGAGCTGTTGTGCAAGCTTTCGAATAAGTTGTTGGCTTGCTTGCTTCCACTAGTGCCTTCAATTCATCATCGCCAAGTTCGTTGGAACGTCCGCGGCCTTCCTTATCATCGAGGTCGAATTCACCAGATCGGAATTTCCGAAACCACACTCGAACTGGGAGTTTGAACTAATGAAAGAGTTTTTAAAACGCTCATTCATTTCTGAATAACCTAATATATTCCGAAGAATACAACTACGATGATGCTGAATAGCATTAATTGTTCTCCAGGCATTTCCCTGATTGCTGATGGCACCATTAGAGTAGGCAACTGGATGAGAGAAAGGGAAGGCAAAGGCTTCAATGGTGCAGTGGGCACCACGCGAACTCCGAAAAGGGTAATCACGGTCTCGACTCTGGCCGGGAGTCCAAGTTTTGCAGATGTCGCAGCATCGTCGTGAAATAATAAATTAAGTGTTGTTTCGAGGATTCTTCCCATCAATCTTCCATGATTTAAAGTTTTTCAATGAAGGCATCATCTATTAAGCACAGCTACTGTTACTCTTCTAGATGTAACGATTTAATAATTTCGAAGTGGGCTTTAATTGTTTGATCCATTAGGATAAAAACTGAACCTAAGACTTAAAGATAAAAAAGGGAGAAGCTCTCTGCGTTGATCAATCTCTGTAGGATTCGCCATGCACTCGAATTCATTAAGTATCGTTGGAGGTGATTGAATGCATATCCGGCAGTTGCAATGACTCGCGGTGGCCTACTGATCTATTGAGTCAGTGCTGCTATCCTCAAGGACAAGTATGACACCAATTTGCCCACCCCGGAAGGATGAAAGGCTTAGTGGGCCATGGGTGCGGGGGTAGATTCCACGTGTGTGTCTCAGTGGCGCCTCCAACCACTGCGCCAAATTCGCTCAAAATTTGACCTAGCTTAAAATTAAGCTAAAACTAACTTCGTTTTCGTCAAATTTAATTCGTATTTGTTGCTGAAGTGGCCATGTGGCCAATAGATGACATCGCTTAAAAAAATTTGCGAAGCTGTGTTATTATTTTTCTGCCACATGTCAGGAATGGGAGAGGTCAATGATAAAAACGTGACGACAACGAAATTCCTAGTTGTTGATTCCAACGGCGATCTACTTTTGATGTTTGCGATTTCATTCAGAAATTTCCGAGTATGAGTAGCCTTCGTTGTCCCATGATTACGGATTCGCGGCCGTAAAAATTGTCGTGTCTCACACCACTGGAGCAGTTGGACGGTCACATAAGAAATAGTCGTAAGGAGTCCGTAAAGCCATTAACTTCCATGATTTATATCCATTGATAGCCGCCACTTCTATTGGGAATCTTTTAATTCACTTTCACATGGACGAATTTTCGGAAAGCTCTACACTTGGTCAATTCTCTATGAACTATCTCAAAGCACTCAATAGTTGCTTTGGCTTTACATTTTTCATTCTTTTTGAAATTTTATAGCTTCACGACTTTGTGCAACTTACGTAAAATCATTCCTCAGCAACCTTTGACAATAATGCGATGTCTTTGGGCTTTGGCATTGAGGTCATTTGTGAGCCTCAATTTGACCCACTGACCTAGCAGGGAATGGGGTCAGACTATCCCCCTTATGATAGCGGGCCATATGTGCCGTTTGTGGCCCTTCCACGCTCGTTGACTTCTTTCTCTATGTTATTTATTAAATTTAATCTAATATCTATGTTGAACAGTTATACAGAACGTGTTGTAATAATTGGGTTTTTTCAGAATTCCGATCGTGATTTAAAGTACTAACCCAAAATCGCAATAGAAAACGAGTTCCTGGCTGTAGAAGAAGAGGTAAGTGAATTTCTGCAAGGATTTCGTGTTTGTGAGCCATAGCTGTACATAGCTATATTTGTTTTGTTTTGGGTTGCCTCGGAAAGCTCTACACTTGGTCAATTCTCTATGAACTATCTCAAAGCACTCAATAGTTGCTTTGGCTTTACATTTTTCATTCTTTTTGAAATTTTATAGCTTCACGACTTTGTGCAACTTACGTAAAATCATTCCTCAGCAACCTTTGACAATAATGCGATGTCTTTGGGCTTTGGCATTGAGGTCATTTGTGAGCCTCAATTTGACCCACTGACCTAGCAGGGAATGGGGTCAGACTATCCCCCTTATGATAGCGGGCCATATGTGCCGTTTGTGGCCCTTCCACGCTCGTTGACTTCTTTCTCTATGTTATTTATTAAATTTAATCTAATATCTATGTTGAACAGTTATACAGAACGTGTTGTAATAATTGGGTTTTTTCAGAATTCCGATCGTGATTTAAAGTACTAACCCAAAATCGCAATAGAAAACGAGTTCCTGGCTGTAGAAGAAGAGGTAAGTGAATTTCTGCAAGGATATCGTGTTTGTGAGCCATAGCTATACATAGCTATATTTGTTTTGTTTTGGGTTGCCCAGAATTAAGATGTTGATGAGGAGTGCATGCCATTCATGACGCCTTAATGAAATGAATAAAGAAATTCAGGGTATTAAAGCTCTATGTCCCGAGCTTTGGACAATATCCTAAAGATATTTCAACAATGCTTGTTTCTGTTTTAAAACTGCCCCTTCACTGAATGTGGATGTGACTGAAAGCAACACAAGCAGCATGTGCAACATATCGACACCTTAGGTCATAGGATTCCTTTGCACCATATTACTAATAAATGCATAAAATGATAAAGCTCTCGGGTTGATCAATCCCCGAGGGATGCGCCATGCATTCGACTTCATTAAGTATCGTTGGAGGCGATTGAATGCATATATGGCCTTTACAATGACTTGCGGTGGTCTACCGATATGTGAGCTAATGCTACTATTCTCGTAGACACATCTGGTACCAATTTGCCTACCCCGAGGAGATGGAAGGCTTGCTGGGCCATAGAAGCAGAGATCGATTCCATGTGTGTGTCGCAGGGCGCCTCCGACCATCGCGCCACACGCGCCCTTGCATCATATAAGTAAATATATAGTAAATAGTATATAATAGTAAAATTGATGTCTTGTGTAGGTATTAAATGAATTGTGCACCACTGTTGACTACTGGGACTGAAATACAGTTGTCTGTGTAGTTTGTCTGCCGTAGAGGCAACCGTGCCGACGATAGGGATGAGCTAGTGATTAACGTCTAGCGTGGTTTCTGGTTTTTATGTGAATTTTCCACTCTTTCCTGTGCCGTTCCGCATGTGTTCATGAAAAAACTGTTTTTATTACCATCATGGGGTTTTAGAGGTTTTGGTTTACTCTGCTGGATAATGAATTGGCTCCAAATAAGTAGCTTGGTGGATCGATCATCTTATAAGAAATCATTCTTTTCAGATGCAGAATGGATTTTCCAAGTACCTCAGATGTCATGCAGGTAGAAGGAAGTACGGCTATTCGTTTACTTATATGGTAACAAACGATTGAGTCATTATAATATTCTGTCGACAAGGGGCACTCATGAAAACAGAAAATATGGATTGTTTTATATTTTGTTTATATCAGAACAACTTACGGACTTGTTGTACAGAATTCCATTCAGTGGTTTGCCGAGGTTCTTGTAAGCATAGAAAGTTGAGCATCTTACAGAGTCAGCGTTTGGATTTCCGGAACAGGATGTCATTCACTTCATTAACAACAATGGCCTTTCAAAAGAAGAAGCTCGCGATTTTATGCTTTTCCTTAGTAAGCGGCCATTCAGCATTTCTTTTCTATATAGTGAATTCTATTTAACATTAGTGTCATTTTTTTGTTCCACATTGAGCGCCTTCACAACTTATGTGCGGATCCCAGTACTTCCATTTGATTCGCTTTCTTAGCATTCATCGTTCACAGTGGTCTACGTACTTCTACTCGCGTTGTTTCGATTTTCTTTTCTTTATCAATGCTGTAGAATGCTGGTCCAATTGATTCTCCCTGGAGTCATGAAACAACAGGAGCTAGAGCGTTCACTCTTGAAATGTGGAGTGCAGTTTTCCCAGTTAACTATGGTATCAATTTTCTGATCTCTGAAGAATGCGAGGCTTAGTAAGCTCGGTACGGGATCAAACCAACACCGTGCTCGTGTTGGTAGGCATTTACCACTGCGTTACCCGGATCTCTTTATCTCATCACTTAATTATATATTCGTTGTTAGTTAGATGTTATTTTCATTTTACTTGATACTCGATACTTAAGCGGCCCGTCCTCACTGGTTGTGCGGGCTCCAGCATAATCACCATTTATCGGAAATTTGCTGGCTAAGCCATTGTGGTTCCCTGGAATTCCGAGGTAAGCCTGGTCAAAGTCTGCCCCAGGTCTTCACCACCACTGGCAGTCGCAGCCCTTGTGGATTAGAGGGAGATTCGCCACCTTGCGACTTTGATACCAGGACGGTGGCGGATCCTGGTATTGATTTACTCTTACCTAGGCTTCCTGATGGAAATGCCGGACTCCTTCTCAGCTTGGAAGACCCTGCCGGAGGACGAATCCCCACGCTGCACATTACAGTCCGACACCCAAGAACACTTCCCGGCCACGATGAGGCGGTAAACAGTTGGGAGATATTTCCATTTCAGCAATCCCAATTGCTTTAATTCTTTCCAAAATCAAACTTGCCATTGTTTTGCATTATTTTCGTTGCAACTCCCAACGGTTTACCGCCTCATCGTAGCTGGGAGGTGTTACTGGGTGTCGGGCTGCGATGTATATATAGCAGGAAGATTCATCCTATTGGCAGGGTCTGCCAAGGCGAGAAGGAGTCCGGTGTTCCCATAAGGAAACCTAGCTGAGAGTAAACCAATATTAGGATCCACCACCGTCCTGGTATCAAAGTCGCATGGTGCAACATCACCTAAACTCTGGGAGTAATGGAAAATAACTGGGACACATCAAGTTAAATGACTGGAATCATGATTACGAAAATTGAAGGAAATCAGAGAAAAGAGAAAGAAGAGAAAGATCTGATAACAAAAGTAGTCGTAATATAGGTTAATTCATGAATGAAACAAATCAATCCTTTTAGCCTTTGTAAATCAAACTGAAGACACAGATGGCGACAATATGGGCGTTATACTAAATGCCACCGTGCTGGCTGTCCTCGTAACGCGTTTAAACAAAAGTGGTGAGTACTAGTAAAATTTTTTCATTTTTTAAATAGATCGTTACAAACTTCCAATTTTTCAAAAAGTTTCTGCGTTTAAAGTTTGTTCTTTCTCCTTGCAGCAACGGAGGATGAGGACCTGCCTGATACAATTCGTCCAAAGATCCTTTATTCTTCTCATTCAGTTGATAAGCCATCGATCTCGTTATCGGATACCATTCCATCCCTTCCACATATTAATTCTATAGGTTATACACTTTAGCAATGTTATAGTGGAGAAGTGTATGAATCGGTAAGCTGGATAAATCTTCACCGTTGATTTTAGGATTCAGGCAGACAAGCGCTAAACATAATGATGCGAAATATTATCCGAACATCATATGTCTCATTTGTAAGGAATGGGTCTGCTCACGTAGCCGGTTAGTCATGAGAGGATACATACTGCTTCATTAAACCGACTTCAACCTAACTTCGACGTGAATAACCAATATGTTTGCTTGGATTTTTCAGTTTACGTGAGATTATTATATGACCTTTATTCAGATGACGTCTTTTTTTAGAGTCTTTGTCTGCTTCAGAGGCGTTGATTCGAGCCGGTTATCCATGGCAGTTCGTCTTCGTGTTGGTGGTCTTCGTAGTTGTATCAAGTTGAATCTTCTTCAGTGGAACACTGCTCCAATAAAGTAATCTCACTGTATGGGGTACTTTTACACCTGGCGGTTGCTCACTGATTGTCGACTAGTAGTAATTTCTTTTCATATCAACAATTCATTCAGTAACTGTCGGTACTAGGGTAACCAGCACAGTACATACTTACTTACTTGCATACTTGGACGGACCGTCCTCACTGGTTGTGCGGGCCCCAGCATAATCTCCGTTTTTCGGAGATTTACTGGGTTAGCTACTGTAATTCTTTGGAATCCCGAGGTCATCCTGGCCAAAGTCTGTCCCAAGTCGTCACCACCACAACCAATTGCGGTCCATATGGACCAGAGGGAGATTTTCCACCACGCATCTAGTTTGATGCCATGACGGTGACGGATCCTTGTATTGATTTACTCTTAGCTGGGCATCCTGATGGAAACGCAGGACTCCTTCTCAGCTTGGGAGACTTTGCCAGTGGGCGAATCGAACAGCTGTACATCACAGCCCTGCACATAGAGCACCTTCCAGCAACGAGGAGGCGTTAAACCGCTGGGAGAACCAACACAGCGGAATAAAAATCAAATGCACCGACTTTCGCTTTGCGCTGGCATGAATAATAAATAGGTGTATTTAGATTGTTGAGGTTACACGAGGTTGCTATGAGGACATAGAATAAAGCTCTCGGTGTTGATTAATCCCTGAGAGGATGTGCCATGCATTCGACTTCATTAAGCATCGTTTGGAGGTGATTAAATGCATATCTAACCTTTGAAATGACTCGCGGTAGCCTACCGATGTATCAAGTCAGTGCTGCTATCTTCCCAGACAAGTCTGGTACCAATTTACCGGCCCCGCAGGAATTGAAGGATTGGTGGGCCGTGGGAGAGGGAATCGATTCCAGGAGTGTTGCAGGGCGCCTCCGACCACTGCGCCCGCGCCCTTGCTATTAGTGAATAGCCTTTATTTTGCAAACATTTTGACGTTTTCGTTTTCCTTACATCGGATGATCCGATGATCATGTGCTTGCTGAAAAATGTAAACAAATGTATTGATTACTCATGCCAAGTAGTTAAGTGAAAGCCAGTTTTGTAGAATATCATATAGTATAATTTCATTGTACGCTAACTTTTCTAATACCGACTTCTGCACGACGATTTTTTGACATGAAAGGAAGACGTTATCAATCGAGGATCAATGAACAACTGTCTTGTATGAAGGCATTCCGCCTAGTGAACCTTATTTGAGCGGAGCTTTAACTGAAGATGATTGAACTTGGTACCACTACCAAGGCCCACAACACGAACAAGAACAGGTGTAGACCATCGACTCGGATGAACGCAGCTGAAGAAGATGCAAACGTCGAGACCTTAGCCGAGTAAAACTTATTTAACGAAGTCGTGGAAACTGAACAGTCTAAACGAATACACAAAGTGTTTTAAGTTGCAAAACGTTTTCAATAATCTAACTTGGTTTATCTCCTTCCTCCGACTTTTTTTTTGAAATAGTAGATGCTGAATGAGTTCAGTCGATAAAAGAATAAAGGATGAAGCGTTCGGCGTTCATCAACCCCAGAGGGGTGCTCCAAGCACTCGACTTCATGAAGTCGGGTGAAATGTGTTGTGATTAACAAATGAAGTTGTCGTGGATAAAGCTTGTATTGGTACTATTTAAACAACGTTTAGACGACTTCATATTGGTGCGCACCTCGACTATCGCAAATATAAGTGTTCATCTTGCGCCTTCAGTCACAGTAAGGAAATCTTTGTAGCGGCACATATCCGACGATATCACGGTGGTGGAGGATTCGTTATTCAACATTGTGATTCTTTCACGGAGGAGAGGTAAACTCTTAGGGAGATTTTTGCGTATGTGAGTTACGAAGAAATGTCAACATGTATGTAAATATGTAGGAATGTTTTGCGTCATCACAACAGAGGTAACTCGAGATAACCGATAATCAGCAGTAATGTTTTATCGCATACCATTCGAAAGGGGGTTGGACTTGCCTAAATCTATTCTGGTCAACCGAGATTTTTTCGCTTTTCTCTCAGCTAGTTCTTTCGATCTGTGCCGTCAGCAATCACCCGTCAACGGGATTGATCTGGCGAGCCCACATCGGCATTGATCCCAGTTAAGCTGAGGCTGTAGTTGAATTCACAATGTTTGCTTTTTATTTTCTGCCTTCTATAATTTCTTTGGCAGGGTATTAAGCGAAATGCAACCACAATATTGCTGCGATATTTACAAAACTCCGGACCGGAGGTGCTTGCAGTGGGGAACGAATGCGCTATTGTCCTTTCCGTGGAGTAACGCGTTCACCCCCACACCATGCGGGTCTTTCGTTTCGCTTTTCTCTCAGCTAGTTTTTGCAAATATCTCAGAAATATTTTGGTTGTATTTCGTTTAATACCTCACAGAAATTATAGAAAGCAGAAAATAAAAAGCAAACATTGAGATTTTTTGTTTGAATTTTTTGGAATCGGGACATGGCATGACGTTATATTTCTTAAGGATTGAATGCATATGTAATGAAAGCATTGCAATGACAAAGGATGTGCTTAATGGTAGCTATGATGAGAAGTCGTATGCCGATTATTCAAGGATTACTACGGTGAATATGAACGTACATCCTTGTTCATGTTTCTTGACTCTTTGATTCTGAATTCATTTACAGCTTCGCAGTCGAATTAGGAATAAGGAGCGAAGCTCTCGAACTAAGATTCTGAGCGCCGTAAGAGATGGAACAAACAGGCAATAATTATTATGAAGTTTTGTTTGTTCTCTGTACTTCGTGTCATTATTGTCAAATTTTACATGTATATTACTTACTTGACACTTGATACTTGAACGGCTCGTCTTCACTGGTGAGCGGGCCCCAGCATAACCTCAGTTTTTCGGAGATTTGCTGGCTAAGCCATTGTGGTTCCCTGGAATCCCGCGGTCAGCGTGAGCAAAGTCTGCTATAGGCGTTCACCACCACAGGCGGTAGCAGCCCTAGTGGATTAAAGCGAGATTTGCCACCATGGGACTTTGATGCCGGGACGGTGGCGGATCCTGATATTGGTTTACTCTTAGCTAGGCTTCACGATGGAAACGCCGGACCCATTCTCAGCATTGGAGACCCTGTCGGGGGACGATTCCCACCACTGAACAGCTTGGGAGATTCTGCTAGGGGATAAATGCCCCCGTTGTACATCGCATTCCGACATCCAAGAACACCTCCGAGCTACGATGAGGCCGTGAACCGTTGGGGAGTACGTGTGCGCCTTCGCATTGTTGCTGGAGAATACTGTTCTACGTATTACACTGGTTTGCCTTAAATTAGTGCGCCAAGCAGTAGTTTGCATCTTGTTCACAATATTAGAGTTCTTCTGGATCTCCTTTCTTCTGATTTTTGAGCAAAATATTGACGAGTTGTAATGTACAAGTTGGGGTACTGTTTTGTAATGATTATAACACTATTATTGTTTCGGAAGCATAGAGAATACTCTCGATCACGTAGAGTATCTTTTCTACTTAGCCAAATTACAGTTGTACTTCCCCTACACTAATTATAGAATGCTTCTCTCTTCTGTGTATGATGCAAACATCACAAAAAGATTTTTAGCTGTCTGTCTTGACAAATCACAATTGCATGTTCATTGCAGCAACTCTAGAATCTCTACACCTCATAAGTATGAGGACGATCCAGCGGTCGACAGCCGTACAACTTCTGTCCTCCCTAAACCAGTATGAAATGACCGCTGCTTGCTGGTGAGGGTCACACGTCCGTGTTCTTGCCACTCGGATTTCCTGCTTTTTTGTGATAAAATTAAGTTACAGTTCTTCATTGTAGGCCTCTGTTGTAATCATTGACTTTGTCTATCAACTAAGTTTATCATCATGGTTCAAAATATCCTTGGAAAAATAATGGTTGAGAAAAGATCTGTAGTGTCTCTGCACGTTAACATTACCATTCGCACTGCAGCGTCAAAAATACGTAAAATTACCGAGAGATAAGTAGAAACTGGAATCATTCCTTCCATTTGCTTGGAGACTGCCTCATCTTCACCTTCGCGCTCCACCTTACGATGTAGTTCATTGTTAGGCCCTTTATACATATGGCACTTATTACTCACATTACTTCACCAATCTTCTATTCAGTTGTTAACCATTGTTGTTCGTTACGTGTATTGTTGTCCTGTAACCATAGATGCGTTAGATCTATTTTAATCCTACATATCCCTCACACCATTTTAATCTCATAGTACCGTTATCATTACATTCCACATGGCACTTATTACTCATATTACTTCATCAATCTTTAATCAAGCCTATTTTTTTATTTCGGTGTAACTTCTTGCTTAGCGATTCCGTTGTCATGTAATCTTTTATATTGTTTACATTCCTTGATGTCATTAAATCGCCATTGCAGTATCAATGCTACCACTACATTCGAAGTTTTAATTACCCGATTTTGAGATTTACCCTGTGAGGGCCACCATCAACAAAACCTGATTGTTAAACAGCGACCACGTGCAAAAAAGTACAAGCAGATAAGTCAACACCGTGTGGTAGTTCATGCAAAGGAGTAGGCCGGCCTCCAGCATCCTCACTCGGAACGCAACGTTTTCGGTTCATCTGGATTGTATTGCCATAAACCAATTTCTATTTCTCGACTATCACTCACTACATCTCAAACGCTATGAAGTAAATCCTTACATATTATGAGATTTTAAGTTGTCATCACAGCGCATGTACACCTTCAAGAGCCGAGCAGAGACAAAGCAACGATTAATAATATAATTAACATCAGCTAATTGGTTGCTACACTACCTGTTTCCCTTGTTATTCCACCACGTAACTACCGCAGGTGGTGGCGCATCTGTTACTACAATATTGGTGCTATATTGGTGCATCAGTTGCATCCAGCACCACAATGAATTTCATCAAAAGTGATTTTCATAGATTGCATTGTGACTTGATAGAAAGAAAGAGCAAATTTCGAGGGTACAAATATGTGCCGTATTATTGCTCCATTCTTCAAGGTATCCTGCTCAAACTCTAACGCTTTGCTCTAACGCAAAAATAGTGTGCTACACTTCATATTTCAATTGCAGTATAGTGCGGTTTCTTAAAAGGGAGAAATTCGCTGAAAAATCAGGTATTGTGGAACAACCGGTGTTCACAACCTGGTGTTGGCTCATCAAGACTGTAAGAACTTAGTCATCAAGTGTCGAAATTAATAGGAGCTTCGGTGTGGTAACTGTAACAGTTGATTTTCAGTAGTGTGCAGTGCAAGTAGTGACAATAGTTTCGAAAACTACCATTTGCCTAGCATTTGCCTGAATATGATAAGAATAAAAAAATAAATATTATATTGTATTAATGAGGTCACAGGAACAATGTTATAAAATTTTCTACAGCTCTCAGCTTTGCAAAACTGTCGTCTTCTTTAGCGCCGTACTAATTCGAATGGCATGGCTACGACAGTAATTGGTCGGCGACAGAGTGGAATCGACAACTAAAGGTGGCTTTGGATCGCCGGCAGCTTCGAAATTGCTTTGAAAAAAAAATAAAGCTCTCGGTGTTGATCATTTTTTGAGGGATGCGCTATGAATTCGACTTCATCAAGCATCGTTTGGAGGTGATCGAATGCATATCTGGCCTTTACAATGGCGCGCGAAGGCTTATCAATGTATCGAGCCATTGCTGCTATCCTCCGAGACAAGTCTGGTACCAATTTTCAGACCCTAGAGGGACGGAAGGCTTGGTTGGCCATGCGCACCACTATCAATTCCACGTGTGTTTTGCAGGGTGCCCATGACCACTGCGCCACACGCGTCCTTTTGTACTACTAAGTTTATATGTAAGCAAATTCCGATACGTTGCTCTTTAGTAAAGTTGGTGAAAAGTATTTTTGCGAGATATTATTGCTTATGGACGATGAGAAACCTTTCATTATGTACGACACTCAGATCTGTTTCTTCGTTCTACAAGATCGTTGCCAGCATTGTCATTTGACTGAATAGTGCATATAACTTGTGATGTGGTATGATAACAATGCGTGGAGGCTAATGTATAAATTACAAAACGACGGTGCGCTCGTAGGTGCGGTTGAGGCGATAGAGGTAACGACGAAACAATGTAGAAATACCTTTTCGATTATTAAGCGAACAAGGGCAAATAAAATGTTGACAAAATGATTTATTCGGCCGACATTACGTCATCTTAATCTTCTTCAGAACCGGATTGATTCGAGTAGATGGTACGTAGCTGGTCCCTGTTGAGATATGATTGTTCATTTATTAATACGTTGTTTTCTTGTTCAGCAATCGCGAGGCTGTTATACAGCATATATTTACTTCCATAGAAAAATACACAATACAATACAACAGTAGCTGACGTTTTGGCAGTATCGCCTACTTCACAGCCTGGAAGGGTATACTGATATACGATTTATTAGGCCAAACACTTCAATAACACTTACGAAAAGACTAAAAACTCTATGGCAATTGCACGGCCAACAGCCTCCCGAAAAACTCATCGCTTTTTTACATGAATTCCAATGAGGAAGGTTAGAACAACTGATTATAGTCGCATATGGTTGATGACTGCGCCACCCTGTGAACGAGCGTTTCCAGGTTATACAGGGTTGCACAGTCGTTAACTAAATGCGACTATAACCGGCTGTTCTCACCTTCCTCATTAGAAGTCACGTGAAAAAGCGGTGAGTTTTTCGAGAAGCTGTTCATCATGTAATTGCCATAGAGTTTTTCGTCTTTTTGCAAGTGTTACTGAAGTGCTTGGCCTAATAAATTGTATATCAGCATACCCTTCCAAGCTCTGAAATAGGCGATACTGCCGAAACGTCAGCTACTGTTGTATGGTATTGTGTTTTTCTATGGAAGTAAATATATGCTGTATAACAACCTCGCGATCGCTGAACAAGAAAACTACGCATTCATATTCCAATGCCGAGGTTAATGGAAAGTCGATCCTGGAAACTGTTCATTTAGTTTTCGTTCGCAGCTCTTCTTTTATCAACCTCGTATTTGCGTAACAATCAACCAGTGTATTGATTAATTTCGCCGTTGTTTAATGAAAGTCAGTTCGACAGCAACCCAGAAATGTTTTTTTTTCTTCTGGGATCTATCAATCTGCCTGATTTCATCTGACGACCCAATCATGTTCCTTTATCATTTGCACGCATTCTTCTAGTAAATGCCAGAAGAACCGACGCGAAGCGATACGCTACGCCATCGGGCTGCGACGAATAGCAACCACAAAGGGTTATTGAGCCGAAATTTGGAATGCAATATGACCACTTTTGCCAGGATTCACAAATTCAGATCGGTGTTAAGATAGTTTCCGAAAATATTTACTGAATGAATAGCAGCTCATTTGCTTCAGTAACATCATGGTCAGTCCTCTAAAAATCCTTGACAAATCGATCATTACGTATGCATATACATGTGTGCATTGTGTACAGCATTAATATGCATGTTGCTAAGCGATAATCTTTTGCACAAGCTCTTCACATGATTTCGCGATATGTCTACCACGAATCACAAGCCGTTGCATCCATGAATGTTCAGGCGTTGTTTTATGGTCGAAGGGATCCTGAAATATCAACTTAATACGTCAATTGGGTTAACACCCCAAATACTTGCCAGTTTAGTTAAAGAAATGCAAATACTTGCTATATGACGTGTACTTGCATATTTATGTTCACCTCTATCTGTCTAATTAGTTCAGCCCACATCGTGGTGATGTTCATTGAGAGTAGCGCCGACACCTCGACAAAACCACACTTGTAGATTTTCGATAATGACTTCCCTTCTAAAAAATCATTCAACTACATAGAATCCTAATTATTGTAAAAGAGTTTTAAGTTCTTAGATCAGTAGAAAAGCACCATTAGCACTGATATCATTTTTTGCCTCCAAGTTGCGTTGGACGTTCATATTTTAGGAGCAGTACCTCCTGGTAGCTTCAATACTCTAGTAGAGAGTGCCATGATAAAGCACTATCCAAGGTTCGCTTTTCCATCACTTGATGATTAACCTCTCGCTCAGCTAAGTGCTCACAGTTGTGAATTGACGTTGCTGCGTACTGCAGTAGGAAGGATACCAATCTGGCATTCATTCGACATTGAACAGCAATCACTGATCAAGTCAGGGTTAGAAGAAAGTCAGTACTGGAATTTTCTGGAAGAAATCCGACAAATGCAGTTAAATGATAATCTATGAAGGAATCACTGCAACACTGGAAGAGACATAGAGACACAACGTCAAATAAAACATGTTGTTGGTAACAAGTAATAGTAAGACCTGAGAATGTCTTACCACGACCTCTCTAGATTTCGACCGTAAAAAAAGTTTTCCTAGCTAGCAAAATAGAAGCCAGGTGGAAAGTGTTTGTCCTCAATGTATTAAATAGGAATTTTTTCATTTTTGTTATAATTTTAATTACAGCCTCCAGGTTCGTTGCCGATTTGGGCAACCCAGATCAATCCCGCTAAAGGGTGATTGCTGACGGCAGAGATCGATAGAACTAGCTGAGAGACAATAGAAACGAAGGACCCGCATGGTGTGGTGGTGAAGGCGTTACTCCCCGGAAAGGACAATAGCGCGTTCCTTTCCCATTGCAGACACCTGCGACCCGGAGTTTTGCAAATATCTCAGCATCATTAAAGTTATATTTGTTATAATTAGATTAGTCGTCACAATAATACTAAGCATCCAGTCAACATGAAACTACCACAACCATTTGCAAAAGAGCAGGACCCACGCGACTTCGACAATTATTGCCCAACTTATCTGCAGTCAATTATCGATTACCACTTTCCATCGTCAACAAGAGTAACAGGACATTTGACCAAGAAGTGTAGAAAACATCAGACTCTATAACCATAGTGTTGCTGAGGTGTTTGCGAAACTCCGGACCGCTGGTGTCTGCGGTCGAGACCGAACGCGCTACTATCCTTTCCGGGGGTTAACGCGTTCATCACCTCACCATTCGAGTCCTTTGTTTCGCCTGTCTCTCAGCTAGTTCTATCGCTCACTGCCATCAGCTCACCCATCAACGAGATTGGTTTGGCTAACACAAATCGGCATGAACTCAGTTAAGCTGAAGCGATGGTATAAATCACAACGTCGGCAATTTTCAACTTTGTCGATTCCCACCGCAGACACCAGCTGTCCGAAGTTTTGCAAATATCTCAACAACATTATGGTTATAAGTCACATAATACCCTGCCAATAAAAATTATTAGGAAGAAAATAAAAATTGGCGAAATTGTGGTTTACACCATCACCTCAGCAGCTTAACTGGGTCTATGCTGATTTGTGCTCACCAGATCAATTCCGTTGACGGGTGATTTCTTATAGCGTCTATAAGTCAATAACACGGCTGAGACACAGGCGAAACGAAGGACTCGCATGGTATGGTGGTGAACGCGTAAGCCTCCGGAAAGGGTAACAGTGTGTTCGGTTCTCGCCACAGGCACCAGCGGTCCGGAGTTTTGAAAATGTCACAGCAACAATACGTTGTTTCCTTGTTCAGCAATCGCGAGGTTGTTATACAACATACATTTACTTCTATAGAAAAGCACACAATAAAATACAACAGTAGCTGACGGTTCAGCAGCATCGCCTTCTTCAGAGCCGCCTTCAAAAGTCGAAAATATTTTGCTGGTACATCTTGCAACAGTTCCCAGGATCGACTTTCTATTAACCTCGGCATTGGAGTATGAATACGTTGTTTTCTTGTTCAGCAATCGCGAGGTTGCTCAGAATCAGCTGTTGTAACCTTCCTCATTGGAAGTCATGTATAAAAGCGGCTCTGAAGAAAACGATACTGCCGAAACGTCAGCGACTGTTGTATTGTATTGTGTGTTTTTCTATGGAAATAAATGTATGCTGTATAACAGTATCGCTATTGTTGAACAAGTGTCACAGCAACGTTATGGATACATGTCACATAAAGCCCTGCCATTAAAAATTACTATCAATAAATAAAAATTGGCGATAACAGACTCTATGCCAAGTTGTTCGACTCCAGAATCCATCCGACTTTGAAACCTGGACGCCACATAACAGAGATGAATGAGTGAATAGCGTATGGAGAGTGTCTAACGTTTATCCTATACTTATCAAGCGACGGAGGAAAAATTCCGACATCACCGAATTGCAACCACGACCAAGACCAGACAGAGGAAAGACCGCGTATGCTAAGATGTCGAAGATTAAGTAGACCAGTCACATCTGCAATAAATGTCAGGAGCAAATAGCCAAACTAATGTGCGATGACATTGGAAGAAAAACGTAGTAGGTCCCTCATCTTTTGAAAGAGCAAACTCACTAGGCAGCTCGGAAATCGCGACAGGAATGAATTATTGTTGTCAGCATCCGTATGAATCAACCGACGATCAACAGGAGAAGAGGTTATAGAAGGAATTAATTAGTATGAAAGCATAGAATGCTGTAGAATTTAGGAAGGAGCCAGAGGATATGTAGCGGAACAGTTTTGTTCTGCGAAAATCAACCCACCGATTGTAGAAACGACAATGTTTCGTTTCAAATCAATCTTGTTGCCTACAAGTACTACAGGAATAATGGCACATTTTCGAGTGTGATAGATTCTAAAAATCAGCAATTGAATAAGCATGAGAAAGAAACTGATCTGATAAACAGGCACAAACAAATACAC